>VDFB02105785.1:125758796-125890284 GCA_007258455.2 Sequoia sempervirens
GAAAACCAAAATCACATTCACAACAAGTGATCCTAATCCTTTGAAATTTGATCCGAGAAGTCATGTTATGCCATTGTGTAACAACCCCCATCTCCATTGGGACCATATGAGGTGGAAGATTCCATGAACAATCACTTTGGACTTACTAGAGAAGAAATCATGGAGCATCAAGCCTT
This sequence comes from Sequoia sempervirens, assembly GCA_007258455.2. Lineage (NCBI taxonomy): Eukaryota > Viridiplantae > Streptophyta > Pinopsida > Cupressales > Cupressaceae > Sequoia > Sequoia sempervirens. The sequence continues at coordinate 125,758,973 of VDFB02105785.1, forward strand.
AGAAAACATAGTTCCTAATTCCCCATCTTTTGTTGCACAATCATTAACAAAAGGCCTTGACTTCATCCACTATTCAGACAACTCCATCACTAGGGATAAATCAAACATATTTTCCTAGTCTTGCAACTAGTCTTGCTATGGACTTTGGCCACACTCTTCCATTTGAAAGAAACACAATTGTAGGTACTCACAACACCACTCCATCCCAAACAACCACTTGGAAATCAACATTTTGCATTCCCCATGTACCCGAGAATCCTCTACATCAACATAAACCACTTACACTCCATTAATTCACAAAAACCTCAACATATCAAGCGAACCCATCCTCATCCATACCCAGGAATACCAAAAGTATACCCAACATTAGACAAGGAAGTATAGACCAAGTGTCTCAAATAGACCTAAAAGGGAAAATCAATCCCCTTATGGAAAATCAATTTTCAACGCCATGCATGGAACATCTTCATCAAATTCTCCTATTGATACATCAAACCCAATGGTTTCCCAGACCATATCTAACCCATCCATGATCAATCCACATCAAAATAATCCCTTTCTCACAAATCCCATTAACCAAGGTTTTACTATGGTCACATCTTAAACACAAGGAAATCCCAAAAATATTGGTCAAGGGAATCCTTTAAATCAGTGGATTCAAGGTCCTAATGTGCCGTTAACATCATAATATTTAATGGTGCCATCATCATCTTTACCATTCATCCCCCAAGTCATACAAAATCAAATGGGACCTCAAAATTACTTTCCTCCACCTCAATCCACTATCTTGCAAGGAATGTTAAACCAAGGGAATCCCCAACCTATCATCAACAATCCACAACCTGTACAAAATTTCAACACCCAACACCCATCACAAATATCCCAACCACTGATTGATCCTAAATTGCAAGAACATGCCCTAGCTTTACAACAAGCACAACATGCTTATCAACAAGAAGTCCAACAACAACAACAACAAGCATCCTTAGTCGTACAACAACAACAACAAGTAGCCTTAGAAACACAACAATAACAACAACAAGCCTTAGTCTCACAACAACAACATCAAGCACAACAAGCAACCCTAGTCACACAATAACAACAACAACAATAACAACAAATAGCCTTATGAGTAGAACAATAGCAACAACAAAAACAACAAGTAGCCTTAGTAGCACAACAACAACAACAACAACATCAAGCAACCTTAGCAGCACAACAAGCGGCCCTAGTAGCTCAACAACAATAACATGCCCAATAACAAAAACAAGCTCAAAAATATTCCCAACAACAATAATTGATCACACAACAATAGCAACAATAGGTTTTATACTATAAACCTCAAAACATCATCAACTCAAACACATTAGGAACATATATTCCTACACCATCAATACCTTATCCTACAACCCCATACACACCATAAAACTCCTCATCATACCAGAATCTCATGTACACTTCATCCACTATCCCATAATATGCAACATATGTTCCTCCACAAATCCCACAAGATGATATGGCATCACAACTCAAGGCATTAACACAAGAAATACATGATAGCTAGATGGGAAAAAATAAGAAACCCCATACACAAAACCTATACCCATGTCCATTTGATCGAAACATTGCAATTATACCATTCCCTCCAGGTTTTTAAACCCTCAAATTTGACAAATACAAAGGGAGAGGAAGTCTTGTGGGACCATAGAAAAGAGTGTAACATCATGTGTATGGAGGTCACCTATAATGAGTCTTATTTGATGCACCTCTTCCCATGAAGTTTAATAGGTCTTGCCATGGATTGGTTTTCTCAATTGCCTCCAAGTATCAGAACTTTCAAAGAAAATGTTGACAAATTCATAGACAACTTCTTCAATCATGACATGGACATAAGCTTAGAAGAGTTATATACTCTCAAACAAAACAAGGGAGAATACTTTTCCAATTTCTTGCAATGGTGGAGGAAAAGAGCGAGTAAAAGAAAGAGGCCAATTCCTGATGAACAACAAGTGGGAATTATCATAGAAAATATAGATCCATATCTATCCTTCCACTTGAAGATGCAGTGAATTACATATTATGGCCATCTTGTCCCTAGAGCCCTTAACATTGAGAGAGCTCTAATCAAATAGGGAAAAACTCAATCCTACAAAGACAACCATCTATTAACCAGTTCAAACAACAAGCCTTGTGCCTGGGCTAAGAATAAGAATGTGAAGAATGATGGTATGGTAGATGCTAAAGTTTTCCTAAGTGCTCCTAGGCCCAAAAAAAAATCAAATAGCTAACATTCAACCAACTATTCAACAAACAACACCACCACAAAACAATCATGTCAACAACACCGAAACAAAATAGAGATGAACATCTAACAAGAACAACTATCCAAAATGAAACTATAAATAGTTGTTGAAACCTATTGAGACTGTCATGAAGAAATTGGTAGAGTCAAACTTGATAACGCTTCCAAATTTTGAAAACTACCAAGAACCACAAGATAAACCACCTTGCTACAACAAAAAAAATCTTTATGACTTTCACAAAATCAAAGGAAAAAAAACAAAAAACTGCATGCCACTCAAAAATGTTGTCCAAGATCTGATAGAGAGCGACACCATATCTATTAAGGTACCAGTAAATAATTAGGATCTTAAAATATACAAGACCCTTATGCTGGATCATGGAAAATGAAACAACACTAGGAAAGCTAAGGAATAGACAAACATGCAACATACCTATTCCAATATAGTTGCTTCCAATGATAGCATCATTACTGTCATCACCATTAAAGCGCCTAGTGAGGAATGTGGAGTCACCACACGAAATGGTAAATTCACCATCCAAGGAGTCCCATCTCAATCTAGGGAACACCCTACTTAGCCAAAAAAAAGCAATAGCAAGTGCAATCTCCTAGATCAACTTAAGAACACCCCCACATACATTTCTATCTTAGAACTATTGAGGCTATCCCTCGTGCATAGGGAAATATTAGAGAAAGCTTTGTCTACATCATTTGTCCCTAAGGATCTAGATATCGAACAACTTCAAGCTATGGTAGGGTATATCACTAATCATCTCCTTACCTTCTCAAAGAAAGACCTAATATCACAACCATCTCATAATCCTGCTTTACACCATGAGGTCATCATTCAAAAGAATAAGATCAAAAGAGTCTTTGTAGATGAAGGTTCTAGTCTGAACATTTGCACTCTTTAGTTGATAAAAAATAAGGGCTATTCAAATGATACTATTGAGAAAACAAAGAGAACCACCATCAAAGCATATGATGATCAAGAGTGGGTACACAAGGCATCATCGCACTATCAATCCAAGTGGGACCCATCATCATAGAAACTACATGCCAAGTGCTAGAGCTTGATGTTTCCTACAACATCATGCTTGGTCGATCCTAGATCCATGCCCTAAAAGTTGTAGCTTCAACCTACCATCAATTTGTAAAGTTTCCTTTTGAGGGTAGAGAGGCTACCATCCATGGAGATCCTGAGCCATTTTACTACTGCAATAATTTTAAGGCTAAGTTCTATAAGATCCCCCAAATACCCAAGAATGATGAAGGTCCTACACTTTCTACCTCATTTGTTGACCCATCATTTATTGCATCTACCTCAAAAATGAAAACACCCATTGTGTCAAACATACTTGACATCAAAGTAGTGATCCTGGATGATGGTTGTGGAAAGTATAAGCTAACAGAGGATAATTTTATATTGAGAGAGCTACCTATTTCTCCCAAATTTCATGGGAAACCCACAACTAGCAACAATTTCCTTGAAACTATCAAGATGGAAGCTACTACCTTCACCAAGTGGGGTGACCTAAACAAAGGAGATGTCAATGAGGAAGATGTCTCTAAATTGCTCTATCAATATGAATGACCTATCCTTGTTCTTCCCATGGAAGATGAAAACAAAGGCTTGCAAATAATGAAGGGAATGGGGTATACCAAGAAGGAAATACTAGAAAAAATGATAATGGTTTTCTAGAACCTATCGTTCCTACGAAACACCCAAAGAATCTTGGCCTAGGTTTTACTACTAGCAAGGTTAACCTTATTGGCAAAGGTACTTCTACTAAAAAGGTTGAGGCTTCCTCTTGGTTACCAAAATCACGTGATACTACCCTAAATGACTTCCCCCTTGATGTTTCTGACCTGTTTAAGAATAACACCCTCTTCATGATATCTACATCATCCTTCACCCCAAGTGATCAACCAAATGAAATATTTTTAGTATACCCACAACTCATTGGCTTGAACCAATGAGGACCACCAATTCTAGATTTATTTGAAAATGATGAAGTGATCTCATAATTCATGGGACTCCATGAGAACTTATCATGGGCATATCACAAGGCTAGTTTCGATATAGAGCTCGACACAAGGGTGTACTATAGGGAGATGATTGAATCCTTTAGTCACAAAATTGATGAAATGCAATTAACATGTAAATCTTTGAGTGGAAACCACACTGTGGCACTCTTTGATCCTAAAATAGTAAAAAGAAAGGAAACATCCAAGGGTGAAAACCTCTCTGAGATTCCCAAGGATGAGGGATTCAATCTCCCCCTTAGTGTAATGTGTCCTAAAAAATTATTAGTCTTAATAGAAAAGGCCACTCCAATCAATGTGGGAATAGAAGAATCACCCAAGATCATTTTCTACAACAAATCCTTGTTAGATGAAGAACAAAAGAAACTAGAAGCATTCCTAAAAGAGTGAAGAACTAACTTTTCATGGTCATACATAGATATGCCAGGGCTTGGTCTAGAAGTAGTTGTGCATCATCTAGTAGTCTATCCTGAAGCTAAACCAGTAAAGAAGTTAAGGAAGATGCACCCTCAGATAGTACTCTTGGTCAAACTTGAGTTACAAAAGCTTCTTGAAATTGGATTTATTTGACCCATAGATTATCTTGAGTGGGTTCCAAACCTGGTACTAGTCTCCAAACCCACTGGGGGCATTATAATCTACACTAATTTCAGTGACTTGAACAAGGCATGCCCAAAGGATGATTTCCCTCTTCCTAACATTGACATCATAGTGGGCTTAATAGCTAGGCATGAAATCCTATCATTCATCAATGGTTTCTAAGGCTATAATAAAATCATGATCACCAAGGAGGATCAACAAAAAAGTGCATTCAATTTTCCATGGAGGACATATTGTTGGTACATGATGTTGTTTGGGCTAAAGAATGCATGAGTAGCCTATCAAAGAGAAATGACCCTCATCTTTCATGACATGATCCATAAAATAGTCAAAGACTATGTGGATGATATTTTGACAAAGTAAAAGAAAATGAGTGAGCACATACAAGTCTTGGGACCCATCTTCGACAGGCTCAAAGAGTATAAGGTACGACTGAATCCAAAAAATGTGTCTTTGGTATGACATCAGGAAAGCTTCTTGGCTATATTATATCACAAAGAGGGATAGAAATTGATCCAGTAGAGGTTAAAGCCATCCTAGACATGGAACCACTACAAACATTGAAATAGATGAGAGGGTTTCAAGGAAGGTTGCAATTCGTCAAGAGGTTCATAATATAGCTATAAGATAAAATACACCCTTTCTCACATCTTCTCTATAAAATAATAACTTACAAATGGGATGAGAAGTGTGATAAATCTTTCTATAAAATCAAGGACTATCTATTGAAACCTCTAGTGCTCATGCCACTGATACCAAAAAAACCATTGATCTTGTATATCTTAGCAACATCAACAGCACTAGGTTCTCTTCTAGTACAACATGATGAAAATAGAAAGGAAAGAACCATTTATTACATCATCAAGACCATGGTGGGATATGAAATGAACTATTCATCCATTGAGAAAGCATGCTTAGAGATAGTTTTTTTTTCACAAAAATTTAGACACTACATGCTATCACATCAAATCAAACTTATTTAAAAGATCAACCCATTGAAATACCTATTATCCAAATAAACTATCACTAGGATCATGGCCAAATGGGTAATGATCTTGACTGAATTTGATATAGAGTATGTGGAGCACAAGGAAATCAAAGGACAAGTGATCAAAGGCTAACTAGCAAAGGCACCTATCTATGCAGAGAATCCATTGATATCTGAATTCCTTGTTGAATCAATGTTCCTTATCAATGCAACAAATCGGTGGAAAATTTACTTTGATGGATCATTAACCCAACATGGATTGGGGGTGGATATTCTTTCCATCACCTCTCAAGGTGATTTCATCCAAAAACTCATACAAGCTGTCATTTTTGTGTACTAACAACATTTCTAAGTATGAATCCCTAATCACAGGTCTAAGGATAGTAGTTCAATGACCGATACAAGAGATGAAAGTCTATGGAGAGTCACAACTAGTTGTCAACCAAGTCAATGAAAACTACCAAACCAAGGATGACAAGCTTACTCCTTATAGGAAGATGGTAGAGAGTCTTAAGGACCTTTTCATTTATATAAATTTTGAGAATATTCCTCACATGAATAACTAAGCAGTAGATGCTATGGCAATAATTGAATCATTGTTAGACATTCCACACAACGTCCTTCAATGCAAATTCTTAGTAGAACAACTTCTCGTACTTACTTTCAAAATCCATGAATCTAAATTTGTGTGTGTCGTCTTTGGTCTAGGATCCTAGTGGTATCATGACATATTCACCTACCTAAGCAGAGGAACCCTCCCATCCAATATCACCACCAACCTTAAGAAGACCTTTGTTAAGAAATCATATTGATTCATGATCCTAGGTGATACCTTATATCACCAAAGCATTGAGGGGATATTACTACGATGCCTTAACAAAGAGAAAGCCTTGACTGCTTTAACAAAAGTTCATGATGGTATATGTGGCTCCCATTCTAGTGGTATGACTTTAGCTAAGAAACTATTGAAGACGGGGTACTACTAATCAACCATGGAAAAAGAAGCCCATCAGTATGTGCGGAAGTGTGTCTAGTGTCAATAGCATGGATATCTGATTCATACTCCAACTCAAGAGTTGCAACCAATGGTCACACCATGGCCTTTCTTGTATTGGATGCTTGATCTCATAGGAAAGATTACCCCAACTTCATCAAATGGCCACAAGTTCATCATAACAACCACTGAGTACTTTACCAAGTGGATCAAAGCCATTCCTATGACCTACATAATGGGGAAGCAAATTGATAAGTTTATCCTAAATTCTCTAATTTTTCGTTATGGTGTTCCACAAACCCTTATCTCAAACAATGGAACACCCTTCAAGAATTAGGATGTGAAAGAGCTATGTCAAAGATTTAACATCCAAAACTAATTCTAATAACATCCAACATTGATTCTCTACCATGTATTACCCCCAGGGCAATAGTTATGCTAAGACAACCAACATGACCATTCTAAAAATCCTAAAGAAAATGGTCAATGAAGTTGGCCGTGATTGGCATTTGAGGTTAAATCCTACTCTTTGGGCCTATCGAACTAGTATCCACACACCTACAAGTGCAACCCCATTCTCCTTGTTCTATGGATCAGAAGCCATCCTACCTATTGAGGTTGAGCTTCCATCACTATGAGTGTCACTTTAGAACATAATCACTGATAAAGAATACAGAGTATCTCAGTTAAATGAGCTAGAATTCTTGGATGAGAATTGTCTTGATGCCCTTAATCACTTGCAAGTATATCAAAACTGATTTAAATAGATTTATAACAAGAAGATCAAGAATCGGTCTTTCTAGGTAAGGGATCTTTTCCTAAAACAACATCAAAAGAATCTTCCAAATCAGGAGATTAAAGGAAAGTATGATCCTAATAGGTTGGGTCCCTTTATCATCACTACAAGCTATCGATTAGGAGCATACCAATTATCAATGCCTAAAGGTGAACCCTTGCAGGAACCAATCAATAGCTTGCATCTTAAAAAAATTTATGCCTAGGCTTCAAGGGTATAAATATCAAAATACAAAAAAAATCATAAAATGATCAAAAATACAAAAAATGAGAAAAAGGATTGAAAAATTAGTGAAAACCACTTTGGTGGTGCTTTGGGAAAGTACCTTGGTGAAAACCAAGAAAACAGGCACCTTGTGTAAAGAAAGTTCCTTCATCTATTCTTCGGCTCTTTATCCTATCATTCCATCCATCCCATCAATTCAATGCATCCATTCATCCTATTTATTCCATTACCCATCTGCATCCTTATCATAGCTTGATATAGTGAAGTATCATATCACATTAGCACTACTTGGCATATTCCAAAGGTCATCTTGACCTACCTATATCGAAGTAATCTATTGCATCGCACCAAGGTCAATTCATTATGGATTGGATTGAGTTCTTGTATATCTTGAGATTATTGGAAATCTCATCGAAAAACCCAAAAAAAATCATAAAACCTCATCAAAAATCTAAAAAAAATCAAAATCCTATATAGCTAAAATCCAAAAACATTTGTAATATTGTAAAGTCAAAATCCAAAACATCCAAAACATAACCAAATCCCTAAAAAGGTCAAACATTAAAAAATCCAAAAATAGTACTATATTGAACCATGAGTCTCTGAGCTTGAACGTAGGCAAGGCCATCATTGATGTTCCCTTGAGATACCTTAGGTCAGTCATTTAGGAGTCTGTCATAATAAATTGAAAATCCATCAAGTGTTCATATCCCATCTTCAATAAGTCGATTCAGTCCAACTACGTAGTCTCTGTATGTATAACATAGGCAAGGCTCGCCATTGATAAGCCCTCAAGGCCCCTAGGATAGTCTTTTAGGTTAGGTTCTTGGTCAAAACTCTGAAAACTCCTAAACATTCAAATATCAGAAAAACCTTAAACATTCAAAATATCAAAAATCACAAAAATGTTAGAAAAAATTCAAAAGACCTAAACAACATCAAATATCTTAGAGAAAACTCTAAGCAACCTCAAAGAAACCAAAAACCAAAACATTCACATAAACTTTCAAAAAGACAGAAAAAAAACCTCAAAATGTTTTCAAAATCCCAAAAACATTAAAATATACCAAAAATCCAAAACCATTGTCCCATTTCGCTTTCGACTATAGTAAATCTTCACCCATAATAAATCCAATGTCACCTGAAACCTTTGGAAAAACAAGTAGAAATCAAGTATAGCAGGTCGTAAAGTAATAACATAAGTGTCAAAATCTAAATTCTACATCATAGGTAAACGTGTTAGTGAAGTTTTCATTAGCAACTTATCATAAACCTCATCCTAATCAAGCCACCTAATCAACATTTCCTAGGATGAATCCTTCCTGTGATGGACATCAACATCAGAAATCACCTTGGATATATTAAACTCGCAAGAGATATAGATGACGCTGACTATTTAGCTTTGATCTTTTCTTCTGATTTATCTCAATGATCCATTTTGAGGACCTCTTGATGATGTGTATCAAAATGATTTAGAGAGAAAGGAATGGGGCATCTATCTTTATCTTTCATTTGTTGTGCTTGTGGATATTCTTGTAAAATTATCTTCGCACATACTTCCTTAGTTATGTGTAGGGAAGTTATTTAGAGTAGATTGTTGACTATTGCATATTCTTTTGTCCAAAATATTATGAACTACTAAAATCTATTTTGACAAGGTTTCCATATGTCAAGATATGAACAAGAACTATCCTATCTATTTGCAGAGTCAAATTCCATGACACTAGATACAATTCCTTCCTCGTTATCAATACCTTGGTGCATCATAACTATGTGTTATATACAATAATAAGGAATGACAAAAAATCCCAATCCCAAGATATGAGAAAATCATCATGCATCTCTCATCACTATCTGTAATAAAGTATCGGTGGATCATAGACATGTTGTACTTTATCATCAAAATCAAATCATTCATCTTATGTCTTCTATCTTCTCTCCATGATAACCTAGTATCATGAATAGTCAAGAAAAACATCACCAATGCATACATATCACATATCATAAACATACATCGCATTATCATATCATAAGCATGAATATCTACATTGTCCATACATCCACATGCAAACATCATCATAATCTCATAAATTGAATAGAATATTACACAAAATTAAATGCATCCATATCACTTGCATATGCATAATCATATCATCTAAATATTATAGCATCCATCCCATAACATGTCACAAAAAGATATTGAAAAAGAATTGCATCCATACATAAGCATATTGTATCACATCACATCATATCAAATGCATCCAAACATTCATAAGCATGAAATAAAGAGCACATCACATATTGAATCTCAATCATCTCATTAAAAAATGGTGACTGTCATGATACAATATTTGAATAAGTGTATGTATTGTTAATTTTTGACATATTAGGCATCATATCCTTTTAGTTTTCGTCTTCCTTGGTATTAAATCTTTTATTTTCTACCTAAGTCTAAGGTTTTTCTTTTTTTACTTCATTTGAGTCTTGGTGGTGGGTTCTTCTAAGTTCCAAACCTCTTGTCACGCATTGCATGAGTTTTGAAACCTAAGTTGCTAGCGATGTATGTTTTAACTTTGTTGTCAGGTTTCTATTTTTCCTAACTTCCTGACAACCCAATTTGTTCTTTAGTGGCGTCAAGTGAGTCAGTTCATTTTGAAGTCAAGAAGTCAAAGGTTTTCATGACTTCATAACCCTTGAATTTGGGTTGTTAAGTTCCATCTTTCCGCGACAAGGTAATAAGTTATGTGCCCGCATGTTTCGAGGCACCGCCAATGCATTTAATGAGGCATACAGTACAACCTAGAGATGTCTAATCAAATTTTTTTTTTGGGAGGAATGCTAATATTAGGGTTTGCTTTATCAAGGATTTAAATAAAGCACTATATTAATCCATCACCAAATGCACATCTTATCATTTGTACAACTTTAGGTGGTGAAAATTTATCTAGTTGAGCTTGCAATAGCACCTCTATCCTCCACAATTATTTCTTTAGGCGTACAAGTTTTTTTCTATGTACTACGAGCTCATACAGTCTAGAATAGAAAAGCATTGGCTCAACGTGAGGGACACAAATCTGGGATCTTTTAAGGTGGAAGAATTATGGGCATGCCTTAAAAGTGATAAAAAGGATGTTGTTGATCTGAAATTATTATAAAGTAGGTTAGGTCACACCGAAGGTTTTCCAGAATTCATCCTTAGTGTGGACTTCATAGGTGCATGGGCAAGGAGATACATTCCAGAGAAATAGGAAATAAAAGTTGTGGATAGGACTATTGTTACCAAATTTTCTCCTGGAACTGGTTCTCACACACTAAGGATTCCTGAGCGAGCTCCCATGAATGATATGTTAGTTGCAACAACTAGTGAATTATTAAAATTCAATGAAAGTTGGTGCAAGAATTCTATATCCAAAGGATGGTTGAAATTAGAAAAGAGAGGTAAGTCACAACTACCTACAAAACTCAAAAGAATGAATTTAAAAGGAGAAAGTGTAGATGCTATTGCTCTATTGCATCATATTGTTGGGAATGGACAAATTGAGTCTTTTGAAAATTGGATGTGTCAATTCATTTTGGATGTCTGTGATGATAATGTATACATTAATTGGTCCAAGTTAATTTGCTTCCATTTAAATGAGCAACTGGTCAATTTTTAGAAAATGACTACTTTTCATTTGTGTTCTTGCTTAACATATGTTATAGCTAGTCAGAGGTCATTTTGGCCGGGATTGAAACAACAGATACCCCTAACTTATGGAATGCCCGTGTATAAGTGCTACCCATAGTTTAATAAGCAGGCCAAGATGGGAGATCTTTCCCTTGTTAATGATGGATTTTTAATGGAAGCTATAAGGAAATTAGATGGTAATACTAAAATGAGTTTCTCTAATGAATCAATGTCTCTAGTGTCAGAATTTAGAAGTTTTTATATTTCGTTTGATAGATTTCCCTATTTGAGGATAGGTGGTTTTGAAAAAGCCCCACTGAAATTACCCAGATATCTTGAAGATTTGCTAGTATTTTTGGAAGTTTGTAGACAAATGGTTGTTGTGAATGTGAAATACTTGAATATGGGGAAACGGGGGTATCCTTTCCCATTGACAACTCCATCTTTCATCTGTAAGAATAATCATATGGCTAAATGTGTTGAAGACCTTCTTGCAGAATATAATCTTCCACATTTTTTCATGAGGGAAAATTTTGATAGCAAGGGTCTTGTTAAGAAGAATTTATATGGAGTGAGTTCATATCAACATCAACCTACTATTGGGGATTTTTGGGAAGATTATACTAATGAAAATGAAGTCTAGAAGAGAGATTACATGAGGTCAACCCTTGAACTGATACAAGATTTTGGCCTACCTTTCAAGATTCCTTAGGGCACAGTTGATGATTCGGTGGTTATTGACCCCAAATATGAGAGGTTATCTGATAAGTCACATCCCAAGGTTGATTGGAATGAGAATTAAGTATTGGATATGAATATCCAGGCCATCCCTAAAGAGAACTTAGGATTGGCTAGAAGGAAAATGGTGACAAGTGGCTGGTTCTTCTCAAGAACCAAGGTCTTCTCAGAAAAATGAACAAGGATCTTCTCAAACAAATATAGTTGGTATGTCCTTAGGGAGAATGGCTATGAGATCTCCTAGTGAGAATTAATAGTCTGGAGGTGATGGAGAGAAACTAGAGGAGGTTGTTAAACTAAAATTTGTATGTGAACAAGACAATCCTTCAACTCTTGCTCCCAAAAAGAAGGTTATTCAAATAAAAACCTATGTTTGAGGATCCAAATGCTATTTTTGAGAATATTGTTGAGGATAATACTTTCCCTCCATTATCTGAAGTGCTCTCTTCCTCAGTGGAAAACATATATATTACTCTTGGTGAGACTAGAGAAATTGCCCCACAGGATAAGAATTTTTCCTTGATTGAAGCTTCTCTAGTTTGGTTGAGGAAAGTAGTAGAGAAGAAAAGGAAATACAGTTCTATGGAAATAGAGTTGGAGTAGATATAGTTACAAAGCTAATCCAAAATTCTTCAAGACCAAAGAAAGCTCGAAAGATGTCAAGGATATTGAGTAGTCCCAATTCTGGTAGTCAAGTGCTGGAAATTGTTGATCCCATAAAATCTTTGAATTGATTATAAGATCACACATGTTGATATGGAACCCAAGACACTTGAAGAGGATATATATCATATTGACTATTCATTCAATGCTTTTATCAAGTGAGTAAAAGAGGAAAGGAAAGAAAAAGTGGCACTACAAACCCAGGTTCTTGATTTGAAGAACTTTATTTCTTCTATAGTACCTTCTTCTATATCCAGTGAAGCTTCAAGTTCTCAAGTAGGGATCATTGGTGAGTCCACAATGTAATCGATTAGAAAGATTTTGGGCTATTCTAAACATGTTAGTGAATGGATTAATAATATGCTTGAAGAAACTATTCTTTTTATAAGTCTATAATTTTCTACACTCAAGTGGCTGACAAAAGGAAGGAGTTGATGGCAGAACTTTGACAAATCCAAAAAGATTAGACTAATCTTTATGTGCTCTCATAGGAGATTAAGGAATTAATTTTCATGGATTGTATAAAAATGGTAAATGAAAAAAATTTAGTTGATCCAAAGGAATTAGATCCTTCATGGCCCAATGCATTACAGTGGAAATTGAACATCTATGATACTTTGGTAAAAGAGATTTATATAGTACTTGAGAGATACCTAGACATATTAGTGGAGATAAAGGGAAATTATCATGACTTGAAGGTAGAGATAACTGACAATTTTGATGAAAGAATGTTGGACTCAAAGGAGGTTTTTTTTTAATTTAGAGAAATGTTCAACAAGGAGATGATTGACCTTGCCACTATGACTAAGGAATCTTTGCCAATGCTCAGTAGACTACATATTTACCTCACTTCCTTTAAAGCAAAGGGAAGTAAGAGATCTGACATATTGAATGAATCTAAAGCAGTTCTAACCCAAGTAAGAACTAGACTACAAATTACCGCTCCTCTAGGGAGCAAATAATTGCTTACAATTTTTGCTAAGTACAAGGAATACAAAAGCAAGATGAAGGCACAGGAGAAGTAGTTACAACAAAAAGCTATCAAAAATTTGGATGATGAAGAAGCTAAAGTGGTGGGAGATGATGCATAATTAATTTTGGTATTTCATGATACTTTCTTTATTTTGGCTCTTTAAGTTTGAGAGTCTTTTAATTATTCGGTGTGGTTACTTTCAAGAAACCATTACCAAGACTATCTGTTTATGCTTTAAATATGGATTTAGCTAGTATGCTTAGGATCTTTTGGGAAAACTTTGATTTTCTCATTAGAACAACTCTATTATTTTAATATTTTTTATCTATTATTTTGATATAGAAGACAATGGTGGAATTTGTCCATGCGTAATCTTTGAATTATGGTGTATGAATATATTCTTCTTATGTTGAATGCTTTGCCAATGTTTAATCTATGATTGGGATAATAGATATTTTGATTGGTGCATCACTATAATATAATTTATCTATGAATAAGGGTTTTGTGGTGATATATAATTTCATTCAAGTGTGAAGTATTTTTAGTTTTATTTTATGAAGTTGTTGATTAACCTTTAAAGATTTTTGGTTAAAAGCCCCCACCTTTATTTTCTTTCTTGTTAAAAGCAATAGAATTTAAGATTATTCCTTGAACATCAAACGAAGGGAGCTACCACCTTCTAAAATAAGTAGAGAATCAGTCTATGAATTGTATGATTACCAATTCAACTATGGTTACATTTATCACCTTTTTTGGGAGTGAGAATATAGAGTTAGGTGATAAATCTATCAACAAATAAATTTTTGGAAACTTTGTTGGGGATATTTTGGAAAAATAATTGTCATATAATGGGTTGCTCTATGATTGAAAGCAATGGTTCTTTAGAGGCGTAATGATCTTGTCCTTCAACCTAATGTAGATTGGTTAGTTGGTGATCAAGAAGATATAATTACTAGTCTCAGATCACTTTCTTGGTAGTGAAGAAGAACCGACTATTAGTATCACAAAGTTAACGAAGTACTAGAAGAAGAGGAAGAACTTGGAGATATTATTAGAAAAAATTCTATGCACTTTGAGCATGCTTAGGAGATTGTGTTCATAGAAAATATACCTCCTCTTCCTAGAAGAGTAAGAGCTCCTCCCGCACAGGCTCCCAAAAATTAGGTTCCTAGAAACCAGGAAAACAATAGGAAAAACCCTCCACAAAACCCTTAGTAAACAAAGTTGGTGACTCCATTGGTTTCTCATTGTCTTATCAAAACCTGGCTTCTAAAAGGTATACTAGGAGTGATAGAAAAAAATGGCTTGTGGATAAAGATTTTGAGTTCTTAGAAACTATTGATTTTTCATATTTTCTACCCACTCAAAAAGTAAAGTCTATTAATAGACCATCTTCTCCTCCTCCTCCTAAACCTAGTGTAGCTGGTATTCCAAAAATATCCTACCAAGCACATCTTTTGTGTGGCATTACTCTTCCTACACAAATAAATTTTCCTTTAGTAATGACACAGCCAAACCCATGGGGGGGCCGTCATAGGTCCTCTAACTTTTGGAGCTGGTGCACAACTCCATGACTTACCCAAAGGTTCAAGAAATATTGTACCCAAATTTAGTGGAGATGGAAAAGTTTCTCTTGATGAACATATTAAAACTTTCTTTGCCACCTCTTCTATTCTTGCAGTACAACACATGTGAGGATGTTGCTATGAGACTCTTTGTAGAATCTTTGATAGATGCAACTGTTGAATGGTTTTATTCTCTTCCCAATGGATCTATTAACAATTGTGTTGACTTCAAAATAAGATTTGAAAATAGATTTAAGTCTGCAGAAGATGATCAAGTTTTGGTTGCTCAATTGGGTTCAATGAAGAAGGAAATTCATGAGTCAATGAGAGATTTTGTGGCTAAGTTTAATAAGTTGTATAACAGAATTACTGCAAACATGAGGCTTGGTGTTGAATTGTTGAAAGAAATATTCATTAACACCCTTCCACCATATGTGATTTTCATTATTAAGAGGGAAGGTACGATTGATCTAGCTATTGCACAAGATAGGGTTGTATCAATAGAGGATGATTTGATTATCTCTGGAAAAATGGAAAAGAGAATTACAAACTGGTAAGCCTTCACTAGTGAATTCTACTGATCCGATCATCCAAAGAATGACCAATGACATAATTAATATTAAGAGACAAAGTCCAAAATTTCCCACATAGACACCTTATCAGGATATTTCTAGGAATTATCAAGGAGCTCCTAACAAGACGCTTTCATTGCCTGCTCCAAATCAAAGGCTGGCTATTGAAGGTCCTTCTTCCTTTAGTAAGGGGAATCATTGTAATTTCCATTTGAATTTAGATCATGATGGAGCTACTTCTCCTGAGATGATTAGATTCATGCAAATTCTTTACACCAATGAATGTCCTATTGAACCATATGTGGAGGAGCCTAGCCCATCAAATCATGCTGGCATGAATTTCTTTGAGTTTGTATCAGAGGCCCAAGCAGGAGAAGATGTATATGTTAGATTCGATGATCCTAATTGTGTTTTTTTCACTAGAGCACAACATGCAAAGCTGATTAGGTTACTAGATCATCCTCGACTCCTAAACACATTTTGACAAGGTAGAAGAAGCAAGAGAAAAATGCTCCCAATACTGTGTAAGCTGAGGTACCATCTTCTTCATCTTCTATCCCTATTTCTTGTAGTTCATTTAATATAGTTGAGTCTTGCAAAAATACGAAGATTCAAATTTCACAAGCTGAATACTTAAGACTCAATCCCTTCAAATTGGATAGGCTAGTAAGATATGTTAAATAAGAGCCCTCATTGTCCCAATGTAATGCCCAAATTTCTGGTCGTAGTGAAGCCAATATTGAGAACCATATTTGTTCCAATACCATATATAAACCTTCAAGTTCTCAAAACCCATTCTCGAAACCAAAACCTTTTTACATATCATTATATATTGTTGGTTTTAGGCTGATTAATTGTATTATTTATTCTAGAGCTTTTGAAAATGTGATTCCTGCTCAAATAGCCAAAGCCCTTGGTTTGTCCTATACCTCTTCCCAAGGAAAATGTTACTCCATGGATGTGTCCCCAATTCCTATTATTGGTCAAATTAAAGATGGTCGAGTAGCCCTACTTCTTTTCCTAAAAAGAGGTTGAAATTAACCATATTGGTTGTTGATATCCCTGCTATCTATGGTATTCTTTTGAGTAGGAGTTTATGTAAAGATTTGGGTGGAGAAATCTAGATGGATTGGTATCATGCCCTAATACCTTTGGATGGGAAGAAAATTCATTTGAATTTTGAACCTAAGGCCAAGTTTACTACCTTAAAGTCTAGTGATCCAAGGGTAGATATTTTATTTGTTGAAACTGGACCAGGAACCTATATGTGCACTTTTGATCAAAATGAAAGTTTGAAATCTATTAGCCCTAATTTAGTGAACGATTTATGGAAACTTGAATTCGATGGAAGTTGTGCCATTGTTGGGTCAAGTGCCGAAGTGGTTCTAATTTCACCTGAATGCTATAAATTTCCCTTTGCTTTCAAATTGGAATTTTCTAATACTAATAATACAGATGAGTATGAAGCTTTGTTGCTTGGTCTAAATGTAGCTAAAGAAAAAGGTATCAAATAATTGAGGGTTGTGGGAGATGCAAAATTGGTAGTGAAGCAAGTGAGGAAGATGTACACTATGAAGAATGTTTGACTTAAGCATTATAGGAACAAAGTTTTGGATTGTATAGAGGATTTTGATGCTTTTTCAATAGAATCTCTCCATAGGGAACATAATGCTAGGGCTGATTCTTTAACAGTTTCAACATCATTTCTTTTGCTACATCTAGATTAAAAAGATGAGTCATACATAATTGAAATTTTGTATAGGCCTAGTGTTCTTGTAATATAAATCATTGACAGGTGTTCAATAATGATCGAAAGATTATTGAGTTTTAAGAGAAAGCTGAAGCCTTTTCCCACATTTATTTTGAAGGAAGTAATGATGAAAACAATGATGTTTTAAAGGGTGACATTGTTGTTCCTGATGGTAAGAAAACAAAATTTATTCAATTGAAATGTAATAACATTTTGAATGGTTTAGTTTCTCTTGAACATTTGTTCAATAGACATGATCAATATTTCAAACAAAAAGGAAAGGTCTATGTTGAAACATCTGTTGAGTATGACAAAGTGAATATTGGTACATAATATGATCCCAAGATTATGTGTATTAGAAAGTGTTGTTCTCAAGAAGAGAGGGAGAAACTAATTTCCTTAGTGACATGATACAACTATGTTCTTGCATGGTGTTATGTAGATTTGAAGAAGTTAATAAATGGAGAATTTCAGCATAAAATTCCATTGAAACCTAGTACTATTCCTTATCCTAGATTAGCAACAAACTTACAATCCTAAGGTTGTAGAGGCTATTTTCAATGAAATTGAAAAAATTCTCAAGACTAGAATTATTTACCCTATCCATTACTCTAATTGGGTGGCCAATATAGTCCTTTTCATAAAGAAGAATGGGGAAATAAGGATATGTGTTCATTTCAGAAATTTGAATCAAGCATCTTTAAAAGACAATTATCCTTTACCAATAATGGATCATATTCTCCAAATAGTTGTTGGTTCTAAAATGATGTCCATGCTCGATGGAATATCAGGCTATAAACAAGTTGAAGTGGCTCCAGAAGATCAGTAGAAGACTGCATTCACTATGCCTATTGGTGTTTTTTCCTACAATAGAATGGCATTTGGTCTCATTAATGCAAGGGATAATTTTCAAAGAGCTATGGACTTATCTTTTGGTGATCTGAGGAATAAAATCATAGTAATTTATTTGGATGACCTAATATTTTTTTCTAAGAAGAGAACTAATCACCTACATGATCTACAATTGGTATTACAACGCTGTAGAGAGGAAGGTATCTCTTTAAATCCTAAGAAGTCCATTTTCACTATAACTAAGGGGAAACTCTTAGGTCATATTGTCTCAAAGGATGGATTCAAGATAGATCCTGAAAGGCTAAAAGCAATCATGCAATTGGGATTACCTACTAATAAAGATAGTATCAGATCTTTCTTTGGTCAAGTGAACTTTTTGAGGAGGTTTGTTCCTAATTTTTTTGAGCTAACAAAGCCCATTTCTGATATGATGAAGGATCACCCCATGTTCAAATGGAGCAATGAAGGAAAAAAAAATTTATGGACATTAAAACTGTAATTGCAAATGCTCCTACTTTAGTCCATCCTAATTTTACCAAATATTTCAACATATATAAAGTTATGCCTCCGAGCACACCTTGTCAAATATTTTGCTACAAAAGAATGAGCAAGGTATAGAGGCCTCTATCTCTTTCATGAGTACTCCTCTGAAAAAGTATGAGCTTAAGTACTCTCCTCTAGAAAAACATGCATATGTTGTGGTCAAGGCACTTAAGAGCTTCAGGTTTTACATTCTTCATTCTCATACTATTGTTTTTTTTCTTGAAACTGCTATAAAAAGCATTTCACTCAGCAAGATGTTGGGTGCAACAAAAGAGGGTCTTGGATAGCTCAGATCCAAGAATATGATCTAGATACTAAGCCCACTAACCTAGTGAGGGAAAAGGGACTGGCCAAACTAATTGTTGAGATTAAACCAGTTGAAGAAGAGGATTTACCGATAGTATTATTTATAAGCACAAATGATGAGTGGTTTTCTAATATCTCTTATTATCTAGCCTATGGTGATTTCCCATCACATTTATCATCAAAAGAAAAGAGGAATTTAAAACTTAAAGCCAACAAGTATGTTCTTTGGGAAGGGAATTTGTACAAAAAAGGTGTTGATGGGACTTTCCTGAGATGTGTCAATAAGGAACAACAAAAGATGTTATTGGAAGTCATTCATAGCAAAGCACGTGGTGGACATTTTTCTACTTCTATAACAACATTCAAAATTCTACGTCATAGATTTTATTGGCGAAGTATGTTCAAAGATTCTTATGAATGGATATCAAAATGTGAGAAATGTTTAAAATTTATTGGTAGACCACAACTTATTGCCTTACCTTTGACACCTATGGTAATTGATGAGCCCTTCCAACAATGGGGGCTATATTTTATTGGGCTAATCAATCAGAGTTCTAGTGTAGGACACACACACATATTGACTCTACATATTATTTCACCAAATGGGTGGAGGCTATTCTAGTGAAACATACTACCACTGAGGTTGTGTGTAATTTTTTGAAGCAGAATATTTTGGTAAGATTTGGAGTACCTAGGAAAATTGTTGCTGAAAATGCTAGCTCTTTTTCTTCTGCTGAAATCACTCTTTTCTGCTATGATTATGGAATTAGACTTTCTCATTCATATGATTATTATCCCCAAGGAAATGGGTAGGCTGAGTCAAGTAATAAGAACTTGATCTCCATTATCAAGAATTCAGTTGATGAAAGCCAAAAGGGATGGCATAAAAATTTATATGATGCTCTGTGGGATGACAGAGTTACTTATAAAAGAACCATCAGAATGTCCCCTTTCCAATTAGTATATGGCATCGATAGTGCCCTACCTATGCCATTGGAGTTTTTGGCATTCAATTTGAAGAAGACTATAGAAGATGAGCAGTTTCAAACTACTTTGGAAAAGTGAATTATGTATTTGAAAAAGCTTGAGGAAGAGAGGGAGGTTGTGGTAGATAGGATTTCCAAGCACTAACAGATGGTAAAATAGGTTTTTGATAAAAATGCTAGACAGAGGGACTTTGCAGTTGGTGATTCTGCTCTTCTCTAGGATAGGAGGGAGGAAAAAGGAGCACATAAGAAGTTTGATTCTCTTTGGAGTGGAACTTTTCTGATCAAACATCTTGTTGGTGATCATGCTTATCGTTTGGCTTATCCTAATGGTACTATTCTACCTCTTGCTTATAATAGGTAGGATTTGAAACTTCTTGAATAATTGTTCTACCTGGTTCATCCTTGTACATAGTTTTCAATTGTTTTGTTCGGTTTTGGATTGCTTTTTTTTTCACTTCATTGCCCAATGAATAAGTCTTTATGCCATGTTTCTAGATTCTCTGCATCTTATCAGTCCTAGTCCCCATTTAGAGCCAATGTTACCTATCGACATATTATGTATCATATCCTTTCATTTTTCATCTTCCTTTGTCTTCAATCTTTTATTTTCTGCCTAAGTCTAAGGTTTATTTTTAGTTTCATTTGAGTCTCGTTCGCCGGTTCTTCTAAGTTCCAAACCTCTTATCGATCATTGTATGAGTTTTGAAACCTAATTTGTTGGTGCTATATGTTATAACTTTTTCATTAGGTTTCTATTTTTCCTAACTTCTTGACAACCCAATTTTTTCTTTAGTAGCATCAAGTGAGTCGGTTCATTTTGAAGTCAAGGAGTTAGAGGTTTTCATAAATTTCTAACTCTTGACTTTGGGTTGTTATGTTCCATTTTTCTATGACAAGGTAATAATTTGTGTGCCTGCATGTTTTAAGGCTCCGTCAATGCATTTAATGAGGCCTACAGTACAACCTGGAGATGTCTAATCAAGTATTTTTTTTGCAAGGGACACAAATCTTAGGGTTTTCTTTATCGAGGATTTAACTAAAGCACTATATTAATTCATCACCAAATGCACATCTTATCATTTTCACAACTTAAGATGGTGAATATTTATTTGATTGAGCTTGCAATATCACCTCTATCCTCTACAATTATTTATTTAGGTGTACAAGTGTTTTTCTATGTACTGTGACCTCATGCAGTCTGGAATCAAAAATCACTGGCTCGGTGTGAGGGACACAGAGCTGGTATCTTTTAAGCTGGAAGAATTTAGGGTACACCTTGAAAGTGATAAAAAAGAATGTTGTTGATGCAAAATACTTGGAAAGTGGGTTAGCTCAAATCAGAGGTTTTCCAGAAGCCATCCTCAGTGTGGCATTAATAGGTGCATATGCAAGGAGATACATTCTTGAGAAAGGGAAATTAAAACTATGGACATGACTGTTGTTACCAAACTTTCTCCTCGAATTATTTCTCATGCACTAAGGTTTCCTAAGTGAGCTCCCATGGAGGATATGCCAGTCACAACAACTAGTGAATTCTCCAAATTCAATGAAATTTGGCGCAAGAATTCTATGGCCAAAGGATGGTTCAAATCAGAAAAGAGAGGTAAGTCACAACTACTCACAAAACTCAAAAGAATTCATTTCAAATGAGAAATTGCAGATGTTATTGCTCTGTTGCATAGTATTTTTGGGAATGCACAAATTGAGTCTTTCAAAAATTGAATGTGTCAATTCATTTTGGATGTCTATGATGATAACACATACATTAATTAGGACAAATTAATTTGCTTCTATTTAAATGAACAACTGATCAATTTTCAGAAAATGGCTATTTTTCATCTGTAGTCTTGCTTAATATATGTTATAGCTAGTCAGAGGTCATTTTGACTGGGATTGAAACCAAAGATACCCCCAACTTCTGGCATGCATGTGTATAAGTGCTACCCATAGTTTACTAAGCAAGTTGGGATGGGAGTTTTTTCCCTTCTTAATGATGCATTTTTAATGGAAGTTGTAAGGAAATTAGATGGGAATCTTGAAATGTGTTTCTCTTCTGAATCAATGTCTCTGGTGTAAGAATTTGGAATTTTTTATATTTAGTTTGATAGATTTTTCTATTTGAGGATAGGTAGTTTTGAAAAAGCCCCACTGAAATTACCTAGATATCCTAAAGATGTGCTAGTATTTCTAGAAGTTTGTAGACAAATGGTTTTTGTGAATGTGAAATAATTGAATATGGGGAAATGAGGGTATCCTTTCCCATTGACAACTCCATCTTTCACCTGTAAGAATAATCAACTGGCTAAATGTGTTGAAGACCTTCTTGTAGAATATAATCTTCCACATTTGTTCATGAGGGAAAATTTTAATAGCGAGGATTTTGTTAAGAAGAATTTATATGGAGTGAGTTCGTATCAACATCAACCTATTATTGAGGATTTCTGGGAAGACTGTACTAATGAAAATGAAGTCTTGAAGAAAGATTACATGAGTTTAACCCTTGAATAGATACAAGATTTTGGCTTCCCTTTCAAGATTTCTGAGGGCACAATTGATGATTCAGTGGTTATTGACCCCACATATGAGAGGTTATCTGATAAGTCACATCCCAAGGTTGATTGGAATGAGAATTAAGTATTGGATATGTATATATGGGATACCCTAGTCATCAAGAGAACTCAGGATTGGATTGAAGGAAAATGGCGACAAGTGGTAGGTTCCCCTCAAGAACCAAGGTCTTCTCAGAAAAATGAACAAGGATATTCTCAGAAAACTATAGTTGGTATGCCCTTGGGGAGAATGGCTACGAGATATTCCAATGCGAATTCACAATTTGGAGGTGATGGAGAGAAACTAGAGGAGGTTGTTAAATTAAAATTTGTATGTGAACAAGACAATCCTTCAAATCCTGCTCCCAAAAAGAAGGTTAGACAAAAAAACCTTGTGTCTGAGGATCCAAATGCTATTTTTGCGCATATTTTTGATGATAATACTTTCCCTCCATTGTCTGAAGTGCTCTCTTCCCCAGTGGAAAACATTCCTATTACTCCTGGTGAGACTAGATAAATTGCTCTAGAGAATAAGAATTTTTCCTTGATTGAAGCTTCTCCAATTTGGTTGAGGAAAGCAGTAGAGAAGAAAAGGAAATACATTCCTATGACAAAAATTAGAGTAGATATAGTTACAAAGCTCCTCCAAACTTCTTCAAGACCAAAGAAAGCTTAGAAGATGTCAAGGATATTGACTGATCCCAATTCTGGTAATCAAGTGCTGGAAATTGTTGATCCCATAAAAGATCTAAATGAAAATGAGATAAGAGTAACTGATTATAAGATCACACATGTTGATATGGGACCCCAGACACTTGAAGGGGATATATATCATGCTGAGTATTCAATCAATGCTTTGATCAAGTGAGAAAAAGAGGAAAGGAAAGACAAAGTGGCACTGCAAACTCAAGTTCTTGATTTG
The DNA here is from genome assembly GCA_007258455.2 of Sequoia sempervirens. Lineage (NCBI taxonomy): Eukaryota > Viridiplantae > Streptophyta > Pinopsida > Cupressales > Cupressaceae > Sequoia > Sequoia sempervirens. Next base: position 125,783,013 of record VDFB02105785.1, read on the forward strand.
AAGAACTTTATTTCTTCTATAGTAACTTCTTCTATATCCGGCGAAGCTTCAAGTTCTCAAGCAGGGATCATTGGTGAGTCCACAATGCAATTGATTAGAAATATTTTGGGCTATTCTAAACATGTTAGTGAATGGATTGATAATATGCATGAAGAAACTTTTCTTTTTATTAGTAAGTCTATACTTTTCTACACTCAAGTGGTTGACAAAAGGAAGGAGTTGATGGTAGAACTTCAAAAAAACCAAAAAGATCATACTAGTATTTATGTTCTCTCATAGGAGATTACGGAACAGATTTTCATGGATCTTATAAAACTAATAAATGTACAAATTATAGCTGGTGCAAAGGAATTAGATCCTTCACGGCCTAATGCATTACAGTGGAAATTGAACATTTATGATACTTTGGTAAAAAGGATTTTTGTATTACTTGAGAGATACCTGGACATATTAGTGGAGATAAAGGGGAATTGTCATGACTTGAAGGTAGAGATAACTGACAAATTTTATGAAAGAATGTTGGACTCAAAGGAGGTTTTTCTAAAATTTAGAGAAATGTTCAACAAGGAGATGATTGAACCTACCACTATGACTAAGGAATCTTTCCTAGTGCTTAGTAGACTACATATTTACCTCAATTCCTTTAATGCAGAGGAAAGTAAGAGATCCAACACATTGAATGAATCTGAAGTAGCTCTAACCCAAGTAAGAACCAAACTACAAATTACCGCTACTCCAGGTAGTAAAGAATTGGTTGCAATTATTGCTAATTACAAGGAATACAAAGATGGGATGAAGGTGCAAAAGAAGCAGTTACAACAAGAAGCTATCAAAAATCTGGATGATGAAGAAGCTAAAACGGTGGGAGATGATGCATAATTAATTTTAGTATTTCATGATACTTTATTTATTTTGGCTCTTTCAGTTTGAGACTATTTTAATTATTTGGTTTGGTTACTTTCAAGAAACTATTACCAAGACTATCTGCTTATGCTTTAAATATGGATTCAGCTAGTATGCTTAGGATCTTTTGGGAAAAATTTGGTTTTCTTATTAGAACAACTCTATTATTTGAATATTTGTTATCTATTATTTTGATATAGAAGACAATGGTGGAATTTTTGCATGCATAATATTTGAATTATGATGTATGAATCTATTCTTCTTATGTTGAATCTTCTACCACTATTTAATTTATGATTAGGATAATAGATATTTCGGTTGGTGCATCACTATATTATCATTTATCTATGAATAAGGGTTTTGTGGTGATATATAATTTCATTCAAGTGTGAAGTATTTTCAGTTTTATTTTATTAAGTTGCTGATTAGATTTAAAGCTTTTTGGTTAAAATACCCCACCTTTATTCACTTTCTAGTTAAAAGCAATAGAATTTAAGTTTATTCCTTGAACATCAAACAAATGTAGCTTCCACCTTCTACAATAAGCAGAGAATCGGTCTGTGAATTGTATGATTACCGATTCAACTATGGTTACATTTGTCACCTTTTTTGGGCATGAGAATATAGAGTTAGGCAATAAATCTATCAACCAACATGTATATCGATAAAAAATACAATATCCACGAGGCTATAAAAAAGAATCCCATGAATATATATTTGTATAAATAATTAGGGAAAATACCCAAAAAGTGTACAAAATGGATAACCCTCATGGCTATTGGACTCACCCTAACTGATGGTTGATCCTCATCTCTAGGTGGTGCTATGCTCCGTTGTGAAAAATTAGGCTATCACATCACCTAAGGAACTTTGTGATGATAATGCATGTGGTAGTATACAGCTTTTATGATTGCCTCTCTATACAGTCTAGCCAATACAGTCTTTCCCTGTGATGTTGTAGTCACTACCTCTAACTGTTGTCTCTACCAAATCTCTTTGGCTAGCTATAGGTCCAGTTGCTACCACAACTAAACCTCATGATCTCACTACACAGTCATATTTTGTAGCTATTGACACAACTGATCTCTCTCTACAATAAGAGACTGAATCTATACCTAAGCCTGTGCATCTAGCTATACAGGTGGAGGAGGTAGTGGTGCCCTTGAAACCTATCCATCATGTCCATGCTACCACTTGGGAACCTATCCCTAATTTGGCTATTTTTGGTGCCCACACCTGGCACTTGACCCCTATCCTACTCCTAATCTTGGCCTCTACCTCAGGCACCATCCCTGACCCATCCCTACCTCCATCTCAACCACCATCTCTACCTTAGCTTCTGCCTTTGCCTCTACATCTGCTTCTGCCAGGGTATGCCCCTATTGGATCTGTTAGGTGTGTGGGTGGCTTCAACCACACAACATAGGCTAGAGTAGTCCTTGCATCTAGGAGACCCTAATCATATGCCCACAATTGTGGGATGAGCTTCCTAAAATCATTAATTCCCACAATATGATCAATCTGGCCCCCCACTAAACCTCTCGCTATGCTTTGGAAAAAATGCTTGTGTAATCATCTCTTGGAACATCTTGTACCTCCCAAAATACCAAGCAACATAGTTTGGGAGGTATTGCTCAATAATTGTATGCTCTCCACCCTGTATACAATGAGTCTGTCTTGAAAAATCTAGCTATTCATGATTATCATAGCACCATGGATGTTGTACCCACAACCTCCATCTAAACATCATCATGTCATCAATGACATGATGCCAATATGGAAAACCTATGGGACTCGTGTGTTGTAATGTCATCAACACTAAATATTTGAAAATGATAGGCTCTTCCTCATGGATATTGGCTAGAACAAACAAAGGCCTTAGCACTACAATGTGTTAATATGCTCATATGTGAAGCAAAGTCACCCCTGCTCCGATGATACAACCCTCTCAGTAGATAGCCTCATGCATATCATGGCACAAGGAGGCAAGGAGGACTAAACTCAAGGCATACATAACATCCCTTCGAATCATGCCCTGCCATGCTAATCCCCATCTAGTACTGAAACCTTTGCCCCATTGGTCTAGAGCAATGATGTCGTAAATCAAGGCTAGGATGAACAATCTGAAAGTGTCCACCCGACCTCAGTAAAAATACAGATCAATCTAGGAGCTTACTAGAATAACTGCCTATCTATGTAAAAGAGAGAGACATGCATCTCTCTTGGCATCTAGGTCATAAATGATGCACTCACCATGAATTGGAAATCGTAGTATGCACCACATGTCCTCAAGTGTGACGGTCGCCTCCCTAGTGGGCAAGTTAAAAGAAGAGGTCTCATTGTGCCACCTCTCGACCAACACTATCATCAAAGCAAGATGGGTCTTGATCATAGGCATGAAGGCAATGAAGCCTAATCCTAGCCTCCCCAACCACTCCATCTCCAAGTTGTCAAAGTATCTCACCACAGATAAAATATCCTACTTTGATGCTCTTGCGAAATTGATGGTGGAGGATCCTCCTACATGCATCACACACACAACGCCATTTTTTTGAAAATTTTGAAAAACTAATCAAAATTTAAGACTTTGCACCCAAAACATCAAATGCATATCTGAAATCAATAGTGTTGTTGATTTTGGTGTGTGTCGCTATATCAATTTCAAGGGCCTGTCGCCAATTTGGTACGTGTGTCACTACACTCAATAACGAAACAATATTGGGGTGCATTTCTTTATTAAAAAAAATGGGGTGTGTCACTATTTGTTACATGTGTCTCCCACAACTTTCTAGCGACACTGAATTTAAAAATCCCATGTGTCACTATATTACCCCGATTACCCTCTAACCAAGTGTGTCACTAAATTAGAAAATTGGGGTGCACGCCTAATCAAAGGGTGCATAACTATAAAATCAATACTGAAACTTTTGATGCTTCAAAAGCATCGCTATACAACAACATGCCTATCTACCTAACTTTGAAGCTCTATTATATGGACTTAAATGTGAAAATTGAGAGAATTTTTGAATGACATAATTGGGGTCCTACATTTGCACACCGTTGGTATTCTCGAACTCGATTTGAAAGATGAAGGGGGAGCACATGGTGAGCCATTTCACTGTGGTATCAGAGCTCAAAATGCAAAAATCTCTAAGGTTTGAATGAACAAATGAATTGAAAGTGACCCTTCATCACCTATTTAAGCCTAAAAATTAGGGTTTTTGGCCCTAATTTCAACCAAAAGCTAGGTTTTTTCACCAATTTTACCAATTTTTCCATACTAAGGCTTGTATCACACCATTTTTTACAATTTTTTCATGTTTTTTTGCATCTTGGAGCCTTTTAGAACCCCTGAGGTAGTATTTTACTTTTTTTGAGAAATCAATCCAAAATTCACAATTTCCACCCAATTTCTTGAGGGGGCAGGGAACTAGCTTATTCCTTCTCCTGGGGCAATAGTGGGGCATCCAAAAATCAAAAAAAAAATTATTTTTGATTTAAGCAACAATTTTTAATCCAAAAGGCATCAATCTTTGAACAATGTCATAGGTACCTCTCTTCAAAGAGGAGAAAAATGTAGACACTTAAAAATTTCCTGAATGATATCATGCACTTGAATCAGATATACTAACATCACTTCTTCCTAAAACTCATCCTCTTTTCACTTAATTTATTAAACTATCCTAGGTATTTAATTAATTATGTCATTTTCATCTATTAATCTAATTAATTTAATTGGGTTAATCCATCCCCTTTCATGCTAACATTTCGTCTTATTAAATTAAGTTATTTAATTTAAATCCCTAAGTCTTCTTATTTAATTAAATAACCCTAAGTTATATAATTAAATATCATTTCACTTTCCCCTTTTTCATTAAATGGATTTATTTAATGAATATCATCTAATTCCCCTAATTGAAAAATTAAACCTTTGTTTAATTATCAATTACTGATTAATCTAATTCTCGCCCACTTGCAAGGGAATATTCCTCCTTTTGCACATTCCTCTAAAAGGAATATTCCCATAGAATATTCCTTCCCCTTTTGCACATGAAAAATTTGTTTTAATTTGCTAAATGTCTATTTTCCTCACCCATGAGAATATTCCAAAGAATGTTCTCTTTCTTCACTCATTTGAAAAAGGGGAATATTCCTTTTTGAAACAAACTCTCAACAAACTTTTGTGAAAGCTTTTGAAAGTGTGTTTATTTGGATAAAGGTGAACCCTTGATTAAATATCATAAATGATTCTCATCCCTTCATGAGAATCCATGATCCATGCCTCCAACTTTATCTATCCTTGAGAATTGATTAACCTTTTTTATCTCAAACCTTCATCTCTCATTTTTCCTCCTATAAATAGGTCACTATTTGGAGACAAATGAATCCATCTTTTAACATCAAAGTTATGTTGCTAAAATCACTTGCACTTGCACTCACATTTAATATCATTTTAGCTTAATTTACTTGCATATTAGCATAGCTTCCATTAATGGCTTCCATGATAACAAAAATGCATCCATTTAGTATTGTGTAATTAGGGTTTCAATCCTTTTAGCTTAAAATCCATTTAGATTAGCTTTGTATTCACATATCTTGATCATCTTAGCATAAATCATGTTAAAATAGCTCAAGCATCATGTTCATTTACATTTAAATCATGTTTCATCACACATCTATCATCTGTTTCGTCGATTCTCTTCAATAGAATTGATTGGAACATGCTCATTTATGCATGGGATTGGAAAAGGGTCACCATTTCACATCAATGTGACACCACTCCCCCAATAGGATAAGTTTCAATGGATTAGAATAGGTATTTATAAAGCTTTCAGAGTTTAATATGCTAATTTTTAATGGATTCCTAGTTTAGTTTTGTTGATTGATATTATTGGGATTGATCTTTAGTGTCATAATTACACTTTGTATCCTCATGGATCAAGTGTAGTCAGCCCATACTAATCCATCATTCATAGACACCTCCAAGAAAAGAATGTATCACAAGAAAAAAGAAAATAACATAATGGAACATGAGTGCCAATGTATTCCCCCACTTTAATGCAGTTGATAACACCATTAATGTGAGAAATTGCTTTAAAGTAGAAGACATGAGAGCATATTTAGAAATTTGTATGCCAAGTCGTATGTTTCCAATAAGTTATGTCATGAAAAGGGAAGGGATTGCCCCCAAAATTTATAACTCAGTACATCACATGTGAGCCAACTTAATGAATGTTGTCCAAATCCCAAGATTTCTCTTATATGTACATGAAAGGCGGTCAACTAGGAAAAAGAGACAACAAAAAGTGTCATACATGGACAAGGCTACTTAACCCCATGCCCCCACTTAGTGCGAGACAAGGATGAGCTGGAATGATTGTTGCTAGAGTGAAAATCAATTATATCAATTAGATGAACTAGGTGCTTCCTCATAAGGAAGGGAACCACACTCCTTAAGATGTTAGATTTATCACTTAAAGCTTTACATTCATTAGTAGAATGACCATGAATTCTATGATATGCAAAAAATGAATTCTTGTATTAAAATTTCTTTCGTGTTCTTGGAGGGAGAGATATCAAACAATCTTGGACGAGTCTCGACAAGATACCCTCTTGATAAAAAGTAGAAGATGTTCCTTTATTTTGTGACAAAGATGTCTCTTTCTTAGTGTAAGATGTCATACCTATGCAAGACTCTTTAGATTGTGAGATTTTTTACTCTTCATCAAAGGAAGGTGTAAAATCTAAAAAAATTGAATCGTTAGTGTTTTGCATGATGAAATTGATATTAAGCGAAGACTTATTTGTTTCTTTTGCTTCTTTCAAAGGATAAAAATCAATACCACTAGTGTCTATCAATTCAAGATGCACTAATGTTAAAGTTGTCTTAGCAAAATCATTTGTAGGAGTGTTGATATTGAGTGAAGGCTTGTTTGTTTCTTACGAGGGACAATAACCAAGATCACTAGTATTTTCCTATGTGTTAGGATCTATAGGGACACAACTTGTTCTCTAGCACGACATCCTTTTCCACTATATATCCAAGTTGTTTCATAAGTTCATAACCTCTTCCATAAATCTTTTTCATTGCTATTGAATTCAGTGGTTGTTCATATTCAGTTTCATCAAAGTTTGTTGTATAATTTTCTTCTTGTTCTAAAGTGTTCGAGGTGGATGCTTTCAAAGGGTCTTCCAAATTTTTTGTTGTTATTATCACTTTTTCTTTTCCCTTTTCAAAGTTTTTATTTATGATCTTGTATTCGCCCATGAATGATGTGAAATCTAAGAAACCCCACTCATCTTTTAATAAATTTGTGACTTCCTTAATATGTTTTTCTTTGTATTTCTATTGTATAGGTTCTCTTTGTGTATTTGGCGTCAATTTTTTTAAAGGATTATCCTTTCCTTTCTCAATGTTCAAACAAATATTTTTTCATGCTACGCTTTGAGTGTGTACACTTTGTTGTTGTAAACATACTTTATTTTATGATGAAGAGTAGAAGGCACCAAATTCATTAAACGAATCCATGGTCTTCCTAAAAGAATATTATAATGAAATATTATGAGGCATAACATGGATCGGTGTAACGAGGGAGCTCACTTTGGTCGAAAACAATGTCAGCGTTCATTTCTTGAATCATGGTTGCCATGTCATTGAAGAGGGAGCAAACCCGAGACACAAAAAATGATGCAAACAGCTAGAGAATTTTATTATTATTTAGAATGGAACTTCTTACGTGTAGAGGATCCCAAATCCTTGAGCTCTGTGATACATGCAAGCTACAGAAGTTTTAGAAATTACAAAAAATTACAGAAAATCCCCTTTCACAGCTCATGCGAACTCCTTTCCCCAAAAAGCTATCTAAAATTTTGAAACTAGCCCATAAATAGCCCCTTTTTGGTTTGGAGCCAAAAACAACATTTGAGTTATGATTTTTGGCAGTTTACTGCCAAAAGTTACAATTTGAAATTCCAAAAATTGAGTCCTAATTCAAAAATTGGCAATTTTCTAAAAATTGGTCAACTTCCGGAAGCCATAACTTTTGATCGGAGACTCCGTTTTTTGAACCGTTTGCACTGTCAGAAAGGTCTCGGAGTGAGGAATGTGCTAAGAACCTATTCCACTGGTTCTGACAATTTATGGGCCTATACAGGACTGTTTAGTGCCTCAAACTAGACTCAAAAGGTTTTTTAGGGCAAAAAGCAGAAACTGGAACTTGAATAACTTTCAAACCATGAATGATCTTGACCCAATTGTTTTGCCAAAGTGCTTATTTTTCCATCATGAACCTTCCCATAGATTTTTTTCATCTCACACCATTAAATTCACACCTGCTAAAAATAGCAGTTGAGCAAAAAAAGCAGAAAAACAGTTCTAAAAGTTGGGAACTCTTATTCGACGAAAAGGGTATCTAGAAATGCAAAAGCATCTACAAAAAGAAAACAAAAGGAACTTAGATGGAAAACATATTTTTTTGGGTGATGCAATATTTCCATCACACCACTAGATGCTCTTGCATCAAACACCCAGGGTAATTTGAGAAGTGACCCCGTCATGTCTCAGATGGTTGAGGAAAACCCAAACAGTCAACCTTTTCCTTAGATAGCCAAGATGAATCTTCCATAGGCCTTCCTCTCAACTTCACCAAATATTCTTCATACTGCCTATTTCTGGTACTCCTTCCCACATAGCTATCCAGGATTTCTTCAATCTCCTCCTTCTTTGAAGCAGGTGTTGGAAAGCCACACTATTCCATTGTTGGTACTTCCTCCGCACCACCTTCATGATACTCTGTCAAATATGAAATATTGAACATAGGGGAAATGTTGACTCCATCCGACAACTCTACCTCATATGCATTCCCTGATTCATGCCTCCTCAAAACTTTACAGGGACTAAACTTCTTCATCTTCAATTTGTTATAGGTTCCCACTGGAAACCTTTCTTTCCTCAAGTGGACCATCACTTCATCACCAATCTGAAACTCCTTATACCTCCTCTTTTGATCTACCTTAGCCTTATACTACATATTCATCTTGTTAATATATTCTCTTACCTTCTCATGTATATTCTTGATTTTCTTTGCAAAGTATTTGGCTTCAGAACTTGTCTTCTTCTCTTGGTCCATCTTCCTCAATTCTGGAGTAGTCCTGGGACTACCTCCATACACAATCTGGAATGGTGATCTACTAGTACTTCTGTTGATAGAATTATTGTAAGAAAATTTTTCATGGGGTAAGATCAAGTCTCATCCCTTGGGTTTATCTCCTACCAAGCATCTCAATAGGTTACCCAAACTTCTGTTGACAACCTCAGTCTACCCATCAGTCTCTGGATGGTGTGCCGAATTGAACTTCAACTCTATTTTCAACTTCTTCCACAAGGTCCTCCAAAAGTATCCAACAAATTTTGTGTCATGATATGAGACTATACTCTTTGGCAAACCATGCAGCCTCACCACCTCTCTGAAGAACAATTCAACAATGTGGATTGCATCATGGGTCTTTTGGAATAGGATGAAATGTGCCATCTTTGAAAACCTATCAACTACCACAAATACTAAATCATTCCCTCTCTATGTCCTTGGCAAACCAAGAACAAATTCCATACTTATATCCTCCCATTGCCTCTCTGGTATAGGTAAGGGCTGATATAACCCAGTATTTTGGCTCACTCCTTTAGCCATCTGACATACCCTGCAACTCTACACAAACTTCTTCATATCTTGTGATAATTGAGGCCAATAATAATGCTCACTGATAATGTCAATGGTCTTACCTCGACTGAAATGTCCAGCCATTCCTCCACTGTGCTTCTCCTTTATTAGGTTCTCCCTCATGGAACTCCTCGGAATACACAGTTGAATTCCCTTAAACAACATGCCATCCTAGATTATGAAATCTAGCCACTTCATCATGTGAACTACAATAGGATCCTTGCAAGCTTTCCAAGCTTCTGCAAAATTAGGATCTTTAGGGTACAATGTCTTGAGTTCCTTGAACCCAACCACTTCAATCTGCATTTCTGTCAACAATGTTTGCCTCCTACTTAAGGCATCTACCACCCTATTTGACTTCCCACTCCTATGCTTTAAAACAAAGGTATAAGTTTGCAAAAAATCTACCCATTTCATATGCCTTTGATTTAATTTTCCTTGACTATTCAGATATTGTAATGCTTGATGATTAGTAAATCAAACAAATTCCTTCGGTAACAAATAATGTCTCAATTTCTTTAATGCTTCAACTATTGCAAAAAAATTTCTGATCATATACAAAGTAATTTCTCTTTGCATCATTTAACTTTTCACTAAAATAGGCAATGGGCTTACCTTCTTGGCTCATCACTGCTCCAATGGTGCAACCACTGGCATCACAATCTACCTAAAACACCTTATTGAAATCTGGGAGGGCTAAAACTGGTTGCTCTATCACCTTTTGCTTCAACAGATCAAAACTCTTCGCTGTTCCAGTGCTCCACTTGAATTATTTTCTATCGCCTCTCATTGTTTCAGTCAGGGGTGCACAAATACTACTGAAGTTTCTAATGATTTTTTTGTAAAAACAAGCCAAACCATGGAAAGATCTCACCTCAGTAGCAGTTCTTGGGGTAGGCCATTCTAGAATAGCCTTCACTTTCTTTGGGTCCATCTTGAGACCTTCTGTCGAGACAACAAACCCCAAGTACACTAAATCCTTCACAAAACTGCACTTCTTCAAATTAATCAACAATTTCTCTTCTCTCAACTTCTCAAAATCTCTACGAATATGCATTAAATGCTCATCCAAAGTCTTACTGAAAATCAAAATATCATCTAGATATACAATAACAAAACTTCCTAGAAACTCTTTTAGTACCTCGTTCATGAGACGCATGAATGTGTTCGATGCATTAGTTAGCCCAAAGGGCACGACTAACCACTTGTACAGGCCCTCCTTAGTCTTGAAGGCAGTCTTCCATTCATCACCCTCTCAAATCCGGATATGGTGATATCCACTTTTTAGATCTATCTTTGTGAAGTACTGAGCTCCACTCAAACAGTCCATTAGGTCATCCATCCTTGGTAGGGGAAATCTATACTTGATTGTTATCTTATTTATGGCCTGGAAGTCTGTACACATCCTCCACTCCCCATCCTTCTTTGGTGCTAGTACTGTAGGTACTGCACATGGGCTCAAACTCTCTTGAATCAAACCATTTCTCAACAACTCTTAAACTTGTCTATTCAACTCCTCATTTTCTGTAGGAGTCATTTTGTAAGCTGCCTTATTTGGAAAACTTGCTTTAGGGATCAAGTCAATTTGATGACTAATCTTCCTCACTGGTGGTAAACCCTAAGGTATGTTATCAGAAATAATCTCCTGAAACTCATCCAATAGTCCAGAAACTTCTATTGGCACCTTCTCACTATCTTCCTTATCCATTCTAGGAATCAATGCATAACACATACACTCATGCTTCATGCCTTCTAAAAATTTTGTTCAATCAACAAAAAAAATTCTAGCACTACTGCATACCTTTTCTTCATCCTTCTTTAGGGTTTTCAACTTATGGCGGACTCCGTCCTTCATCAACGAATAAGTGTTTGCATGGCCATCATGTACAACATGCCTATCGAACTACCACGGCCTCCCCAAGAACATGTGTCATGCATCCATGGGGATGATATCATAGAGTACCTCATCAGGATAGCTTCTGATCTTGAACTTCACCAGGCATTACTCATTGACCAAAAATTTGTGGTATTTCTAGAGCCAGGCAATTTGATATGGATGTGGATGCCTTTCCATTTTTAGCTTCAACTTCGTAACCATCTCTTCTAACACCAGATTATCAATGCTCTCGCTGTCAATAATGACATCACAACATTTGTCTTCACACTTACACCATGTACGAAATAGATTCTTCCTCTGTTCTGGTTCCTTCTCTTTAGTCACCAGGACTCGTCTAACCACTAGGGCTTCTCCCCTTTCCACATCATCTGAATGCTCAGATTGAGCCTCCTCATCTGCATGTGCAACCCTTCCATGACCTTTTGGCCTTATGTCTTTCCTTCCTTGGTGTTGTGGACATTCATAGGCTTGATGCCCTTCTTCACCACATTGGAAACAAGTTCCTCTGAAACCACCTCTTCCGAGTCTTGGCCCAGATCTTCCTCGTCCTATACCTCTTTAATCTCCACTATTTTGATCATGAGGGCGATAGAAGTTATCATTCTTCTGGCCTTGACTGGTACTTACATCTTCATTTTTCATTTCATCCTCATTTCAGCTCCCAGAAGATCTTCCACTACCCCTTTCGCTTTGACCTCCTCGTCCTTTTTTCTTGCTTCCAAATCTTTTGTTTAGCTTCTCCTCAACTTTTAGAGAAAACTAGTATGCATCCTCAATGGTGGTCATTCTGACCAGGCTTAGCTCCTCTTGAATGCTCAGTTGTAACCCATTAAGAGACGAGCTACCTTCTCCTTGTTGGCCTCTACATGGCCCATTCTGATGATCATCTTATGAAAATATTCTATGTATTCTTTCACATATCTACTTCCTTGCTTCAACCCTTGCAATTTCTTCAACAAATCTAACTCGTAATCCACTGGTATGAACTGCTTCTTCGGCTTCTCCACCATGTTATCCCAACTACTGATCTTTCCTTTTCCTCTTCGATTACTCTCCAACTAGACCTCTTTCCACCAAATATTGGCAGGGCCCTTTAGCTTCATTTTTGCAAACTTAACCCAATCTAGGTCTTCTACTTCTTCATACTCAAAATACTTTTCTAGCTCGTTGATCCAGTCGATCAACTCTTATGGGTTCAGACTTCTGGAATAACTGGGGACTTCTATTTTGGGTCTTTTTCCAATCTTCAAAATGGCCCTAATCCTCCACATTTGATCTTGATCAATAGCTTCTTCTTCCTCTTCTTCATATTCACTTTCTCCTCTCCTTCCCGGGTCTAACCCTCTTCTCATTTGTTCTTGCAATGCATCAATTTGTCTCTGGAGGGCTCTGAAACCCTTAGCCGCAAATGGATCTCTTCCACCAGCATTTATGCCACCTCTACCACCTATGGCACCACCACTCCTACCAAGCATCACTCTTGGAGGCATCTTGAATACCTCAAACCCACAAGCACGGTCCTGGTGCGAACTGCCTCATGATCGGTGATCTATCCACAAGCTCAAGAAAACCCTCTCTAATACCACCTAAAGAGGGAGCAAACCCGAGACACAGAAAATGATGCAAACAACTAGAGAATTTTATTATTATTTAGAATGGAACTTCTTACATGCAGAGGATCCCAAATCCTCAAGCTCTGCGATACATGCAAGCTACATAAGTTTCAGAAATTACATAAAATTATAGAAAATCCCCTTTCACAACATGTGAACTCCTTTCCCCAAAAAGCTACCCAAAATTTAGAAACTAGCCCATAAATAGCCCCTTTTTTGGTTTGGAACCAAAAACAAGATTTGATTTACGATTTTTGGTGGTTTAGTGCCAAAATTTACAATTTGAAATTCCAAACATCGAGTCCTAATTCAAAAATTGGCAATTTTCTAAAAATCAGCCAACTTTCGAAAGCCATAACTTTTGATCCGGGACTTCGTTTTTTGAACCGTTTGTACCACCAAAAAGGTCTCAGAGTTAGTAACATGCTGAGAACCCACTCCATCAATTTTGATGATTTATGGGCTAGTATAGGACTATTTATTGCCTCAAAGTAGACTTGGAAGGTTTTTCACAGCAAAAAGCAAAAACTGGAACTTGAATAACTTTCAAACCGTGAATGATCTTGACCTGATTCTTCTACCAAAGTGCTTATTTTTCCATCATGAACCTTCCCATAAATTTTTGTCATCTCATGCCTTCAAATTCACACCTGCTAAAAATAGCAGTTGAGCAGAAAAGCAGAAAAGCAGTTCTGAAAGTTGGGAACTTTTATTCAATGAAAAGGGTATATAGAAACGCAAAAACATCTACAAAACACAAACAAAAGGAACATAAATGGAAAGCATATTTTTTTGGGTGATGCAAGATTTCCCTCACACCATTGTATGCTCTTACATCAGTCATTCAACTCAACATTAGGAGGGGTACGAACTTGTTGTAAGGAACTTTGAATCATGTTATGATAATGAGGGGATGCTTGAATAAGGTCCCATAATGATGTTTTAGCAGGAGTGTTCTTAAGTTGTTCAACAAGATCATACTCCTTTCCAATTTGTGAAGGTAAATGAGGAGGACTAAGTAAGATAGGATTAGGAAATGGGAGGGATTTTGAACGTGTATGCCATTGTTGTGGATTGTTTATAGTGTTATATGTATGAGCAACTATTATAACTCAGTTGCTATGAAACATTATTCTTAGGTGGGTAAAGGATGATTTCAAGTTTGTTGTGAGTTGGAGGTTTTTGTGAAGGTGGGTAAAGTATGAGTTGAGGTTGAATAATATTGACATCCCTTAGTGAAGGAGAGTCTAATATTACTTCATCATCTTCACCTAAGGAAACTATATCACTATTTTCAATGTTATCATTTTATTGCACCATGATATCCTCCCTAGGAGGAGAATTTTTAGGAGAACTACAAGCTAGATGTTCATGACATTCAAAGTTTGATTCTTCTAAACTAACTTCATCACAAGTAAGGGAGTTATCAATGGTTGTATTGTCTTTTTTTATCAATGACTGTATTGGCTTATTCAATAATGTTTTCTCTAGGGGAGAGAGGAAACTAAGATTCTCATGACTCTTATTTCTTTGATCTTCTAACATCAAATTATGTTCATTATCAATAGTAGAGATATTAGGAGGAGGTCCAATTTGATTTTTATGATTTTCCATGACTTCATCCTTTTTTTTTAGGGCACATTCTCTTGTGCCATAATATCTACCCTAGTAGGGGAGCTTTTAGGATGTTCATCACATTCCATAGTTAGATTTTGTAAAGTAGCTTCATAAAAAATAGGGGAGGCATCAAGAGAAGGAGAATCATGCTTGTAAATGATTGGATCTTTTCATTCAAATAGATCTCTCCAAATGATAGGAGCATTAGGAAAGGGAGAAATGAGATTTTCATGACTTTCAAGTGTATCTTCTAACACTAAACCATCTTCTTTGTTGCTAGGAAGGATATTAGGAGAAGAACCAATTTCATTATCATGGTTATCTACAATTACATCCCTATGTCCTATAATGCCTTCCCAAGTGGGAGAGGTAGGATTTCCATAGATCTCAATCATTAAATCTCTTAACACCAGCATGTCCTCACAAATTCGATTTTCATGATGGTTATAAATTGTATCCTTTTTCACTAAAGCATTCTCACAAGTAGGGGAGGTGTTGGGAGAGGAATGTAAACTAAGTAAAGTAGGGGAAATGATTTAATCTTCTATTTTTGTAATATCTTCCCAAGGGGGAGGAGGAGAAGGAAAAGTAATAATTTCATTATTCTCAACCCTTGCATCCTTGGGGAAATGATTTCATCTTCTTTTGTTATAAAATATTCCCAAGGTGGAGGAGGAGAAGGACAAGTAATACTTTCATGATTCTCAATAATTTTGGATATTCTTTCACCAAGATACCTTTGCCACTAATAGGATAGGTATCTAGAGAAGGCCAATTGTAACCTTCATGATTTTTTATGCTTGTATCTTATTCTATGACATCATTCCCAAAAATAGGAGCTTGATCTGAGGGGGTGTAGATTCAAGGAAAACGTCAACATTTTCACTTTCTTGCACTAAGAGACTCATAACTATGAAGTTTATTGAATGAATGGGTAAGATGCTTATTGACTAAATTTTTCTTTAAAAACTTGGGAAAGACAAATACTAACATTTGTGAAAAGTAATATATACAAACTTAAAATGGAAAGTGACTTAAAATGCAATGCAATGACCTAGAATGAAATGTATAAATGCAATTTTTAGAAAAAATAAAAGGTAATTTGTTGATTACACTATGAAACAATCTAAAAATGAAATGTTGTAAATGTAAATTTGAGATTAAGCAATGCATGAAATGAACTAAATTAAGTTAGATCTAATGAAATCCATGTAAAAAAAATTCAACAAACTAAAACAAATAAATAATGCCAACAAATAGAAGTGCAAAAACAAGGTTTTCCATGTTGTGAAAGGTAGTTTTAGGGTTGATCTTAGACTAATTTCCCCAGAGGGGTGTATGAGTCCTAGTCGAGGTTTTTGGAGGGGTCAAATGGTGGAAAATGCATAATACAGAAATCCTAGAAAGTAGGAAAAACAACCTATTTTTAGACTAAATCACCCAGAGGGGTGTATGTGTCCTAGATTAGGGTTTTTGAACCAATTTCAGCAAATTATAAGTTGTTTCTAAGTTTTTCTAACTTGTATAACATATGGACTATTTGTAATTGTAGAATTTTAGTGAAATTTAATGATCTAAGATGCAAAAATGCAACCTATATACGCTTTCACTAATGCAAGATTTAGAAACCCTAGATGCCAATTAACTAATGCAAAACCTAATGCAAATTCAATGCAAGCTAGATATAAGATTATGATGAACTCCCAGTCACAAATGAGGTGTTCTAAATGTAGGTTCACCAAAATGAAACCTAGAGAAATAGGGTTCCACCTTTTGGGAGATGGAACAAGTAGGGTTTAGGACCTAGACCTATTTCACTTAGTTTCACTGAAGGAAACCCTTGAGATCTCAATCCACAGATGGAATGAAGGAAAGATATTTTCTAAAGGTTGTCCTAGGGTGTGATAAAAGACTAAAAATGGGTTCACCACCAAGCTAGGGATTGGAAAGATCAGTAACATGCAAGATTTAATGACAAAACCTAATGCTATGCAAAACTCAAATGAATGCAAATCAAAATAGCAAATTGTAAAAGTACAAAGGTTCACTTGGGAAGATAAATTTGCTTGGGAAAAGCTCTAAAATCCTAAAAAATCTAACTTTAAGGCTCACTAGGACTCATATGCTAGGCTAAGAATATTAGTCCCAGACTAGGGTTTTTGGGCTAAAATAGGAATTTGGCAATGCTTGATTTGAATTCACTAAAATATGGAGAATGCACTATACTGGGACTCATACGCCACTTGTGGCATATCAGTCCCACTTTTCTTTTTTAGAGGGTTAAGATCTGAATCTACTCTCCTATCTCTGCTCTTCCTTTCACACTTTGTTTCTAGGTTTGAAACTCTGATTTGCAACTTGTAGCTGAATTTTCATGAAGATGGTAACCTTGTGAAAACTTGATGACTTTCTTCAACCTTGCAATCTAATCTTCAAAGGTCCTTCAAGTTCCAAGACACCTAGATCTTCAATCACACATGTAGAGAGAGAAAAACTTGTTGACTTGTTAGGAAATGGGGGTTTTCCTTTGTCAAGCCCCATCTAGGTAATTAAACCTTTTAATGAAACAATAAAATATGAACATGAAACATCAAATGTGAAACATGAACAATGATACCTTGAATGATGTATTGAGGTGTAAATCAACAATCTAACATGAAGTGGCCATGTAGAATGTAGATCTCGATCTTGAACTTTGATATGGAACAATGATTGTAAATGGATCTTCAATGCTACATCACAACACTATCTCAACATGATGCTTGATTCTTAATGACTTTGATATGATGATAGACCCTGAATTGCTGCAACAAATGATGAAGAAATTTTCCTTTGAATGCCTTAGAAATGCTCTTGTAAACTCTTTTGATGCTCTTGTGAAGTCTTGAAATGCTTAACTCTTGATAGCTTATGTTGATATCATGAAGTCTTAGTGAAATAATTATTTGAGACCTTGTTTATATAGGAAATCCATCCAACTTACCGTTCATTAAGTCCTAGAGGTCGACATTCATGAAATTTGAACTTAAAACCTAGATTTCCCACTCAAAACCATAAAAAAGGGGCCAAATGGGACTCATGCTACTTTTGGTGTATAGGTCCCATATAGATGGGACTCATACACCCAAGGTGGCATATGGGTTGCACGAGGGCTTTTTAGCTTGAGGAAATGTTGAGGAGTTAAGAAATAAAGTTTATGTGTTGATCTTGTGAGGATTTCGATTGCAGTAAGCCTCAAGATGCATAATAAAGGGTTTGAGGGGTCTATTAATGATAATATGAAGGTCATAGATGCAAGAGGGCCCAAAACTTAATGTGAAGGTGTAAATAAATACACTTTAGAACATTAAATTAAGGAAAAATTATGCCTATTTAGCTTAAAAGGGCCCTAAACCTAATCTTAAAGTGGAAAACATATTACAACACCAGATCAAGGCAACGTTAGGTCCATTTTAATGTTAATCATTCCAAAATTAAGTGTGAAAATGTAAAGGGATACATTTCTCTACACTAGAACCATTTTCTTAAAAATCCCCTTAATCCATGATATAAATGACCTAATGATACAAATTAAAAAATGTGTAAGGCTCATTTATGTCTAAGCCATGAAAATGAAAAAATAAATAATTGTTAATGTGATGTGAAATCTCATTAAATTACATTAAATTAGGAGAAATTATGATGGCTTGAAGGGTCCTCATAGGATGGCTCAAGGGGTCATAATAGGATGGATTAAGGAGATAAAATTTGGTGATGTTAGCAAAGGAAACCTAATTTCATTGAATTACATATACTATTTTTTTAAATATACATTTAGGAGGTAATTAATAACATATGATGGCCTCCTATTGTTAATGTGTAATCAATTTATCATGATGGTAAGTAAGTGGATCAAATCTAGTGAAGTTGGTGTGGAATACTTGATTAATACAATTTATTAGGGATTTAGAGGCACATATTTGCATTATACACTTGTTCATTAGATCTCTTCATTAACATCTTTTTGCTCAAGGAATGACAACAATCTTGTTTGATAATTAGAGGTGCTTGGCTTGTGTTTAAGATTCTTGTCTAGGTATTCTCCTCATTTCTCGAAAACAATTATAGGATGGCTTAAGGGTTCGTAATAGGATGACTTAAGGGGATCTTTGAATTAAGGTTGTAGGATAAAAGGATGGCTTAGGGGGATAAAATTTGGTGAAGTTTCCCAAGGAAACCAAATTTCATTAAATTACATATAGTATTTTTTAAAATGTAAATTTAGGAGGTAATTAATGATATATGATGGCCTCTTATTATTAATTTGTATAATCACTTTGTCATGATGGAAAGTAAGGGGATCAAATTTGGTGAAGTTGGTGTGGCATACTTGAGTAATATGATTTAGTAGGAATTTAGAGGGACATATTTGCATTATACACTTGTTCATTAGATATCTTCATTAGCATCTTTTTTCTCAAGGAATGAAAATAATCTTGTTTGATAATTAAAGGTGCTTGGCTTGTGACTAAGATACTTGTCTAGAGGTCTTCTCCTCTTTTTTTGAAAATAAATCTCTATACAAAAAATGTGAGTTATGATCAATTTGTGGAACTAGATAGAGATTTATTATAGTATTGAGACAAATTCCTTTTAGCATGCTATCTATAGAGTTACATATAATATGTATTAGAATGGATTGACCTTTTTTCATTGCATTTGCATGTTTAGATGGAATAGTATCCCATCTAGTTAGCATAGTTCTTTACATTTGTTTACATAGTTAAAATTGTGTATATTTATCTTCAAAATATCCATGTTATGGGTTTTTGGATGATCTTGGAATTATCATGCTTGTGTTGGTGTGGTATAATTCCCCAAATTTATGTTTTGATTCATTTCTAGTAGACTTAGGATAAAATCCTTCATAACTATGTTAAGTTGATTAGATTAATTAATTTGATTGGTTGATCCGAGATTATTTGATTTGATCAAATTTTAGGTGTTTACTTGAGAGCATTTTAAACCTTTCGTAAAGAAGGTTCAAGTATTACGTTGATAGAAAATTATATGTATGTTAATATGTTAGAGAGTAGGTGTTTGTGCATGGGTACACATGGATGCCATGTGCTAAAAATTCTAGTTGTATGTGCCTAAATAATGGAATGAAATAAACTTAGACAAATTTAGATTTCTTTTTCAAGGAATTTTGAAATATTTGCATACAAATTTAAAACATAAAGCAAAGAAAATGAAAATATACATATTCTTTTAGCTTTTAAAATGAACTAGGGTTTATATAGTTTTCTAAACATTCAAACAAAAATATACACATAAAATATAAAATAAAATAAAAAAATCAAAATACCAAATACACAATACTAAAAAATGAAAAAAAATGGCAAGAAATCCTTTCCTGGACTATTAGTAGGGTGTGAAACTTGCTCTCTGACTCAGGATCTCATTCTCACTTCCACTGTTCACTGGTGAAAATGAGGTTGCAGACCTTTCCAAGAAAACTAAATACTTCTACGAAATGAGATCCAACTTATTACAAATCGAGATCCTATTTCATAGCAATTGGGATTTTTTTTGTAGCAATTGAGATCTTGTTTCTTAATTCTAGGATCAAGGTCCCAAAATGAAACAGGATCCATTTTAAATTTAGGCTTAGGGTCCCGAAGTGAAACTAGATCCCAATTTGTTTTTCTTGATTTCAGGATTTTTCCTAAGGCTAAAACTTCCACTAGAAGTGGACTCAACTTTGTGCTTTCACCCTGAGATCTTATGATGTGATATCCTATTGAAGGCACTCATAGCCTCTCCATTAGAGCGCATAAGAATTCCAAACTAGAAATTACAAGGTATTATCAAAATCTACCTTGGCTTTGGAACTTCTACCTATGTGAGATTCTAACTACTACATGATTTAATGAACATACATTTTGTACTCTAGGCTAGGATGATAATAGTGACGCTGACAATTATATTAGCAAAAAGAAAAAAAACAATGTAAATATTTTCATCTAATTTCTTAATATTATTGATAATATTTATTATTGATTTGAAAATTACATAAATAAAATTCTATAAAGAAAATAAATGAAATACTTACATATAATTATCTACTATTATCGATAAGGTTTTGTGAAATGTATGTCTTTCCTAGAACTTAGAAAGTTGAACCTCTCATGACTTGTAATACATATTTATTGACTTCTAACATATTTATTTTATTTTGGGTAGGGTAGTATTGATTTGATTTGATTGTATTATTAACTTTTACATCATTTAATTTAATTTCATTTAATTTACTATATGGGGCATGAAAAAATTATTTTACTTTGGATGTGGTTGATACTAGTGAAAGTATTTAACATTTGTATTGCTCCACATGAAACATTCAATAAGAAAGTAAATTAAAATAGTGAATTATTTTTTTTCCAACATTCAAAACTATATACTAATGATAAAATTTAACATAAATGACACATGAAAACTTATAAACGTAATTATTTCCTAGAAAAAAACTAATAATTTATTTGCTCCCCACTCACCTTCAATATCATATATATTCTAATTCCTTTCCTACATTCAAAATTATACAAATGAAAAAAATGAACTAGAATGATTGATCGAAACTTAAATACATAATTTTTCCTAAGCGGATACTAATAACTTGGCTACTCCCCACTCACCATCAATATCATGACTTGTAATACATATTTATTAGCTTATAATATATTAATTTAATTTAATTTAATTTTGGGTAGGGTAGTATTGGTTTGATTTTATTTTATTATTAACTTTTACACCACTCAATCTAATTTCATTCAATTTACTATATGAGGCATATTTTTTCTTTTTACTTTGGATGTGGTTGATACTAGTGAAAGTATTTAACATTTGCATTGCTCCATATGAAGCATTCAATAAGAAAGTAAATTACAATAGTTTTTTTTTCCCAGCATTCAAAACTATATTGATGAGAAAATTTAGCAAAACTAATACACCAAAACCTATAAACATAATTATTGCCTAGAAAATAACTAATTACTTACTTGCTCCTCACTCTCCATCAATACTATAAGTTTAGATTCTTTTCCTACACTCAAAATTATACAAATGAAAAAATGAACTAGAATGATTGATCAAAACTTAGAAACATAATTTTGTCTAAGTAGATACTAATAACTTACTTGCTCCCCACTCACCATCAATATCATGACTTGTAATACATATTTACTAGCTTCTAACATACTTATTTTATTTTATTTTGGATAGAGTAGTACTAATTTGATTTGATTTTACTATTAACTTTTACACCACTCAATTCAATTTCATTCAATTTACTGTAAGACATAAATTGGATGTGGTTCATACTAGTGAAAGTATTTAATGTTTGCATTGCTGCATATTGAACATGCAATAAGAAAGTAAATTATAATAGTCAAAGAAAGTAAATTATAATAGTCAACCAGATTGTTTTCAACATTCAAAACTATACCAATAAAAATTCAACAAAAATAATAAATGAAGACTTATTAACGTAATTATTATCTAGACGAAGGACCTACTCCCCTCTCACCATCAATATCAAATCATCCATGATAAAATCAGATTCTTTTCCTAAACTCAAAATTACATAAATGGAAAAAATGAAGCAGAATGATTGATCAAAACTTTAAACATAATTTTGCCTAAGTGGATACTAATAACTTACCTGCTCCCCACACACCATTAATGTCAAATCATCCAAGACAAATAAAGAAAAGGAATAACTTACCTGCTCCCCACTGTTGATTTTTGTAGCTAGAAAAGTGGGATATGGATTTGCTTTAAAGCAACTCAAGATAAGATTTGCTTTAAATCAATTCGAGTTGGATTTTTAGCAACAACAGGATTTTTTTATTCTTTAAATAGAATGTTTCTGAGTTTGTGAGGATAAGATAAATCCATGAGTGGGATTTTATTCTTTAATAGAATGTTTCTGAGTTTGTAAGAATAAGATAAATCCTAGAGTGATTTTATGTGTAAATAAAGCCAAAGAAAGCAAGGAAAGATTCTTTCCTTGCATGCTAAGTAAAGCAGCTAGGCTCTATAAATACAAGATTGCTATAGCAAACTCGTATTGTATTTTTGAAAGAAAAGTTTGCTATTAAGCTGAATAGAAGATCCAACATTTGCAGGTTTTTCCCCGCATTGGGGTTTCCTGGGTATATCTGTGTTATTGTCTTTTTGTGTTTGGCTTGATGTTATTTTTGCTTCCGCTGTTATTAGTTGTTAATTAACCCAGTTGTATTAATTGTTATAAATCAGATTTCTTTCTGTGAATTTATTGTGCAATTAATCTGTTGTTGGGTTATAGAAATTAACATGGTATCAGAGCTCTAAACTCTGAATACGAAGCCAAGATTTGTAACGCAGATTTCAAGAAAAAAAAAGTCATCAGATTTTCGTCTCCAATTCTTTTGTGGCTATGGCAACCATTGTTCGATACGAGGACAAGCTCGAGGGTGCGTCTAACTTCTTGCAGTGGAAGGTTCGGATTACATCTGTTCTCAAGGAGAACAGGCTATGGACCTATGCTAGCACAGAAGTGACTCCACCAACAAATGATCCTGTTGCCTTAGATTCGCATGAAGTCAAAGAGGCCAAAGCTCAAAGGATTATCCTGGATGGAGTAAGAGATCATTTAATTCCTCATTTATCGGGGAAAGACACCGCCAAGGAGATGTGGGATACGCTCACAAAACTTTATCAGAGCGACTATCAGAGTCGTAAGATGATGCTCAAGGACAAATTGCATAATACCAAGATGTCCAAAGGCGAGAGTGTGACCTCTTACTTGTCCAAGCTGACACAGGTCAGGGATGAGCTTGCTGCTATTGGAGAGATGATTAAAGAAGATGAGTTGGTGCGTATAGCCTTGAATGGTTTTTCAAAGCACTGGGAAGTGTTTGTCAAATGTGTTGTTGGCAGAGATCGGCTACCTGATTGGGCAAGACTTTGGGATGATTTTGTTCAGGAGGAGATCCGTGAAGGAGCTCATCGAGGAGATCAGACGAAGAAGGGTCAAGATGAAGAAAATCTTGCTCTTGCAAGCAAGGGTAAGAAGAAGTCCAATAAAGAGCAATCGGAAGGTTCTTCCAAGAGTGGGAAGAAGAAAGATCTGAGCAAGATTAAATGTTTTTGCTGCCATCAGATGGGTCACTATGCTAGTCAATGTCCGAATAAGAAAAATAAGGACAAGCAGAAGAAGCAATTTGCTACTACAGCAGAGGTGGACGAATTTGCATCACGATTTGAAAATGAGTTTTCGCTCATTGCATGTCTCTCAAGTTCAATTTCCAACAGGGTATGGTATATTGACAGTGGGGCTTCTCGCCACATGACAGGAGTCAAAGAATGTTTCACCAAGTTGGAGGAGAAGAAGCTAGATTTCTATATTGAGCTCGGAGACAATGCCAAGTACCATGCAACTAGTATTAGCACCGTCAAGTTTCAGAGGGAGTCTGGCAAACCTTTGTTGGTGGAGGATGTGTTGTATGTCCCTGGCATGACAAAGAATTTAATCTCAGTTTCTGCCTTGGAAGACAAGGGTTACATCGTGACCTTTGAGAGGGGAAAAGTCTATATTCGTCCCAAAGATTCCAAGATTGCAAAAGTGATTGGTGTCAGGCATGGTAGCTTGTTTCGGTTACAGTTTGAGCCAGCACATGCATTGGTTAGTAGCTGTAAAGGGATAGGAGAATTATGGCACAGGAGGATGGCTCACCTTCATCATGGAGCACTTAATATTCTTAAGGAAATAGTGACAGGACTGCCTGGGATGAAGACAGAAAAGCATGAGGTGTGCAAGGGTTGTGCTCTTGGGAAAAATGTCAAGACCAGTTTTCGAAGCAGTGACACTAGATCCGAAGGGATTTTGGATCTTGTACACTCAGATGTGTGTGGACCTATGTCAACAACATCCTTGAATGGATATGAGTATTATGTTACCTTCATTGATGATTTCTCTAGGAAGACGTGGATATATTTCATGAAGAATAAATATGAGGTCTTCAGTAGGTTCAAAGAGTTTAAGGCTCTCGTGGAGAACCAAACTAGGAAGAAGATCAAGATATTGAGGTCTGATAATGGAGGCGAGTATACCTCGAATGCCTTCAAATATTTTTGTGCTCAGGAAGGTATCAAGAAAGAGTTGACAGTTCCGTACAACCCTTAGCAGAATGGGGTTGCTGAACGGAAGAATAGAGCTATCGTTGGAGCAGCTAAGGCCATGCTTCATGATCAGGATCTGCCTTGGTTCTTATGGGTAGAAGCTTGCAACACAGCTGTGTATTTGCAGAATAGGAGCCCTCACAAAGTGTTGGGCAAATTGACTCCAGAAGAGGAATTCACTGGTAAGAAACCAGATTTGGGGCACATTCACATCTTTGGATGCCTTGTGTATTGTCACACTCCTGTTGAGAAGAGAACCAAGTTGGAACCTACTGCAGAGAAGGGTATCCTTGTTGGGTACAGTGAAACTTCTAAGGCTTATAGAGTTTATATTCCTGCTCTCAGGAAAACAGTGGTTCGTAGAGATGTGAAGTTCGAGGAAGAAAGGGCTCTTCAGAAGTCAAGTAACTTGATGAATGAGGAGGAACAAACATCCACAGTGGAGGTAGCACAAATTCCTCAAACTTCAGTCACGCAAGCTGGAGAGCAGAACAAGCAGGATGATCAGATAGAGGAACAAATAATTCCTCAGCCTCAGATTCCTATTAGTGAGAAGAGGAGAAACAAGGCAGCTGAGCAAACATTAAGAGAGGCTCAAGAATATGTAGGTGATCCTCAAGATTCAGTTAGACAAAGAAGGGCTCCCAGACGTTATTCAGATTATGTGGCACTTATGAGTGAATTAATTGAAGTAGAGCCTTCCAGCTTTCATGAGGCATCCAAACACCAAGTGTGGAGAGATGCCATGGTGGAAGAATATTCTTCCATCATGAAGAACAGTGTGTGGGAGGTAGTACCAAGACCAGAAGATAAGTCTGTGGTGGGCTCGAGATGGCTATATAAGATTAAGCATGCTGCAGATGGTAGTGTGGAAAAGTTCAAAGCCCGGTTTGTAGCTAAGGGGTTTTCACAGAAGGAAGGAGTCGACTATGATGAGACTTTCGCTCCAGTAGCCAGGTACTCATCCATAAGAGCTATCATTTCTATAGCAGCACAGATGGGTTGGAGGATTCATCAGATGGATGTAAAGACGGCTTTCCTCAACGGAGTGATTGAGGAAGAGATTTACATAGAGCAACTAGAAGGGTTTGAAGCACATGAGAGGGATTCTCATGTATGCAAGTTGAAAAGAGCACTGTATGGACTCAAGCAGGCTCCTAGGGCATGGTATTCACGTATCGACAATTACTTACAAAGTGTGGGCTTCATCAAGAGTGAGGCAGATTCAAACCTGTACTATGTTCAGGTGAAGGGTGAACTTCTCATATTGTTGTTATATGTTGATGACCTATTTCTCACAGGGTCAGAGGAGCTCATAGCACATTGCAAGTGGGATCTTGCAGGAGAGTTTGAGATGAAGGACTTGGGGTTGATGCATTACTTTCTGGGATTGGAGTTGTGGCAGAAAGAAGGAGAGATCTTCCTTGGACAAGGAAAGTACTTAATTGATATCTTGAAGCGATTCAGGATGGAAAACTGTAAGCCTATGTCAACGCCACTTGTGACCAATTGGAAGAAGATTGATGCTTCCAGATCAGAGGCAGTGGACCCTACTTTATACAGACAGTTGATAGGCTCTCTTATGTATCTGGTCAACACTAGGCCAGACATTTGTTTTGCAGTGAACTCACTCAGTTAGTTTATGGTGGAACCTAAGCGTGTGCACTGGATAGCTGCGAAGCATGTTTTGAGATATCTCCAGAGCACAGATTGATTATGGGCTGAAGTATGTTCAGCAAGATGGAGTGAAGCTCAAGGGGTTTCTTGATGCAGATTAGGCGGAGTGTCTGACTGATCGAAGAGCACTTGAGTGCAGTTTCAGTTTGGGATCGAGGGCTTCTCTTGGTAGGAAGCAAGTCCGGTTGCATTGAGTTTGCAGAGGCGATATATAGGCCAGTATGGCTACATGTGAAGCTATCATCGAGAAACTTCTAGCTGGGCTCTTTAATCGAGAGCTTGATCCTGAGTCATTTACCGATAATGAGAGTTGCATCAAACTCTCTGAGAATCTAGTGTTTCATGACAAGTCAAAGCACATTGAGATCAAGTACCACTTCATCAGAGATTGTGTGGAGAAGGGGATAGTGAAGCTCAATTACATTCCTACGGACGAACAAATAGCAGATATCCTGACGAAGGCCTTGATGAAGAGCAAGTTTGAATTCTTCAGGGACAAGTTGGGTGTAGTGCAGAACACTTTCCTCGCTAAGAGGGAGTGTTGATTTTTGTAGCTAGAAAAGTGGGATATGGATTTGCTTTAAAGCAACTCAAGATAAGATTTGCTTTAAATCAATTCGAGTTGGATTTTTAGCAACAACAGGATTTTTTTATTCTTTAAATAGAATGTTTCTGAGTTTGTGAGGATAAGATAAATCCATGAGTGGGATTTTATTCTTTAATAGAATGTTTTCGAGTTTGTAAGGATAAGATAAATCCTAGAGTGATTTTATGTGTAAATAAAGCCAAAGAAAGCAAGGAAAGATTCTTTCCTTGCATGCTAAGTAAAGCAGCTAGGCTCTATAAATACAAGATTGCTGTAGCAAACTCGTATTGTATTTTCGAAAGAAAAGTTTGCTGTTAAACTGAATAGAAGATCCAACATTTGCAGGTTTTTCCCCGCATTGGGGTTTCCTGAGTATATCTGTGTTATTGTCTTTTTGTGTTTGGCTTGATGTTATTTTTGCTTCCGCTGTTATTAGTTGTTAATTAACCTAGTTGTATTAATTGTTATAAATCAGATTTCTTTCTGTGAATTTATTGTGCAATTAATTTGTTGTTGGGTTATAGAAATTAACACCCACTCCCCATCAATGTCAAATCATCCATAATAACTAAGGAAAAAAATCAGAAATACCTTCGTTACGTTTTAGTCGCTAAGTCTTGCGCTGCTTTTGTGCGGGTCTATATCCAGTGCCGTATTCCCCTCGTCTACACACAAACTTTGAAAATAGACTCTGAGTAAACAGGCATTCGATGGTCTCCACTCACCTCTTAGCGTTGTACAGCCCGCTTTCCTCTCCATTCCAAATCATCAGATTTCCCATCACATTTGTCCAGAAAATGGAAAAGGAGATTTTTACCACAGGAAGATTCTTTTTGGGCATAGAAAAAATATCCACATAGAAAAGGACATTTTTCCCACACAGAGGTAAAAAATTCTACAAACTTAGAAGCGCTCTTTTCTACAGAATTGCGCTTAGATATAGAGAGTTGTTTACCACGGTACTCCTAACAAAGCATATCTCTTGTCTCTCCTATGATTTGAGGAGGAGTCGCGGAAAACATGAACTTCACCAGTTCCTCCTGCGAGAACTCTTTTCTCTGTTTCTGCATTTCTATGTTGTTAATTAATCCCTGCCTACGCCTATGCGAGGCAACGGATACATTTTGCAGCAGCACTGTCAACATCACAGAAGGAAGTAAAACGGAGAAGAACAGAAATATAGTTGTCGATAATCTTATACAACGCACACCCTCATCTGGCGGTTTCAATACTAGTGTGTCTGGGCAAAGCCCAAACAAGATTTACGGCCTTCTTCAGTGCAGGGGAGACACGACAGCTGAGGAATGCTACGCTTGTTCGTTGAAAAAAAATTCTACGATTCGACGAATGTGTGCATATGCGGCGAGCGCAAGAATTTTCCTTGACGACAAGTGCTATCTGGGTTATGAAACTTCCAACTTCATCGGACAACTGGACAACACCACCGAGCTGTATCGTTTAAACGGCGGCAACGCCACAAATCCTGCTGTGTTTAGCTCGGCGGTTAAGGAGCTTTTCTCCAATTTGTCGACTAAAGTGGGTGAGTCGCCTATTATGTATGCCTCTGGTTTCACTTCTCAGTACTCTCAGACTACCAAGATTTATGGTCTCATTCAGTGCGTAAGAGATATTTCTAGTAAGGACTGCAAAGCATGTTTAGCCAGGGGAATCGGCAATCTGTTGAACACGAGTGTAAGCGGAGGTTTGGGTTGGTTTGGAAGTTGCTTGCTTATGTATCAAACTTACCCTTTCTTTGCCGCTACATTGCCGCCTCCACCACCACCCCCATCGTCAACAATTTTACCTTCATCAAGTATTACTCATACTAACTTATTTTGGATTTTCCATCTATCGATCCGTGTGATTAATTATGTTTTATTTATATTTCATTCACTGGAATTGGAAATGGGTGTACCATGCAGAAAAGCCTTCAAATAAAATACCCATAATTCTGGGTTTTCTTGGCGGTTTTGTACTCGTGTTATTGGTAGGGCTGCTGTTTATGGCGCGAAGAAAATTCAAGTCTACAATACTGGGAAGGGTAGGTACCAAGCTATTTATTTAGGATGTATCTTGTTTTTTATTATATTATTATTGGAAAAATGCATATATTAATAGTAAAAAAAATGTATAAATGGTGCTTTTAAGACAAGAATCTTGAAAGAAACCACATAACGTAAGCAACACATTGCTGCAATTTGCAAGCAACAATACAATCAATTTTCTTCAAGAGTATCAACAGTATACTCCTCTGTAAAAATATCTTGCTTTTTTGTTCTATGAAAAGTGGAGACATAATTTTCAAAATTTTCTTTCGAGAAAGACATCTAATCTGCATATGAATCAGAAATTGGAAAGGGCAGGTGGGCTGCAAGACACCTACCCTTTTTACTAGTAAAAAAGGATTACTGCAAGTAAAACTTATAATAAAAATTAAATGGTAACTAACTTTCTACTGTTTAACTTATAATAATAATTTCCAGGTCATTATTCTTAAAAAACAAAATATTATCATGTTAATAAAAGGTTACATATTATATTAGTTAATTCAGATGTGAAACTTGGAAGCACTCTTGTAAGTACCAAACCTACTTAGTTTTGAAATAAAATTGTCAATGTGATAGTCTTTGTAGTTATTTTTTTAGTTAATTCTCTTCTTCACTCGTAAAAGTCCATTTAGAATCCCTTTTTTCTTCTATAATTCTATTGTCACATAGCTATGGGCTTTAATATACAAGAAACTGGTATATCGAAGAAAAGTGGCCATTTAGTTTGCACCATCATATAGCATTTAATTTGAAAACATTAGCAGCTGCAACCAAAAATTTCCATGAGGATAACAAGCTTGGAGAGGGTGGATTTGGTGTTGTATACAAGGTAAATTATTTATTTATTTATATGATTTCTTTTGTGCAACTTCATATAAATTTTTTTGATGTAATTTGTTGAACTAGATATACTTTAGAAGTCAAGGCTTCTTATTAACATGTTTATTGAGAAAAAAACCAACACACAGAGAAAAAATAGATTACATGCCTATTAATTGGAACACATTAATTTTAGTTTATGTAGCATAGCCATTGGTTTAAGTATTTATGATGGATGGCGAGGTGATTGATGGTGAAAAACATTAGGTAGCTTTGTCAACAATGGTTTTTGCTGAAAATTATATAATTAATTTATTGTTCTATACCCTCATAAATTAATTATACAAATCAATTGTAAATGTTTCCTCATAATTTAGAAAAAAAGTTAGGTTCAAGCATCAAGCCTTGTTAGCCACCCATTTACAATCACTTAGTCACTAATACAATGACCCCTCTAGAGTGACAACCATCAAATACTCATGTGAGTTCTCATAACCCTAAAATACTTCTAATATAAAAAAACTTAGACTCACATAAAGCCTTGGTGAATAGATCAACTATCTAGTCCTCTATCCTAGAATATTAGAGATGAATCACTTTTCATTGGTTGAGATTCTTAATGTAATGGTGATATACCTTTATATGTTGCATTCTAGCATGAATCATTGGACTCTTGAACAAAAAATTGACAATTTTATTTTCACAATAAAGTAAAGAAGACCCTACTTGATATTGTTTCGATACTAAAAGAATAGCCTGTAGCCAAGTTATTTCATTAGTTACCTCATTTGATGCTATATGTTTAGCCTCTATAGTAGATAAATCAATATTAGATTTCTTCTTACCACACCATGAAATGGGGCTAGAACCGAGAGAGAGAACATAACCTTTACTGGATTTATGTTCATTTGCACAACCTACCCAATTTAAATTAGAATATCTTACAAGCATTAGGTATTCAGTAGAAAAATAATAAAAACCTAACCTAAAATTCCCTTGTACATATCTCAATATTCTCTTTGCTTCCATCAAATGTGGAACCCTAAGACAACCCGAAAGCATTCAAACAACACTTACTACTAATGTGTGTGTGTGTGCGTGTGTGTGTGTGTGTGTGTGTGTGTGTGAGTGTGCACGTGTGTGTGTGTGTGTGTGAAGTACACAAGACTACCAAAAAGCTACTTGTATAAGGTTGGAGCAACATCCTCACCTTCCATATCTTTAATTAAGTTCAATCTTAGAGTAAGTGGAGTAGAAGCATTCTTACAATATTCCATCCTTTAAACTTGCTCAAGAAGTCTAAAGAGTACTAGTTTTTAGAGAGATAAATTCTATCACTTTTTTCATACCTATATGCCAAGGAAGTGGTACAAAAACCCAAGATTTGTCATCTCAAATCTATCTTTCAATTTTAACTTTATATCACTAATTTTGTTCATGTTATTTCCTATGATGATAAAATAATCAACATAAATTATAATAATGAGTATGTAACATTCATCAAATTCCTTCACATACAAGTTCTGATCATGATAACTATTATGAAATCCTTGAGTTTTAAAATATTCATCAATCTTAGCCTACCAAGAACTTGGAATTTTCTTCAAGCCATAAAGAGACTTCTTTAAATTTAAACTAAGTATTCCTATCCTTAACTTTCAAATCCCTATGGTTGAGTCATATAGACATATTCATCATTTTTTCCATTATAAAATGTATTTTTCACATCCATTTGATGAAGAGACCACTTGAAATAAGCTACCAATGCTATACTAGTATTGATAGTACTAATCTTTGTTACTAGAGATTCTTTTTTTGTGTAGTTAGTTCCCTTCTTTTGTGAGTACCCTTTGGCCACTAATATTGACTCATGCTTTTCAATTCTTCCATCAAACTTGTACTTGGAATTACACACCCACTTATTGTTGACCACATTCTTGACCTTGGGAAAGTCCACCAATTCCCAAGTTTTATTCTTTATCAAAGATTCATATCCATTAAATATATATTTTTCCATTCATTTTTCTTTTAGTCTCATCATAGGCTTGAGGATCATTGGTCTTCACTATGGTGGTCATAAGGGAATAATTATTTTTTTGAGTCTTTTGATAAGTTTATTGAAGACTCTTGGTCTTTTAAGTAGGACTAGATTATTAAACTATATTGGAAGGTTTCTTAGAACTTTTATTGGTTTCAAAGGAACTATATGATTCATCATTATCTATGTCCACTAGTGGAATATGAGAGGATTTTATCATATCCTCAAACACTTCATTCAACATGACATACCTATTTATAAACACATTGTCCATACTAGGTATCCTTTCTTTTGATTATTAGAGCCAAAAAAATATGCACTTAATAATATTCTTACCATTTTTTTCTCTTATCTCATAAAGTATGTGAAAATTCTCCACATCCAAAATACTTTAAAATACACAACGTTTGGTTTCTTACCATTCAATACTTCCTTGAGAGCAGTTTTCTGCAAGCAAGTTGTAGGGGATCTAATCAAGACATGAGACGTAGTATTGAGATCCTAATCTCAAATAAATAAATAAAGATCCTTTGATTATAGCATTGACCATGCCTTTTCCACTAAGGTCCTATTCTTCTTTTCATCAACACCATTTTTTGAGGAGTATGTATTTTCCATATTTTTCTCCTGACCCCATGATATTCACAAAAATATTTAAACATTTTATTAAGATATTATCCACAATTATCGATTCTTATTCACTTGACTTTATTCTCACTTTGATTTTCCACAATTTTTTCTCTCTTAAGGAAGTTCACCCAAACCTTCCTTTAAAAATTATAAATGAATGTTACAATGTATTTAGCTCCCTCTTCATGGGGAATTCATATTCCCACATAAATCACTATAGAAAATTTTAAAATATTTACTTTCCCTTCATGTAGACCTTTCAATCTTTTCGCTATGGTGTTTTTTATCCATCCATGTTGCATACAAATTTGTGTTTATCCTTATCCAATCTTTGATGGCACAATTCACTTATGGAGGAATTTGTAATAATGTAGGCTATCTTTTCAACATATATTACTATTTTTCTAAGATTCCATCACTCTCAACTCATGTAGCCACAATTTCGAATATAATGTTCTTAATTGGAAAATTATGTAAATAGAACTCCATGTTATAACCATGGTGAGTTATTTGACTTTTTGAGAGAATATTTTTGTCTACATGGGTACAAGATTCACATCTATTATTTCTAACTTCTAACTATCATGCATTTTTATCAGAATTAAACCTACTCCTTTAATTTCACTTGAACTATCATCCCCATGAAATATCCTTGCACATGTAAATTCTTCTAAAGAAATAAATACATTTTTATTGTTAAGTAATATGTTGACTAGATCCTAAATCAAAATACCATGTGTTTTTTGAGTATTCTTGAGCAACTAAATAGGCTATCAATATATTAAAATCACCTTCTTCTTGAGAAATATTAGATTGACTTCTTTGATAAAATTTTTCTTAACCTCCTACATATATGATTTCCTAGGACATTGATCCCTTTTGTGCCATTCTTTTCCACAATTTTAACATTTGATAACTTTTTTCTCTTTTATAATTGTCTTTGTGATTTATACTTTCATTTTCTCATTTTTAAAAATATGCCTCTATTGAGTATCCCTTTGTTGATTCCATTACCTTAGATTATTTATGTTTTAATTCTATTGATTTTTTCTTTGATTGTAATTCTTATATTTTCCTCTAGCCATAAATGCTTGAGAACTCTTGGTAGAGTCACTTGTGAGCTTTATAAGCTTATTCTCTTCATTCAACAAAGCCTAATATATTTCTTCTAATTTAATATAATCAATTTTTTTATTTATTTGCAATGCGTGTATGAAGTTATGGTAAACATCAGGAAGACTTTAAAAAAAATCTATAATTTCAAAATCTTTATATTCCACTTTCATCATTCCAAGTTGATTTTAAAAATTATTTAACTTTTCAATGCAATCATTTATTCTATATTCTCCCTTTATTTTAAAATGAGTTAATTGTCTTTTAATATTCATATCATTAAATTTTATGGTTTTTCATACATTGTTTGTAAATTTTCCTATATTTTATTTGTTATTTTCATATATTGAACATGAGCTCTAATCCCTACATTGATCTACCATAATAATTAGTCTATGCATTCATATTCAATTTTTCCCAATTTTTATGCTTACTTTTATCTATAGGTTTCTCTTCTTTTACTAGCTTCCATAAACTTTTCATTTGTAGAATCAATTCTATCTCACATTTGTAATTTATATAATCAGAACCATTTAATTTTTGCCTAACAACAATACTACAGCTTTAAAATGAAGCCATAACAAGGATATAATTGAACTCTCCAAGCAGAAAAACAAAGAGGCTTTGAAAATGAAGCTCCTACAAATAGACACAATGCAATTTTGTATTATAGTTCCTTGATGTTGATCTTTTTATGAAATGAAAAAACAAGAAAATTATAA
Organism: Sequoia sempervirens; assembly: GCA_007258455.2. Classification (NCBI taxonomy): domain Eukaryota; kingdom Viridiplantae; phylum Streptophyta; class Pinopsida; order Cupressales; family Cupressaceae; genus Sequoia; species Sequoia sempervirens. The sequence goes on from VDFB02105785.1 coordinate 125,817,596, forward strand.
AAATGTGTGACTTACAAATATGAAAAGGAGTTTTACAAACTCTTGACTTCAACAAGAAATCTTAAATATTACAATATAACAATTTTTTCACCTTTCACTTTCTTCATGAATTTGTATGAACACTTCACACTATGTGAACACACCTTTTAATTTACACTTTTAAAATAACTAAAGAGAAGAGCCTCATATAAAAAAACTTTCGAATATCATATGACCAAACAACCATATAAACATTGACTGAATCTCAAAGATGAATAATACATATTTTACTTGATTTAAAATAGCATTCACCACAACACTACTAAATGATAATCATATGATTTAAATAAAAATGGTAATAATATGATTTAAAACTTATAGAAAAGATAATAGTGATGGTTTGACAACATAACCTTGCAATTTATAATCCACCATGCACCACATGACATTTTGCATCCTCTAAAATGGCTTACATTTCTCATCGTAATGCACATTGACACACAAGAAAGCCCTCTCCAAATATCTCAACTATTTCTGATCAACAAAAGAATAGAAAAGAATGTGGCAACCCTGTGCTTTAATGGTGTCTCTGCCTTTAAAATCTTCTTCACCGGAAACAAAACAAAAAACTACTACTAAATATTTGCACCTACTCATTGAAATGTTCAAATGGAAACGGAGTTCAACACTTGGCAACAACATCTCAACGATTCTAGCACAACATAACACATATTTAAAAAAATGACTTCCCTAGATTCTAATCTACATAGGCCATGAAAGTTTGATAAAATGAGAAGAAAAATAGCACATAGAAAAACAAATAGGTCATACGGCTACTAATATGAGCACACTAATTTCTTGCTCATTGTATTCAATTTGTAAGAAAAATATATCATAAATTTATAAATAAAGTAGCACAACAGTTTGTTAAAGTATTGATGATGGATGGTGGTGTGCACAACAATTTGTTAAAGTATTCATGATGGATGGCGGTGAGCAGGGTAGCGGCTATGTCAACAATGATTTATGCTAAAAACCCAACAATTAGTTTATTCTACACTTATCACCCAAGACTGAAACCTGTTCAAAATTATACAAAATCACATTCATGTTCACATTCAGGAGCCTAGATTTTTTATCTCTTTCACCCATGTTTAGAAAGCCAAATTGCGTGATAGAAATATGCTAATAGTCTATGTTTCTTTATGTTTTAATCTCAGGGAAATATACCAGATGGAAGGGAAATAGCAGTGAAGAAGTTGTCCATACAATCTTCACAAGGGAAGAAAGAATTCGAAAACGAGGTTAAGTTGTTGGCCAAGATTCAACATCAAAATCTTGTGAATCTTCTTGGATGTTGCACAGAAGGATCGGAAAGTTTGCTTGTTTATGAATACTTATCCAACAAGAGCCTTGACAAAATACTTTTCGGTGGGTAAATCCATTCTATCTAGAACTAAAATTCAAATGGATACATAAAAATGTTGAGGCTATTCTGTCATAATGCTAAAAACAAAGTGAGTTTTCATATCCACAACGGAGTAGAGAACTAGATTGGCAGAAGCGTTTCAACATCATAGTTGGAGTAACTCGTGGGCTTTTGTTCTTACACAATGATTCTCATCCACAAATCATTCATTGGGACATCAAAGCAAGTAATATTTTACTGGACGAACAAATGAATCCCAAAATAGCAGACTTTGGGATAGCATGATTGTTTCCAGAAGATGAGACTCATGTTAGCACACAAGTTGCTGGAACATAGTAAGAATTTCGATTACTATTATATTTTCTATCAAAACAATTGGTTTACCCATGTCTTTCCTTTTTTCTTTTTTTTTTTTCAATGAATTACTTTCTGAATTGATTTTCACCATAATAACTTGTATACACAAATTCCTTTTTTTTAAAGATGTTATGATATTTTTTTTATTTAAAAATGCAGTGGTTATTTGGCACCAGAGTATGCCATGCACGGCCAATTGTCAGACAAGGTTGATGTGTACAGCTATGGTGTTGTACTTCTAGAAATTATAAGCGGAAGAAAGAACACCGATTCTCAACATTCTGATGGAGTCCAAGGCCTTCTGGAATTGGTAAGAGATTATATCCACAGAGTTGGTTCTATTCTTTATATCAAAATTCTTGTTATACAAGATAAAATGAAATAATTTATGTAAATGTTCCAACTATCTGGGGGCACTTGCGCAGGCATGGGAATGTTACAACAAAGGAAATAGTGTGGATGTAATCGATAAAGATATAGTTGACAGTTGCCCTGTGGAGGAATGTTTCAGATGCATTCACGTGGGCTTGATCTGTACGCAAGAAGAGCCATCGCTTCGTCCGCCAATGTTTACTGTCTACTCAATGCTTTCAAAAACTGCTAACACCAGCTTACCAAATCCCACAAAGCCAGCATTTGTAAGTGTTACATGTAATGAAGAAGGTCCATCCTCTATGGCATAGATCTAGATGTAAGAACACTTCTTTAAAGTTCTTATCTGCTCTGTCACTCATCTATGCTTCCGTGATAATTGCACTGGTTTTTGGGTTCTATGGTAATAGTCGAGGAAGGAGATGATGAATCACTATAACATTAAACACATATAACTAAGTACTAGTAGACTTATTATCGGTCATTTGCTCATGTAAGAATTATTAAAAGCTTTATAATTATTAGTCTAAGTTTTCGCCTTCATATATTCCTTTATTTGAATTTTTTTCCCCTTTTAATTTGTATTAAAAAATGTACTATGTGATTTTTTAATGGTGTTTTTTAAATGATATTTAAAAGATTTTATTTAATATTATTTTGGTAAATATTAGAGTTTATAATATTAGTTATGGTTTTATAAGATTAGAATTTTGTTCAATCTTTTATTATAATTATTCAATTAATGTTAGTTATATTTTTATTTATTATTATGTGTTTTTATAGATAAATAATGAAATTTATAGTGGTGATCTTGTACATTTAAAATTATTTTTTGGAACAACTAAAAACTAAGATGTATAGTATCAAATAAAAAAAATATATTAGGAAGAATTAAGGTTCTCTCAATAATTAATGACCTACAAGTTCCCTACAAATATTTAGTATAATACTAACAATCATATAATATAAGTAAGAAAATTTTACTAGATACCTCTAGAATCCTTCAAAGGAGAGGGTAGACAAAAGAAAAGAAATATCCAAATAAAATCCCCCACCTCTATAGGATATAAGGGCCTCCATACTCCACTAAGAACCATCAAAATTCCATTAATTATCTATCAATTGATTCCAACCATAATCCTTTAGTTTTAAATATCCTTCCTTTATGCATATTACTTGGAGATGGGGTGGATATAGCCTTGTGAATAATAAAGAACGACATCTTAATTAAACACCAAACTCCTAAGTTGAGGAGATAGCTTGATGCTTAAGGTTATCTTTGTCACAATGAATATTTTTCTCACTTGACTCCACATATACCTTTAAATTGTTGACCCCAACAAAAAAATTAGAACTGTTAATAGGAAAAATATTGCCAATAGAAGATAGGCTATCATTAGAGATTTCTTATTGCAATCTTTCCTTTATATACTTATGCTCATGCTTCCCTTTTGGACCACAAATTTCATTGTTTTTTTGAAATTTTGTGAGATTTGGTAAGAGTTTCTCTAGATAAGAAATTTTCTTCCTCACTCTCCTTAGAACATTGAAACTTCATCCCTTTGTCATCACTAATATTGGAAACACCTTTACCAGGCAACACCAACTCGACAACCTAATTAACCTTTATAATATATAATATTAATCTATTTCCCCATGTTGGATTTTTTTCTCCCTCTTTGATAAAATAATCATGATTCCTCCATAAAAAAATGGATCAAGTGTGTACCTTATTGATTCAATGCTAAAGAAAAGCTAAAGGGAAGGCTAATAAAGGTTTAAAAAATACAAGCCAATATATTTTAAACAGGATAATTGTATTTTAAATGTCTAAGCCATAAATTTGTTTCATAGTTCACATACGAAAACTAAAATCCTTGCATAGATAACACAAATTATGTTGAATATGGGTTAATGCAAAAGTTAAAAGTTGTTTCAAACTTTATAAGGGAAATGACTAACATTGATCCAACCTTTTACTTACTTGAATCACTAGAAAGTGATATACACATATTTTTTTTTAAATTCTATATTAAAGCTAATAAATGTATACTTTCTAGAGTATTTTAGGTTTATATTTATTTATTAAAATAAATTATTTAAATCTTTTCTTTTCTTTTTTTGTTTGTAAAATTGACTTTATAATATAGTTGTTGATAAAAATTTCAAAAAATAAGATGTGGATCTTTCTATAATAAGTTTATTCTTCTCCTTCAACTCTTTATTAGTTGTAAGTTGAAACTGTAGTGCATGGATTATTTTTTCCTCCATTTCAATATATTTTTGATAAAATTATCTTAAAATTTTGCGTTGAAAACATATTTGTTTTTGATTAATTAGTAGGGAAGGGGCTTGATCCCATTTATAGAAAAAAAAATCACTAAAACAAAAAACTAGAGAGAAACAACTCAAGCACCAGAGCTTGAACCCAACAATTTTTCCCCCAATAGCTTGTCAAGTGAAATAGAGTCCTTAGGAGTATATTTCTTCCTGCATTGCACAATAGTCAAAAAAGAAATAGAAACTAGGTTTGAATCTTTTAGATAGGAAGGGGGAGAAGCTCCTTTAGAAAAGATATTAGGTGGAGAAACAAGAAATTAGGGTGGAACTTCCATATCCAAGATTAGAGTAGTTGATTTTAGAGTAAAGACATCCTTGTCAAAAATGGGAGTAGTACGGGCAAGCAAGACAACACACATAGTAGCAAGAATAGTTTTGTCCAAAATATGAGTAGTAGGAGCCACATGAGGGGCAACATTATCAAAAGTAGTAACTTTCTTCTGAGTAGAAGGAGAAAGATGAAAAAAAATTGTTTGGATAGGACATAAATATTTTTTATTAAATATTTTTCCAAATTAAAAAATATATATTATCTCTCCATGGAATCTCTTCTCTAGTATATAATATATATCAGATTTTTTTAATTAAAATGCATGATAAGGGCCCTTATCCTAGAAAAAAAGAAAGAAAAACCACCAGGCCCACCAATTCAAACAAAGACAAAGGCTAGCATTCCTACCAGTAAACAACACAAAGCAAAAGAGAAAAAAATAGTGAGACATAAAATTAAAATGGTATGCAAGCCTCAAAAAGATAGGCATACAAGCCCTAAAGAACCAAAAAGAAAAAAAGAAAGCTACTAACATGAAACTACTCCTTATGACTATTAATCAAGTTCCATTCTCTCGTGAACAACTCCAAGTCATTCTTCCGGGTATCTCCAACTTCACCTGCAATATCCTCCTTTAGGTTTCAACATATTATTTATCCTCTTTCCTATGTTTCATTTTTCTGACTTTAGATTTCTTGGTAACCATTCCAAAATGGCCCTATTCATGATCCCATAAGTGATAGATATCATGTAGCTCAATGCACTCTCAAGTTGACAAACCCTCCCTTGAATGTTATCAATCTAATCCTTATAATAGTGGAGAGTACCACTTCGTAGATCCTCCTTCTCCTTCGATCTCACAATAGCCTTAACATTCTCTTCCTCCTATTTTGAATCTGTACCTTCCAATTCTTCCTCCATGAAAATATTCATTTCATTCATGTCATTATACTTTTCCTCTTCTTTCTCAGTTTTTTCCTCCTCTACCTCCTCTGCCACACTTGTATTTCCATCATTAGATTCATTTATAATAACTACTTTTAGTTTTTTTTTGCTAGTGTCAAGGTCCTCCTCCTTAGGTATAGGGAAATACTCTTCATTTGAAGACCCATCCTCCTCTTCAAAATCCAACTTCTTCCCATTAATTTTCTATTTTTGTTTCTGCTTCACCACATTGGCCAATTTGGTTGAACTTCTCTTACCTTTACTACTTCTTGAATCATCCAATTGGCCCTCCTCACCCTCATCAAGTATTTCAATCATGACCCATCTTAGTCATCATATTTTCATTAGGGTCCAGACATTTTTGTTTTGAGCAAGTGGTTTTTTCTAGGGATTTCCTTTTTGAGAAGGAGCGGAAGGTTTTTTTCCTCTATGATAGGGTTTTGAGAAACAACACTATGTTAGGAAACATATTTTGGCTTCTTCTAGGGGTTAGGGTTAAATTGAAAAAAATGGGGATTTTCCTTTAAGGTCTTAATTTGAAGAGGCTTAACATTGTTCATCAAACATGGTAGAGGGGTTAGGGAAAAAAATAATTATAGTCTTTGAATTAGGCCATGATGTAGCAAAGTGGAAGCCCATGTGGCCCTACATTGATGTGGAGAGGAAAGCAAAAAGAACCTGGGATATTGATTTTTTTCATTCCACCTAATATGATTAAGCAAAGGAAAGTTATAACCATGAAAAATAGTATATCTACCTTCAAGAGTGAAGTATTTCATGATATTAACATTCACCAAACCATAGGGAGTCAACAATTTCTCTCTGTCATGACCATTTTGGAATCACTTTAGCTTCTTGTCCTCTTTGAGGAAACTATCAATGAAACACTGGTAGTTGTTGTTCCTCACCATTGTAAATTTTATTCCCTTGCATTCTGCACCCATCACCTCAGCAATAAGTTTTGGGGTTACCTTGAAACTAACATTGCCAATCGACACCTTACCCTCCCTCGATGACACAAATTTTGATGTAAGGTCATCATTGAAGGCCTCCACGGCTTGAAAGAAGTGCATTATTCTAGCTTCCTCAAATAACTTCCTTGGTCCACCCATATTACGTACAAAACCCCTCCACATCCTTCATAGGGACTTTTGAGACACAAAAACCACATAACAACAACAAATATTTGATGGAAAAAGAATGCAACTGGAGCTTAATTTAGAAATTTTATAAAAATGGTCAGATAAAATGTCTATTGAGAAATGAGTTATACCCTTTAAACCAACATTCTAAAAATATCTCCACTTTTATTTAATGATAAATCTTTCAGTACTCCAAATGAGTTGAATCTTATGCAAGATCGATATAATCCATGGATTAGACTCAAAGCTTGTGTGAGACTTAAGCTCACCATGAAAAATCATAAAATATTTTTATCAAAAATATAGTCAGAGCAAGGAGTGATAAGGTGATAACCTTAAAAAAAATATTAATCATTAGATGGGGCTCCCATTTATTACACCATAAAGCTCTGAAGGCATAAGCTTTAATGTGCTCATCATTTAAATTAGTGACATGCATTTTATCCTTCATCAGACTGAAATGTAACCCCCTCCAACTCTAGATTTGTTTTGTAAGAAACAACTTAAAATAATATAAAACATGAGCTATAAAATTTCCCCATGATTAATCAAGGAAAATTCAATTGTTTGGGCATCATATGTTGTCCCTTTCCTTTGCATCATTTCCTTAGCATTTAAATTCAAATTTCTTGATAGAGTGCCAATAACAAGAACTAAAGCCCAACTATCAACATTAATAACCGTAACTATTGGGACTTGATTGAGTATTATTCTCATTAATCTTTGATTTATCTATTCCGAGGCATTGTTTAGAGAAAATTTCTTTAATTCTTTGAGTGACATCCTCATAGTTCCAACTCTACCACTATAAACAGGAAAGCCCCACATTGGACTTGTAACATTTGTTGATTTTTTCCCTTCCATGTATATGTGCAATAGTTTATACAGATTAAGGCTTTAAATCATCCTTTCTGAGTCATCCAAAAAAAAAAATCCTCCACAAAGCTTCAATAGCACCCTTAAGAATATTTATAATCAATTTAGAGTCACCTTTTATAGATACTTTGTTAAATCCTCTTTCCTTAACCTTTTTCTGATCCCACAAGATAGTAGTTGCTTCTTCCTTGTTACTAGTACTAGTTTCCAAGAATTTGGAATATCCTTCAATGAAAGTTCCCCTATGGAATCTTATTAGACCACCTACAAAAGCAACACCCAAATTACCCTTTCAACAACCATCAAAATTAATCTTGATCCATCCATTACTAGGAGGGGTCTGGATAGTTATTCTTCTTGTTAGATCTTTTTTAATTCCCCAGTTCTATTTGATTCTAAGTTCCTTGTAGTCAGACTATTTTTTAGAAAAACCAAAAAAAAATCTAGACACTAATTTTGGGTGTCCAAGGCAGTCTTTCTCTTCTAGGTTTTTCAGCTAAAAGGAGAGAAATGGACACAAAATGTTGATTTATACACTCAATATTAATGTAATGAGGGATGTAATATGCCTAATTATGATGTTCAATACAATAAACTAAAAAATAAAGATGGTTATTGATGCTAAACCTAAGAAATGCAAAGTGTTGAAAAACACAGTGATGTATGCAAAAACACCTAAGAATGCAAGTAAATGATGAAAGAATTAAACAAAATATGGGAGAGGTGCACCTAAAATCTCAAGTCTAATGCAGATGTGCTCTGGAATCCTATAGAATTGACTGGAAATGTTGACTAGGACACTTACGCCAAGATGGGCGACTTAGTCCAGTTTCAGGGAAAAATTATTGAAATAGGAATCTACCAAATGGGTACTCAAAAATGTGAAAATCAATTTTTAGGCCCAATAGTGGGACTAATTCACCACAGATGGTGAATTAGTCCAACTGGGAATTTCTTGAATTTTAGAACAAGATTCTATAGCTCTCAGTTTTCTCTTCCTTTTTTGACAGGTGTTTGAATTTGAATCAATAGAAAATGGGCTAAAATTGGTCTCCAAACTTTAATTAGGGCTTTGTTGACTTTGGTGGATTATTGACAACTTTTTGACACTAAATTCTTTGAAAAATCTACATACAAGGTTTGTAAACACACATGCAAAGAGGGGAAAGAGGGTTAAGGGTTAGAGTATAGGGGTTTTCCTTGGTCAAACCCAACATTGGTAATCAAACCCTAGAAAATAAAATAGGAAGAGAATGATAAATAAACAACATGCAATCTAATGAAATTACCAAACCCTTGATGTGTGAATCTGAAGATATGCAATGAATTGCTCCAATGGATGACTTTATTATGTTTAGGGTGCTTGAATGATTGGATGAATGAATGCTTGAAGGATTCGAGGTTAAAATGAGAGGAAAACCCCTTATTTATACTTGATTTTCCATTATTTCCCAAAAATAACACATCACTAGCCAACCTCAAGGGTAAGAGAATAAAATCTCACCAAGAAATTAAAATTATTTTGATTTTTGTGCTCAGTGGGACTAAGTTTCCCTAGGTGGTGACTTGGTCCCACCAGGACAATTTCACTGGGTTTTAGAAATTATTAGTGTGCATTAAATAAGGTCTAATGGGAATATCCTCAAAAATACACTTAAGTAGGGCTGGAAAGTGCATTAAGGGGTCATTTAAACATAAGAAAGGGTTGAATTAGTGATGACAAGTCTAGAAAAGCATGATATTTTTCTTACAACTCTTTACATTACTTTGAAATAAGACTTGGTAAGTAATAAGAAAGGAGATATTTAAATGAATTATAATGAAAGGGTCATAGAAAAGTGTGAAAGTGGGTTACAACACTTCACAACACTTTTACAAGACATCCTAGAAGTGTTAATGATTCTCAAGAGTCCAAGATCTAATGTGAATGTGTTGGCCACATTACAACATTAAATCTAGGAAAAATCAAGACAAAGTACATAAGAAAGACTCAAGTGAGCATAAAAATGTCAACTATACATTTTTTGGTGACACATTAAGCCCCCACTTTAGTGAGATGATTAGCTTGCTTCAAATGCACCCTAAAGTAGCCCAACATGAAAATTCAAAGGGATCTGAATGCACTCATGTCGATAAGATCACACAACAATAATCAAGAGGGATGATCAAGCCCCCAAGATCATGATCCCATGGCAAACCAAACATAAACACAAAGGAACACACAAGAAAATTTTGAAAAGGGAATGAAAGAAAGCTTTGATCATTTTTCCAGCCTATTGTGGATCAGATCTAGGCTATTGTTGTGGAACAAGAAATGTGTACTCACTCTGGGGAAATGGAATGCATGGCTATTCACTGAGTGAGAAGGCCCAAGTATAATCACTTTGGGGCCACGAAACATCTAGTTATCCACGAGGTGAGAAATATCGAAAGGTGAGAAACATACATTCACGGTTGTTATGCACTCACACACAAGTAGGTGGCTATGGGAAAAAGTCACGCCTTAGAATGGGCTTCCCGCTCAACCATATCAAAGTTATACCTCTTGATAACTTTAATAAAGCAACACAAAGGACAATGTCATTTCATGCTTTATGATACAAGGAAAGATTCATCTACTTAGAACTCATGAAAAAATGCAATTGCACCATAGGAATGTAAGATATGTTATGCAAGGTGTCCATATAAATGTAAAATGCAACATGAAAAGAATGTTCAAATGAGTCTTGTTCAGTTTATGTGAGGTCTATAACTTAGGGAACATTGTGTCTAATGTCTCCAAGAGAGGACCGATCAAATAATAGAATATTTGCAACTTAGGGGATGTAGTGGGTCGCATTAGGCCACCAAGAAGAATGTAATATGATAAGATAGATCACGCTCATGAAAGACATCACACCTAATGTCTTCCATAAAGTGACAAATGCATCATATGAAGTAACAAGGCTACACTAAGAACTAGGAAAAGGAAAAATGAAAAATGAATAATGCTAATGTATGCCCCCACTTTAAATGAATTGCTACACATTGTTCTGTGAGCAAGTACCTTAAAGTAGTAAATAAAAAATGAAAAATGAAACAAGACATGAGAGCCAACTTGGAAAGCCCCTATGCCAAGCCATATGTTTCCAAGTAAGGCTGCATCATGTGAAAGAGAAAGGAATAAAATAAAGAGGGGTTTCCCAAAAAAAAGAACACACCAAACACATAAGGGGTATATGGATTTGGCGTTATTATATTTGTTACTACAATGTTTTGATTAAAGAGCTTGAAACTATCATCATTCCCCAAATACACATAGAATGAGAAGAATGACACAAAGAGAGTGAAAACAAAAGAAAAAGGAAGATCCATTTGGATCAAAATGAAAGATACATAGGATGTCTCGACACTTTGCATTGTCCCCAAAAGGAAAACACAAGAAAAATGAAAATAAAAGGGTGAAAGAAAATGAAAAATCTTTTGGGTCAACATGAGATAGACATTTTGGTCTTAGTGCCTTGCCTCATCCCCAAACGAAAAACACAAGAAAAAAAAGAGAGACAAGCAAAAAAAGAAAAATAGATCTTTTGGGTTAGGATGGAAGAGACATAAGGCATCTCACTACTTTGTGTCATCCCCAAAAGGAAAACACAAAAGTGAAAAAGAAGATAAAAAGACCTAGTGGGTCAACATGGAAGATAAATAGGGTGTATCAATTCTTTGCATCATCCCCAAAAGGAAAACACAAAAGAAATGTATGACATATAGAATAATGAAGGTACAAATAAAATAATGTCACAAAGAGAGGAGAACATCAAACATGTTACGGGGGAACACGATAAATACATATAAACTCAAAAGAAAAAAAAAATTAAAAAAAAATGCAAAAGGCTAGCTAGGAGAATGCAATTCAACCATCTAACATGTCATCCAACTCCCAATCATGTTCGAAAGGTGGACAATTGGCTATAGGGACAATAACAAGGGTCGAACTAGGTGAAGTGCTAGGTTCTACACTTGTTGTAGGAGATTTGTCATTTAAGCTCATGGAAGAGGAAAATAATGTGTTCAGATAGTTATGCACCTCTTGATCTATTTTAGTGATGTCATCATCATCATCTAGATTAATGAAAAACCAAAGGATGAGTTACAATGTCTAATGATGGGTATATTATGAGTGGTGGTTGTTGTATTGGATCATTTTGTTGTGATTGGAGAGGTGGATCATCAAGCATTGCTTCTATCATGTGCAGATTTTTATTTTCTTTGTTTTCTTCATTTTGTAATATGCGAGCAAGGAGACGACATCGATGCCTATGCTCCCTAGTGTCTTAGTTTCGTTTGATTCTATTTTTAATTTGTGTGGGTGTAAGAGTGGGTAGATCCACCATAGGCTCCTTTTCTTCCATAAGGGGAGGAACAAAAGGAACCATAGGAGGCGGGTCAATAGCTTTCTCTTTTTCTTTATAAAATTGCTTTATATGAGGAGGCAATACAGGGTTGTTATTTATATTGCATGGTCGTTTGGATGATGTAGGGAAGGTTTCAGGTATTGGTGGATTTTGATGGGTTGGTTCTTGGTCAGGTTGCAACATTATTTCATCTACGATAGGAGTGTCGTAAGTGGATGGGGACATGTTGCAGAGGGACAATTCGGCAATTTTCTTTGCTTTAAACTTTTGGTAATCAATGAAAAAGAAATCTTTGTGAGGTGTGATAGGTTCCATGGGCTCAGGCCAAAATCCTTATAAGGAGAAATTTCTTTAAGAAGAAAAAGGATTAAAGCCACTATGGTGAATAGTGAATATGTCATTATCAAGCAGGAACCTTAAACATTTATGGATGACTAAATGGACAACTTTGATTGAGTTAATCCATAGATGTCCTAACCGTAGATGAAACTGATCTGATTGTGGAATGATAGATAATGTAACATCCATTGTCTTAGGCCCTATCTATAATGGAAGGACGATCAATCCTATCATAGGGCAAGAAAAACCATTGTGTGTTTTGATCCATGCTCTTGGTTTGACATAATCATCTTTATAAAGATCATGTAATACCAAACATTCTTTAGTGATCACATTATCACCATAGGTGGGATCTATGAGTATCCCATTAGTGGGCTTATCATAAATATGACCGGCTATGTAAAGAGGACCATTAGGAAGATAAGGAAGAATATCCTTAGAAGAAAAAGTAATATCAAGATATTTCTTAGGTTGGCCCTTACGAGGGATAAAGTCTATTTCACTTACCATTTCCTTTATAGGATCAATAGTAGTGTTATTCAGAATAGGATTAGAATGTACAACATCTATATGAACATTCATGACATCATTGAATTGAATTTCACTAGCTTTAAAAAATGACACATTATATTTAGGCATCAAATTGGTAAAAAATTGTAAATATTGATTTGGTGGGGCAATAGATGTATTGTCTTTAACATTAACATTGGAAATGGATAGATGGCCAGAATAAATGAGGTCTTGCATTATGTGTTTAAGACGCTTACACTATTTTGTGTCATGTCCATTTTGTCTATGATAATGGCAATAAGCATTGGGTTGAAAGGTTGCAGGCAAAGGATTAGTAGGATCGAATGGTTTAATAGTAGGTAAAGAAATAATTTGTTGTTGTATAAGTTGGGACATGGTGTTATGAAGAGTGTCTGGTAAAGGTGTAAACTATCATTTTGGATCTCCATTTAACTATAAGGTGTCATGGATTTAACAACTGCTACTTGGTTGTTGACAAGTTGAGTTGGTTGTTGAGGACGATTGAACTGTAAGAACCCATTGTTTGGTTTTTGAAATGGTTGTGAGTTGTTTGAAGTGCTAGGTTCATATTTTTCAAGGTGACTTGAAGTGGACTTTGCATCATGACTACTAACCGAATTGTGATAGTCATAAAGGGTTGTGCACAAGTGCATGAAAGAGGTAAATTTCATCATACTCAATCTATCTCAGATTTGACTTTGCAAATTTTCAATCAACATCTTTTGGAGACACGGATTAGGAATCTTAACATCAAGTTGGGCATAAAGTGACTAATAGCGTGAGATGAAATCAATTACTTTTTCATCCACATTTTGTTTGCATCTCATTAAATAAGCTAGTGTCTAATTTGCAGTCATATGCACTTGAAAATGACTTATGAATGCATCAACTAGTTCATTGAATGAACGAATTGAATTATTTGGTAAGGATGAAAACCACTCTAAGGAAATGTATTTTAAAGTCCTAGGAAACAATTTGGCCAATAATTTATTGTCAAATAAAAAGTCACTACATAAGGCTATGTAAGCATTATCATGATTAGTAGGATCACCCTTCCCACCATACTTCTCAAATCTAGGAATTTGTATTCCTTGTGGCATCGGTGTTCATAGGATTTCAAAAGATAGTGGGATGCTTCAAACATAATAGGTGGGCGGTCCATTCTAGTTTTGATTGATGGTGGATATTTTTTTTTGCATCCATGAAGGAGATGGTTTGGAAATGTTGTGTGATGAGAAGGTCAGTGCAAGTGGTATGAGGTGGAAGGGAAAGTGGTGATGGATTGTATGTAGTGGTAGGGCAAGTGAATGGAATGCTAATATATTGTATGGTGGAAGAGTAGAAAACATTCAATGCCACAAAAGAAGTAGGAGTGCTAGCAAGAATAGTTGAGGAAGGAATCACATTGATAACCTATTTCATTGTGGTTGTGACTTGAAAAGTGGTGTAGGTAGGTATGGATGCCATTGTGGAAGGAGGAGTGTTAAGTCCTCCTTGACTAACCACAATGTTTGCTAGTTGGGATGTGCTAGAGGTGGAAGGGGCATGTTTGTTGTATAGCTCAACAATTTGTTTCATAACATTTAAGCCTTCGTCACTTTCAATCCGGCGATGGATGCTTTCCATAGCTAGAATCTTCATGGTTGAAATGTTTTCAAGACACAATTTTTGTTAAAAATGTGCTAAATCCTCATGAATATTAATGAATTTTTCTTGCCAAATGTGATCATTTTGTGTGTCAAATTGCATATTATTGGAAGGTACAATATTTTTAAAGGTAAGATCCATTCCTAATGCACTAATTCAATACTAGGATTAGTAGCTCGCAACAACCCAACATCCACAATGAATGTGTTATTGCGGGATGCCATGAGTCCTAGACTTCTTCTCACTAAAGTATTATCAATAGGGCACCAAAAACTCATACAAGGGCTACTAGGAGGAATAAAATTCTAATAACATAAATTTTGGAAATTGTAATAGAGATGCAGTAACAAAAAAATAAATGAAAAAACTATGTAGAAAATTCCATAAATTACAGTGCAAAATGTGTAGAAGGACTAAGTCACCCAGTGTGGCGAATTAGTCTGAGTGATGATTGTTTTGATATCTTTAAGAAATTTTGAATGAAAGTTGATGGCTATCAGATGCACAGATGCAGCTACAATATGAAAATGCAAAAGTTTTGTTATTTTCAATGAAATATGATGCAAAAATGCAAGCTATATGAGCTTTTCACTAATGCAATTTTTAAAGTTACCCTGGAATGTAATTTAACCAATACAACTCCTATTGAAATTTTGATGCAAGTTAAACCTAGGATGCACTTGAAATCAGAAGAAAAAATGTTCAAAATTCAAGTTCACCAAAATGTGGACACTAATTTTGGGTGTTGAAGGTGCTCTTGCTCTTCTAGGTTTTTAACCTAAAAGGAGAGAAATGGTGTTGGAAAAACAAGGGAGGACAACTGATAGGGGGTGAATCAGTTGTCACAAAAATTATACAAATTAAACTTATTCTCAAATCTGATGAATAAACATGAAAGCATAAACCATCACCACATCAAAAATTGCACATAACACCTAGATTTTTTTATGTGGAAACATTGTTAGGGGAAAAAGCATGGTGGAGGTTAATCCAAAAGATTATACTCTCTTGAAAGTATAAAAGAGTTATAAATGGGAATGCACATGCATTCAAGCACACTACCTAGAGCTCACTACAAAAATACAAAAACCGCTTACTTTCCAAAGGAAGACTCACTGTCTTATAGTCACATTCAGATTACATCCAGAATATATTGAACTAAGAAAATAACATCTTCTAATGCCTGATTATAGTTTCGGTTAAGCACATAAACACTTTCTTCTGATCACTCTTCTTCACACTTTACTTCTGCCTTTGAAAGATTAGAACATTATTCACACACAACACTCACACACCATGCCTTCAAATTATGGTATAAACAATCGATCATATATATCCGCAACTAAGGATAACATCAACTACATGTCAACCCAACAAAATATATAATGTGTACAAGTAGTCGGCCCAAATCAATAAACAATTATCAATGTGCACCAAACAATGTTGGCAGAAACATAGTAAGGAGACAAAATAACATCCTCAAACATGAAACACTTTAAATAATTATTCCTTGAAGATCTGCAACATGCTACAATCACCCTATCAGCCATGATCATAAAAAGCATGAACTCACAAAAAAAATCACCAACTCGTGAGCACAACAATCAATGCAAACCAACAACATAGATAAAGCATGATCTAGAAACATCTACAAGCATCTTGAATCAGCACAAAAGAATCTGCAACAACTAAAATTACTAGAATCACATTATCTTCTTTCAGGAACACCAACTAAAGCAACAAAACAACTTTCAAAAGACAAACACTCATAACTCAACTAAATCTTTATGTGAACCTCTGAAACTTCACGTGGATAAACTAGATATACTTTTCAAAAAACCCTTTAATACACAACCTCTTATGATAAATATATTGAGCTATCCATCAGTATGGTGGCTATATATTGAACTTCACTACATCACTGACAACTTGCAACTTATTTTTTTACAATTTTCTCAATATCCTCAACATATACAACCTTAAATACATTAATGCCAATAGTGTTGACATCAATGAAAACCACATATCATCAATATCCAACAATATCCTCCTTTGGCATTGATGGCAACACATGATGTGAAAAACACCATCAACGCAACTTTCTCTTAGCACTTTCTTTCCCTTAGATTTTGACTCTTTTCTCCTTAACTCTCTCACAAATTTTCACATGACTCTTCTCCCCCTTTGACATCAATGAAAAATATACAAATTATATTTCTCTGTAAAAGTTTTGAACCACATTTTTGAACATCTAACTACTCCCACTAAGTAGCAGCCACCACAACATCAATCCAGATCACAAGATATATCTATGAAATTCACGGATTGATGCAAGTAAATGAATATTTATTCTAATTAGGAGGGGTAATCACCCCTAGCTTCCCTATGAGATACTCAAAAGTATCCTTAGGAACTTTGGTAAAGATATCTGCAATCTATCCCTTAATGGGAAAAAAATCCAATTTTACTTCCTTTTCACTCACCTTCTCTCTCAAAAAGTGAAACTTGATAGATATATGTTTGTTTTTTGAATTCAACACCAAATTTTAGAAATGTTAATTGCACTTGAATTATCATAGAATATAGAAATAGGTTCATCATACACAACTCTAATATCTTTCAACATTTGCTTCAACCACAATACTTTAGTACAATTGTTAGTAGCAACAATGTATTATACCTTTGCAATAGATAAAAAAATGGCATTCTTCTTCTTACTTAACCATGAAATAATCTTCTTTCCCAAGAAAAATGTGCCACCACTAGTACTCTTTCTATTATTCACATCTCTTTCCCAATCAACATCAATAAAAGCACTCAAAGTAAGGTAATCTTCTCTAGGATACAATAGGCCAAAATCAATTGTTCCCTTCAAGTACCTAAAAAATCCTCTTCACATTTGTCACATGAGATTCCTAAGGATCAACTTGAAATCTTGCAACAATGCATACAACATTCATGATATTAGGTCTAGTTTGAGTCAAATAGAGCAATCCACCAATCATGGATCTATATCTAGTCTGATTTGTTTTAGGAGAATCATCATCTTGTGTTAACTTACATCAAATCACCATAGGTGTACCAATGAGCTTTGAATCTTCCATACCAAATTTTTTTAGCAATTCTTTCACATACTTGGACTGAGATATAAATATCCCTTTATCTAGATGAGTAATTCTCAATCACAAAAATAATTTTATTTCTCCAATCATAGACATCTCAAACTCACTCTGCATCTCATCAGCAAACTTCATGCACAAACTATCATCTCCTCAAAAAATGATATCATCAACAAATATTTCAACAATCAAATCTTTATCATGAACAATATTGAGATAAAAATTACTATCAACAATACCTTTATCAAATCCAAGCTTCAAAAAATACTTGTCCTTGAATCTAGCATACCATGCTCTTGGGGCTTTCTTAAGTCCATGCAATGATTTCTTCAATAAGCAAACCATATCTCCCTGATTAGTTAAATGAGATCCATCAGGTTGCTCAATATACGCTTCTTCTTCCAATTCACCATTTAGAAATGTTGACTTGACATCCATCTGATAAACCTTGAATTTTTTGTAAGCATCATAAGAAAGAAACAGTCTCACAACTTCAATCCTAGTAATAGGAGCAAAAGTTTCTTCAAAGCCAATTCCTTCCATCTGATAATATCCTTTACACACAAGTCTTGCTTTGTTTCTAACAACTTCGCATTGCTATTTTTGTTTGTTCTGAAAGACCCATTTAGTTCTAGGGTATGTGCAGGATCATGATTGGCCAAAAAGTGGCAATATTGTGGGTATTTGTAGGGTATGTGGCTGACGACTTTTTTTAACCCAAAATTGATGAAACGAAAAGGGTTTTTAGAGTAGATTCTTAGCTTTCCACCAATATAAATTATGCTTTAATTTGAATTAAATAATAAATAATTATTATTTATTTTCTATTAGAATTACGACTAAAGTCCTGGTCGATAGGCTGATTGAAAAACATCTATAACTTTCAAATGGTATCGTATTTTTTGAATCTGAAACATGCATCACATTCTATGCTTCACATACTATAGGATTGAAAAAAGAAACAATAAATTTCATGAATTTTTGACCAAGTTAAGGTGGTCAGATATATGAGTTTTTATATTTTTTAAAAGTTGTAAAAAAAATCCTAATTAATTATTTACTAGGAAAAAAATTACAAAAAAATATACATCACATCTAGAAATGAGTCCTCTACTTATATATAACATCTTATAAAAAAATATTATCATTTTATTATGGTTAGGGTGGTCAGACAGACACCTACTTCTTATTTTTTCCTTGAAATTTAAGTACTACTACATTGAAGTTTCAAATTTTCACCAAATAGATTTTATTTATTTTTAAATAAACCTAGTAGTTTAGAAGCTACATTCAATTTTCTAAAAATTATATTTTTACATATTTTTGAAATAATATAGATAAGTTATTCAAATTTTTAGGTCAAGTTGCCTAAAACTGTTTTTTCTGAATTTTTTGCCACCTAAGGGCCTATTTTTTCCATGATGATCCTCAACATACCCTCCAATTACATTTTTTTCCTTAGGTCTAGGAACAAGAATCCATGTATCATTCTTCTCAAATTGGAGTAGTTCTTCTTTCATTGCTTCCACCCAATGTTCATCTTTGCATGCTTCATTGACACTATTATGCTCAGTTTTTGAGATCAAACAATATTCTTCTACAATTCCTCTCCTAGTTTGAATTCCTTTGTTCTTATCACCTATAATCCAAAATTATGAATTATTTATTCTTACATACCTCGGAGTTTTAGGGTGTTCTTGAAATTTAGGCTCTTGTGATCTCACTTTTGCACTTTCACTAGTTCCTTCATCTTGATTTTCCTGATTCACAAGAATGATCTAAAATTTCTTTCCTTTATCTAAATTGTCATTCTTATCATTTGAATCATATCCATAGGTTTTGGATGATCTAACTATGTATTCAAAAACCTTTAAATTAGCACTTTCAATTACTTTCCTCAATCTCTTATTGTAGCACTGATAGGCTTTACTTTTAGTAGAATAACCAAGAAATATTCCTTCATCAATTCTAGCATCAAACTTTCCTATATCTTCATTTCTTTTGATATAACTTTTACTCCCAAATATTTTGAAGTATCTAATAGTAGGCTTATGACAAAACCATAGCTCATAAGGAGTCTTACATGTATCACCTTTGACATGTACCCAGTTGAGAGTGTAAACGGTAGTACTCAGAGCTTCTCTCCAGTAGATATGCGTAACATTTCCTTCCAGCATCATAGTCCTAGAAGCTTCTTGAATTGTCTTTTTCTTCCATTCCACAACTCCATTTTTCTGAGGGGTCCATATGGTAGATAATTGTCTCTTTATCCCATTCTCTTCACAAAAAGAATAAAACTCATCAGAAGTGAATTCACCACCTCTATCTAATCTCAGACATTTAATCTTTAGACACGTTTCTATCTCAATCATAGCCATAAAAATATTGAATTTCTCTAGAGCTTCAAATTTTTCCCTCAAGAAATTAACACAGATAATTCTATAATAATCATCAATAAGTAACATGAAATACTTGTCTCCTTGTAAACTTTTTATTCTAGAAGGACCACACAAGTTAGTATGCACAAGCTCCAACACTTCATTTGAACAATGTTTTTTTCTCCTAAATAAAACTCTAGTTTTTTTCCCTAACTAATATTCCTTGCATATGATATTAGTAGGTTTTATCAACTTAGGAATATCTCTCACTGCTTGAGTAGAACTTATCTTGATAATATTGTCAAAGTTTACATGATACATTCTCCTATTCCACAACCAACTTTCATCAACTTGAGCATTCAAATAAATTTTACTAGCAGCATTTAGGTGAAAGATATTACCTTTTTTTTTTTGTACCAGATGCAATCACATTTTCGGAACTCCCCAATATTATAGACTTTCCATTATTGAATTCAAGATTGTATCCCTTGTCAACCATTTTTGCAACACTTAAGAGATTATGCTTCAAACCTTCTACATATATAGAACATCATCAATATTATGCTTACAATCAAGAGAAATGGACCCTTTTCCATGGATTACACCATATTTTTCATCACCAAATCTTACAACACCACCATCATACTTTTCCAAGCTCACAAATTTACTTTTATCACCTGTCATGTGATGAGAGCATCAACTGTCATCACTCATTCATATTTCTCTTCAATTCTGGAAGCTAGAGCTTTCTCCACATTTGTGCAACTAGCAAATTTAGTAGGTATTCAATCACTTTCCTTGATAGCTTAACAAATACCTATTCATCCTCACTCAAATTCCATTTATTAGATTCATCATCTATCACACCTTAATCAACAGCATAATAACACTTTCTTTGGAATTTAGGCTTGTTAGGTCTTACCTTAGAAACTCTTTCCAAACACCTTGAGGCAAAGGGTATGTGTAAGATCATAATGGGCCAAAAAATGGTGATATGATGGGTATGTGTAGGGTATGTGGCTAACAACATTTTTTTTACCCAAAATTGATGAAACAAAAAGGGTTTTTAAAGGAGATTCTTAGCTTTCCACCAATACAAATTATTCTTTACTTTGAATTTAATAAATTATTATTATTCATTTTCTATTTGAATTATGACTAAAGTCCTGATTGATAGGCTGATTGAAACACATCTATAGCTTTCAAACGACATCACATTTTTTGAATCTGAAACATGCATCACATTCTATGCTTTGCATACTATAGGATTAAAAAAATGAATTTCATGAATTTTTGACCAAGTTAAGTGACATACAATTTTTATATTTTTAAAATTTGTAATAAAAAAATCATAATTAATTATTTACTTGGAATAAAATTACAAAAAAATATGCATCACATTGGGACATGTGTCCTCTATTTATATTTAAAATTGTATAAAAATATATTATCATTTTATTGTGGTTAGAGTGGTCAAACATACACCTACTTCTTGTTTTTTCCTTGAAATTTAAGTACTACTGCATTGAAATTTCAAATTTTCAACAAATAGATTTTAAAAAAAAAAACCTAGTAGTTTAAAAACTACATTAAATTTTCTACAAATTCTATTGTTAAATATTTTTGAAATAATATACATAAATTATTAAAATTTTTACATCAAGTTGCCTAACTCTGTTTTTTCTAAATTTTTCGCCACTTAAGTACCTATTTTTTCCATGATGATCCTGCACATACCCCAAAATGACTTATCTTATTGCAAGAAAAACATTTAATAGGAAATTTCCCTTTATACTTACCTTATCCTTTGACTTCCCTCTTGACGATAAGTTCTTCAAGATCATCTAGTTTTCTCTCTTCTTCAATCTCTCTCATTTCTTGCTCATACTTCGACTTTTTTCTAGAAGAAATTTCTCTTGGATCATATCTTTACTTATCTTTATTTGGAGATAGTAGCTTTGAATGTAGATTTTTTCTTAGGAAGAGAATCACCAAACTCACTTAACTCAAAAGCAGTAAGCTTACCAATCAATATGTCTTTGGTTACATTTGTCATAGTTTGGATCTCCTCAATAGCAGTAGCTTTGTGTTTGTAAGCAATAGGCAAGGATCTGAGCACTTTAGCAACAATCTCTTATTCTTCCAATGTTCCACTAGCACATCTAATACTACACACAAGTTCATTCACTCTCTACATAGAAGAAGTGATGTTTTCATCTTCACCCATTCTCAATATTTCATATTTCCCTTTTAGGATTTGCAACTTAGCAATCTTCACATGGGAATCACCTTCATATAAAGTTTCAAACTTTTTCCAAATCTCATAAGAAATCTTCAGATCCATTACATTTGTCATCTTAGAATCAGTTAGGGCACTCAACAATGCTTCCTTAGCCCTGATATTGTACTCGGGTTCCTTAACCTCACCTATAGTAGAGGGACCATTTTGTAGGATGATATACCTATTCTTTGTAATTTCCCATTAAGGTTCACCAATGCATCTCAAATGACACTCCATTCAAGTCTTCCATAGAGAATAATTAGTTCCATCAAATCTCATACTATCCTTCTTATATGTCACCATCCTAGATCACCTCAAGCTATTAAAATTCTTCCAAGGAACCTACTTTGTTACCAATTGTTGGCAACACAAGGGTAGACAACTAAGAGGGGGGGCTGAATCACTTGTTATAGAAATTATAAAAATTAAACTTATTCTTAGATATGATGAATAAACATGAAATTATAAACCATCACCACATCAAAAACACACATAACACTAAGATTTTTTATGTGGAAACCCTATTAGGGGAAAAACCATGATTGAGGTTAATCCACAAGATTATACTCTATTAAAAGTATAACAGAATTATAAATGGGAATGCACATGAATTCAGGAACACTACCTAGAGCTCACTACACAAATATAAAAAGGATTACTACCAAAAGGAAGACTCACTAGTTATCTTATAGTTACATTCAGATTACATATAGAAGATATTGAACTAAGAAAATAACATCTTCTAATGCCTGATTATAGTTTCGGTTAAGCACATAAACACTTTCTTCTTCTCACTCTTCTTCACACTTTACTTCTTCCTTTGAAAGATTAGAACATTATTCACACACAAAACTCACAAACCATTCCTTCAAATGGTATAAACAATCGATCATATATATCTGAAACTAAGGATAACATCAACTACATGTCGATGCAAAAAATTTAAAATGTGTGCAAGCAGTCAGCCCAAATCAATAAAAAATTATCAATGTGCACCAAACAATGTTGGCCAAAACATAGTAAGGACTCAAAATAACATCCTCAAACATGAAACACTTTAAAAAATTATGCCTCAAATATCCACAACACACTACAATCACCCTATTTTCCATGATCATAAAAAAATGAACTCACAAAAGAAAATCAGTAATCACAAGCACAACGATCAATGCAGACCAACAACACAAATATAGCAGAATCTAGAAACATCCATAAGCATCTTGAATCACCATAGAAGCATCCACAATAACTCAAATTACTAGAATCACATTATCTTCTTTTAGGAACACCAACTAAAGAAACAAAACAACTATTAGAACATAGATACCCATAACTCAATCAAATCTTCATGCGAACCTCTAAAACTTCACAAGGATAAACTAGATATACTTGTCAATGAACCCTTTAAGCCACAACCTCCTATCATCAATATACTAAGCTATCAATCAATATGGTGGCTATACTGAACTTCACTACAACACTGACAACTTGCAACTTGTTTTATTAAAATTTTCTCAATATCCTTGACATATACAACCTTAAAGACAATATTTCCAATAGTGTTGAAATCAATGACAACCCCATATCAACAATATCTAACAAATGGAACCAAAATGTTGATCTCTACACTCAAGATTAATGTAATGAGGGATGTAATATGTCTAATTATGATGTTCAATCTAATAAACTGAAAAATAAAGATGATTATTGATGCTAAACCTAAGAAATGCAAAGTGCTAGAAAACATGGTGATGTATGCAAAAAATCCTAAGAATGCAAGTAAATGATGAAATAATTTAAAAAAATAGTAGAGGGGCACCTGGAATATGAATTCTAATGTAGATGGGCTCTAGAATCCTATAGATTTGAATGGAAATGTTGACTAGGACACTTACGCCAAGCTGGGCGACTTAGTCAAGTTTTGGGGAAAATTTGCTAGAACATGAATCTACCAAATGGGTACTCAGAAATGTGAAAATCAATTTTCAGGCCTCACAGTGGGACTAACTCAGCATAGATGGAAACTTAGGCCACTTGGGAATTTCTGGAATTTTCAAATAGGATTCTATAACTCCCGGTTTGCTCTTCCTTTCTATTAGGTGTCTGAATCTAAATCTATAAAAAAATGGTTTGAAATTGGTCTCCAAGCTTCAATTAGGTATTTTTTGACTTTGATGAATTATTGAAAAAAATTTGACACCAAACTCTTTGAAAAATTCACATACAAGGTTTGCAAACACACATGCAAAGAGGGGGAAAAGGGTTAAGGGTTGAAGTATAGGGGTTTGCCTTGGTTAAACCCCACTTTGGTAATCAAATCCTAGAAAATGAAAGAGGAAGAGAATGATAAATAAATAATGTGAAATGTCATAAACTTACAAAACCCTTGATGTGAATATGAAAATATGCAATGAAGTGCTCCAATGGATGACTTGATTATGCTTAGAGTGCTTGAATGCTTGAAAATTTCTTGAATGATTAGATGAATGAATGATTGAATGAATGGGGGTTAAAATGAGAGGAAAAACCCTTATTTATACTTGATTTTCCATTATTTACCAAAGATAGCACATCACAGACCGAACTAAAGGGTAAAAGAATAAAATCCTGCCAAGGAATTAAAATTATTTTTATTTATGTGCCCAGTGGGACTAAGTCACCCTAGGTGGTGACTTGGTTCCACCAAGTAAATTTCATTGGATTTCAGAAATTAAAGTGCATTAAATAAGGTCTAACAAGAATACCCTAAAAAATGCACTTAAGTAAGCCCGAAAAGTGCATTAAGGGGTCATTTAAACATAAGAAAGGGTTGACTTAATGATGACAAGTATAGAAAAGTATGATAGTTTGTTACAAATCTTTACAAAACTTTGAAATAAGAGTTGGTAAGTGATAAAAAGGGAGATATTTAAATTAATAATAATGAAAGGGTCTTAGAAAAGTGTCAAAGTGGGTTACAACACTTCACAACACTTTTACAAGACATCCTAGAAGTCTTAATGATTCTCAAGGGTCCAAGACCTAATGTGAATGTGTTGTCCACAATACAACATTAAATCTAGGAAAAATCAAGCAAAAGTCCATAAGAAAGACTCAAGTGAGTGTAAAAATGTCAACTATACATTTTTTGGTGACACACTTTTTGAGTTTATATTATCTTGAATTTGTTGTTTATTCTCAAGAAAACCTCCATGATGCTTCTCCATTGATCTCTAAAAATCATAATATTTCTTTCGTTCCATAGGTTCCATGTAACAAATAGGGGAATTTGATTTCATAGTTCCGGAATAATTGGATGTTTAAAAGGGAATTTATTCCATTGATGAATAAGGTCCTTAAAGATGTAGGGAAACACCTAATCAATCAAAAAAATACAAAATACATGGGTTCAAACCTCTCTAGCAAAAGGGCAGTGAAACAACAAGTGAATAATGGTTTCTAAATCTTCAAAATAGAGAGAGCACCTATTAATAAACTAAAATTGTCTTCTATTAAGAACATCAATTATGAGTATACTACCATGTGCCATAGCCCACCAAAAGTAGTTGGTCATTGAGATAAGTTTAGCATTCCATAATTTGTACCAATAAAAGGTTAGAGGAGGGAGATAAGGTTGCTTGGATAATTTGGTGTAGGAAAATTTGACTAAGAAGACACCTAAAGTTTTGTCACTCCAAATCCAATAATCTTCACCATTGTGATAGAAGAGAAAACTGTCACCAATTTGAGAGTCCAAGAGAGGGGAAGGGACTAACTGGTCAATGGTTGTCCCCTCTCAAGGCCCTCAATGAAAAAAAATGATCACTAAAATAGTTCCACTTTGGGGAATCACCTCCCCAATCCATGTAATCATATAAGGAAATCCCATTAAGTCTTATGAGATCATGTTTGATTTGGTTCAAATGAATGACAAAGGAAAATATAGGTCCCTTTCCCCAAGTATCATCCTAGAATCTAACCTCTCTTCCATTACCCACCCTCCTTTTGAAACTTTGTTTAAGAGTATTTATTATTTTCATTATATTGTTCCAAATTATTGGCCCCTTAGGCTAGCCTTGAGAAAAGAGAAAATAAATTGGATTAGCATTTCCTGGGTATTTAGCTTTTAGGATGTTAACCCAGTTCTCAGTACCTTCAATAAAGTGCTAGTCATTTTTTGAGATGAGAGATTTATTGATCAAATTTAACCTTCTTATCCCTAGACCCCCAACTTTCTTTGGAGAGAAAACCTTGTCCCTGCTTACCAAGTCTATCCTATATTTTTCTTTTGTTCCTGTCCAAAGAAAGTTCCTTTGTATTTGCTCAATTTTCTTGATTATATATGTTAGAATTTTGAAGAGAGAAATGAAGTAGAATGAGATATTTTATAGAGAGAATTTGAGAAGCTAGATCTTACCTGGTTGGTTTAGAAGCTTTCGTTTCCAATATGCTAGCTTTTTTTGGATCCTTTCAATAATACGATTCCAGTAGGTAATAGGTCTTTAAGTGCTTAGGGGGAGGCCAAGATAAGCATCCAGAAGAATAGCTTCCTAGCAAGTGATAATTCTACACACCTTTTCCTTTAGTTGTTGATTAGTATTAAAGAAGTACAACTTTCTTTCATAATATTTAATGTATTTTTTGATTAGAAACTTCAACAACTAAAGTAATACCAAGAAGAATTGTATCATCAAAAAATTTCCAATAGGAAGTATGTGGAAGAGACAAGGCTTCTCTAATCCCTTTGAGGACACCTTGATCAAGGCTTCTCTGAAGGTTTTTCCCAAGGACTTAAACAACTATTATGAACAAGTAGAGGGAAAGAGGGTCACCTTTTCTTAAATCCTTACCACAAGAGAAAAACCATTTGGGGAATCCATTTAATAAAATAGAGAATATTGGAGTAGTGACACAAGATTTGATTAGTTTTAAAATCCTTCCACAAAAACAAAACTTCTCCAAAAAAATAATGAAGAACCTCCAAGAAACCCTTTCATAGACCTTCAAAATGTATAATTTTAAATTCATTCTTGGTTTCTTAGAAAGATCCATAGAGTGAATATACTCATGAGAGACAATGGTAGCATTACAAAAATTTCTACCCTTAATGAAACCTTTTTGGTTCACAGAGATTAGCTTATCAAGCACCCCTTTTAGCCTATTAACAATAATTTTAAAGAATATTTTGTACATTGTGTTACATAGGCTTATGGGTCTATAATCTTGTAGGGAGATTGCATCCTCTTCTTAGGAATTAAAAAAAAAAGATTGAATTAAGTTGAATTAGCAGTATTCCCAGTATAAATAAATCTCTAGAAACATTTAACATATCAGGAGAGAAGACCTCCCAAAAATCTTGAAAAAATGCTAGTGAGAAGCCATAAGAAAAAACTAAAGACTTGACTTCTTGCAACATAATAGGTTTCCTAATATCCTTTATCTCTATATATGAAACCATCATAGGGATGACATTAAGAAGCTCAGCTCAGTCTCTATATGAATTTGATGCTGGACCCCACCATTGTCTTTGAGAAAGGAAACAACCTCATTAGCTAGATCATCATCTGTTAGAGTATCACTATTATCATTAACTATAGAGTAGATGTTATTTCTTTTCCTATGCTTAAGAGTTGATTGGTGAAAGAACTTAGTGTTCTCATCCCCTTCTTGCATCCATTGTATTTGTGATTTATATTTCAATAAAGTTACCTCCTTCTTCATGACTTGAAACTATTCCTCTCTAAGATCCTTTTCTATCCTTGAAGTGTTGTCATCAACAACTCTTGTCTCCATCCATACACATGATATCTGATCCTTTTAATTTTTTTAGCTAGTTGAAACATAGGCATTCCCTAGAAAGGGAGATTCCACCAATGTTAAGGGTATGTGCAGGATCATGGTATGCCAAAAAGTGGCAATATTTGTAGGGTATGTGGCTGACGACTTTTTTTTCACCCAAAATTAATGAAACGAAAAGGGTTTTTAGAGGATATTCTCAGCTTTCCAAAATTTAAATTATTACTTAATTTGAATTAAATAAATAATTATTATTCATTTTCTATTAAATTACGACTAAAGTCTGATCGATAGGCTAATTGAAAAACATCTATAACTTTCAAGCGGTATCATATTTTTTGAATCCAAAACATGTGTCACATTCTATGCTTTACATACTATAGGATTAAAAAAGAAAAATTAAATTTCATGAATTTTGACCAAGTTAAGGTAATTGACAGACGAGTTTTATATTTTCTAAAAGTTGTAATAAAAATTCATAATTAATTATTTACTTGGAAAAAATTACAAAAATATGCATCACATCCAGACATGAGTCCTCTACTTATATATAAAATCTTACAAAAAATATTATCATTTTATTATGGTTAGGGTGGTCAGAATGACACCTACTTCTTATTTTTTCCAAATTTAAGTACTACTGCATTGAAATTTCAAATTTTCACAAATAGATTTTATTTATTTTTAAATAAACCTAGTATTTTAGAAACTACATTCAATTTTATACAAATTCTATTCTTACATATTTTTGAAATAATATAGATAACTTATTCAAATATTTACGTCAAGTTTCCTAACACTGATTTTTCTGAATTTTTTGCCACTTAAGGGCCTATTTGGCATACCATGATCCTGCACATGCCCTTAAATCAAATCCTTAAAATTAGGATGTAGGTTCCACATTATCTCATACCTAAAGGGAAAGGGGCCTTTGGGAATCTAATCCTCCCACCCTAGAATAAGAGCACTATGGTCTAAAGTGGATCTCAGAAGGTTCAAGAGACACAACTTTGAGAGAATATCCCAATCACTCGAGATCAACACCATGTTCAATATAACTTGAATCTAGTTTTACCCATGGTGTCTGTTAGACTAGGTAAACCTAGATCCCTTGAGATCAACGTCCTAAAATCCATGAGAAGAAATAAAATTAGCAAAAATACAATAGACTATCTGAGAAATTCGCCAAACCCCTAGTTTGTCCAAAGGATAAAGAGGGGTGCTAAAGTATGCAACCAACATCCAATGCACCTTTTGGTTATTTTACATGAACCCTAATAAGTAATTATAAAATTGAATCCTAGTAGCCCTTGAGTTAGGGGCATAAATATTTAGAAGATTCCACTTAGAAGAATATTTATCATCTTCCATGATAGTTTCTACGCAATTTCTACTATAGTAGCCTTTAATACCTTCAATTCTTGCAAGGTTTGAAAGAGTAGCAAGGCCACTAGAGGAACCTTCCACATTGCATATACAATAATCCATCATTGGTCATATATTTTTCACAATTTTTTTAAAGTTCCATAGTGAATTTTTTTTCTTGGGTAAGGAAGACATCCACTTTCAAATCCATAATAGTTCATTTAACAATGTGTTGTTTCAATGGGCTATTAAGCTCATGAATACTCTAGGTCATTATCTTCACAAGGACAAAGAAAAGAGAGTCAATATCCTCATGATACTAAACAGGGGAGGAATGGCCTCCCAAAAGCCAAATTTTATTTTTCTTTTGGTTTGAGATTCCATTTAGGGTCCTCTATTTTCCTGAAGCCACCTCTCAGGATGCCTCCCTAGATCTGTTATCCCTCAGAGAAGGTCTTCCTTTCTTCTGCTCACTCCCCACATCCACTTTATTTTTTATTTTTTAATTTTCCATTTACCTAAGTCCATACTTAATCTAGATAATACTTCATAGATAATTTTAAGGATAAAGAGGACTCCAGATCCTCAAAAACCAATAAGGAAAGGGAGTCATGCACACTCTGGTTGAGATTATCCTAATGAAAAAATTCTTCCTTTCCCAAAGAAACACATAGACCCTTCCCTATGTCCATCTTAGAGGTCATAGGGGAATTGGTGGCGGGGGGGTGGAGTCTAAAACATAGTTATTGGTTCCCTCTGAATTCACTTCGTTATGTTGGGTCTAGGGAGACAACTCCTTAGTGGATGTTGGTGGTTCATGTTATTTAATTTTTTTCCCACTATTTACCTCAATTTGTATATTTGGTTCAAACACAAATGAAATATTTGCATGGCATGGCCTCGCACCTCATTTATAGTTTTAGTAGGGTCCCCCACCATTGAGGGGGGAGATGGCAACAAAATTTATTTTATCTTTTTGAAATTGTAGTTTTTAATTATTTTTAATAAACTTTAATATTTTATATATTTTTTAATAAACTTCAATATTCTTTTATGAAAAGGAAATACACCTTATATTTTTGTGCTTATGACCTACTTTTAGTGATAAATAAGAAAAATAAAGTTGAAGGAAAATTTTTGTGGGTAATATATATACTCCAAGATTTCTAAACAAACATTAACTATAAACCACACAAAGTCATAATCTTATTGTGAACAAAACTACACCAAGAAAAAATATTGGAAATAAAAATAAAATAAGGACCTTAAAAATTAATTTAAATAAATTTTATCAACTACAAATTTCACTGAATAGTTGGGTATGTGTAGGATCATCATGGAAAAAATAGGCCCTTAAGTGGCAGAAAATTCATAAAAATCAGAGTTAGAAAACTTGATGTAAAAATTTGAATAAGCTATCTATATTATTTCAAAAATATGTAAAAGTAGAATCTGTAGAAAATTGAATGTAGTTTCTAAACTACTATGTTTATTTAAAAAAAGAAAAATTATATTTAGTGAAAATTTGAAATTTCAATGTAGTAGTACTTAAATTTCAGGGAAAAAATAAAAAGTAGATGTTTGTCGACCACCCTAACCACAATAAAATGATAATATTTTTTTATAATATTTTAGATATAAGTGGAAGACTCATGGATGTGATGCATATTCTTTTGTAATTTTTTTCCAGGTAAATAATTAATTATGAATTTTTTATTACAAATTTTAAAAAATATAAAAACTCATATGTCTAACCACCTTAACTGGGTCAAAAATTCATGAAATTCAATTTTTATTTTTTTAATCCTATAGTATGCAAAGCATAGAGTGTGACACATGTTTTAGATTAAAAAAATGTGATACCATTTGAAAGCTATAGATGTTTTACAATCATCCTATCAATCAGGACTTTAGTCATAATTAAAATAGAAAATTTATAATAATTATTTATTAAATTCAAAATATAGTATAATTTATATTGGCAGAAAGTTGAGAATCTCCTTTAAAACCCTTTTCATTTCATCAATTTTGGGTTAAAAAAAAAGTCGTCATCCACATACCCTACACATACCCATCATATTGCCACTTTTTGGCTAATCATGATCCTACACCTACCCAACTATCTTTTCCTAAAATTTTGCATATTAATTATCTATACAACTTTCTACATGTGAAATTGATTAAAAGAGTCTACATGAAGGACTAAATTGGGATTTTTATCTAATATTTGAACTAGACTATTTCCTAAGAAAAAATGAATGACTATGTGCTTTCCCTTATTAAATACATTCTTTAGAAGGACCTAGAAAATTATCCATCACTTCCTCTCTAGATCTAGTTCTCAAATGTGAAGCATCACTTAGAGGTACTCTAGTTAGTGATGGTGAGATAAACCCTTTAATATTAAAATGTTATAGGTTCATAATGGGCCAAAATAATGAAATCCTAGGATTAATAACATTTTCACATTATTTATAAGTGTATAAACACAACTATGAATTCACACCAAAAGTGGGAGGCATTTAACATCCAAACTAGAAAGCCCACACTAGAACTTGAGGATAACAAGATTTTATAAAATAAAAAATAGACAAAGAAGATGAATTATAGGTGTGATATTTATTCACAAAATATTTACAACTAATATTAACCTTGAAAATTCACCTAATGTATCAATCCCTTTCCCCACTCTTCCTCTCCACATCCTTTGTAATTTCAAATTTCCCCTATTCCCACTTGATCCATCATGGCACTGCTTAGCGGAGCCCCTAGTTGGTGTTCCCTTCCAAAAGTAATTCTTTTGTGTCAATGGTTGGTGGTGGTAATCCTAACCCTATATCATGTCTCTTAGGGTTGAAAGAAAAAACTTCCCCATCTTCTTCTGGTGCCTCTTCTCAAGATTCTAGAAAAGCTTTGCTACCCACTACTTGGGTCTTGATTATTTTTTGGTGGAGGAACATCCATTCTCCTTTTTGGATAAGATGGTCGGTGATGGTCCTTTGTCAAAAAAGCACTCCAAGTCTTTTGGAGCCTCTAACATGTGTTGTGCAATGGATGACCTTGACGTTGAAGTTCCAAAAAATATCATTGATGAGATTAAATTGTGAGGCTTCAATTATCCCTAGTAGGTAAGTTTTTGTCTTTTAGACCAAATATTAATCAAGTGGAAAAATGGACTGATTAAATTTGGAAACTTAAAGGTGATGTGAGTGTTAGCATCATATCCAATGGTTTTTTTCTCTTTATTCTTGCTATTCATGAAGATGTCATAATGAATCTCACTAGATGTCTATAGGTTTTGGATAAAACCATCATGAATAGTCTCTCCCTTTGCAAATGGAAGCTTGGATTTGAATCCTCTGTGGATCTAGGTTTGATTTTTCCTACCTAGATTTGGCTTCTAGGGACCCCTCTAGAGTTTTAGAACCAAAAAATTTACCAAGGAATTGCTAACTCTTTCAGGAGCATTTTAGCTATGGATAAAGTCACTGTTCAAAAATCAAGTCTAGTTTTTACTAGAATATGTATAAATGTTACAGTTAACAAAGTATTACCCTCTTCAATAACCTTGAAGTCAACGTTTGGAATATTGAATCAAGCTATAGAGTATGAAAATGCTAGTATTTTCTCTTAGCTCAATAGGAAGTTTGGTCATCTTAGGAACTCCTGTGAAAAAAAGATAACCCAAAAAAATAAAGCTATTTTCGAAACTATTCTCCGTCCTCTTATGGTGATGGAACCTTGTGTGAATGGGAATGTGGAGTTGAGGTTACCCAAGTGTAGTGTAATAAAATGCATACCATTATAGTTTCACACATGTTTGGTCTCGCCTTGCCTTATTTATGCTTCTTTATGGCTTAATTGGTCCTATTTTGTATCCACAAGCCCTATGAATGACATATTTTTCTAGTTAATCCTAAAATTCTCCAATGCATAAATGAATTTAATGACTCCATCAGTGTGTCCCTGATTTTTGGGTTGGGATTCAAATGCCACCTAGGGCATTTTTGTCCCCCAAGGCTCTTGGGACCCTAATTGTAGCATCTCTGGATTGGGTCCCTTTAGGTGTATGTTCCCCAAGTTTTTAGGACTTGGGACTAAGACACCACCTTTCAAAATTTGGCAGGATTTAGCCTCCTTTATTTAATGAATTCATATGGTAGATTGGTGTGATATAATTTCAAGATATTAATCATAGATAAGTATAAATATAAGGTTCATTCATTAATTTCAATCCAAGTATTTTGTGAGAGATTTTTTCATAGCAGAATTTAGTTCACAAGAGCATTCAAGAGTAGATTTATCAAGCATTTGGATCCATTTTCAGATTCAAGCATCATATCTAAGAGTTTTCTTGCATCATGTATGTTGTTGTGCTAACATTTTTTATGTAGGGTTTTGATTCAAGCAAAGAAATTTAATTCCTACCTTTCAAGTATTCAAGGTCCATATCCATTGTAGTCATTACACAATTTTGGAGACTTTACAAGGGCTGGGTGAGTTATAGCATTTAATGTTGTTCATTCACCATTTCCTTCATTATTTCTATTTGATTTCAAGGTTTAATTACCAACAAGGGGTTTGACCAAGGAAAACCCCCATTCACTAACAACCAACAAGTTTTCCCATCTTGCATATTTGTGATTGTAGATCTAGGTTGTAGACTTGAAGATCACTTGGAGTGCAAAGTTTCAAAAGTTGAAAAGTTGCATTACAAAGTTGTCATCTTCACGAAAACTCATGTATAGGTCATATTCAAAAGTTTTAGAACCTAAGATCGAAAGGGAAGCTAGTGCAGACCTCAAAGCTTAGGATCCTATTTAGAGTTCACAAAAATTTAGAATAGGACTAATAAACCATCTTGGGAATCTTATTCTTCCCAGGCCTATTTTTTAGAGATTTTTCGAGATCCGGTTTAGAGATTCAAAGAATTTGTATTTTCCCAAAAAATAGCAGTGAGACTAATATTCCATTCTAGGTACCTTAGTCCTCCATAACATATTTTGATAGCTTCTTCACATTTCTAGAATCCTCACAACATCTCCATATTTCCCAGGTGCACACATACTATCTCCATATCACAATATGTTTTCAAACATTTTATTTTCCAAGAATTTGCTTGGTGGTGAACCCCTTAGAAATTAAAGAACCCCTTCCTTGGTCCTTCCTAATTGAGAATTGTCTCACCTTGTGAGGTTGTTAGTCAATCCAATTAGGACCCCTAAGAAATTAGTGAATGATTGAGTGGAAAAAGTGTGATATCTCTAAAAATGGTATCCATTTTTCCCATTCATCATTTTGGTGAACCTAACTCTTTTAAGCATTCACTTCTGATTTGGAGTTCATTGCATTCATTCTTGCATTATGTCTTACATTATTGAAAGTGCATCTAGGGTTTCTTGCATCTTGCATTAGTGAAATTGCATTTAGGGTTTCCTATATTTGCATTACTAAAAGTGCATATAGGTTGCATTCTTGCATCATTTCATTTCATTGAAAAACTAAAAATTTATTGTTCATTCTTATTGCATTCAAAATTGAAAAAATTGCATTCCATATTACATTCAATTGCTTGTTCCTAGTTACTTTTTCTTGAACTTATTTGCACATTTTTCTATTTTTGAGCATCAATATCTTGCATAGGAAATTTGTAAACATTGTTGACATTCCAAAATTCACTATTTTTCTTCAAAAATACTCTGCTAGGACTATAACGCCCTTCCTAGCATCTTAGTCCCTCTCAATATTTTTGCATCAAAAATATCTTTCTATTGCTTTTTATTTGTTTTAGCCTCTAGAACTTCAGAATCTCACTAGGAGGACCAAGATTCCCTTCTCGGCGTCTTAGTCCTTGTTGAATTTGATTCTCCAATTTTCAAGATTTGAAATTTCTTTTGTATGTTTCTATTGGATGCCTTCTATTTTCTATTTCATTTTATAGCTTTGATGTTATCCCATTTTCTTTCATTTCAAGTGCATTTGTTCAATCTTGCATCATGGATATGTGCTTTGGAAAATTGTGAATTTCCTTGAAATATTTGGTAGATGCATCAAATTGTGCCTTTGGTAATGACCCTAATGAAATTGAACTCACTCATGCTCACTTAACTCCTAATGCATGTCATCTTCATGATGTTGACATCATTGGAGAAGATGATGAAAACATGAATAAGTTCCTAAATGATTATCTTGATAACCTTGAAGCTAATGCATCCTTCTATCCCTCCATGAAACAACTAGATCCTCCCACAATTCCATCTCTTGAGATGTTTGGTTACTTACATCTTGAAACCAAAGTGAAAGTGAACCTAAGTTCCCTACAATAGGTGAACCTAGTTCCTCTATACAAGCAAACACTCAACCCTTTTATGATAACAAAGTAACAAACACTCCAATCAAAATAGAAGAAACATATGGCAAAGGCTTCACCATATTGATCAAACAAGGATGTGACACAAGAAGTGAGCATGAAATTCATCAACTCTTAGAGAAAAAACTAACAGATGAAAAAAAAAGGGATTAGGATACCAAGATCCCTCTCATAATGAAAAGCCTCCAAGAGAATATCTAAGGCTCTAAAGTGATGGTACAGTGATCTTGGATTCTTCCCTTGACTTGAATATCCTTCTTCCTAAAGAATAACCAATAGATCATAACAATAACAAGGATAAAGATACAATAGCCTTAGGTACTCCTCCTCCTTATTCAACTACATAACTTGCTAAATCTAGCACATGCAAAAGACCATATAAATTACAAAAGATACAACCTCTCCATCCACCACCTGAAAGTGAAAGAAAACTACAATTGCTTCTTAACTAAGGATTTATAACATTACCACCTATGAATAAATTATTTCTTTATCCTAAAGATGCAAAATTACCACATTGTGCATATCATTCAATTCTTAGACATAGTACTGATGAATTTTGTGCATTCAACTTAATATTACAAATCTTTCACTTGAATGGCAACAATTTCCATCAAGTTATTGCATAATTTATCTTTCTCCACACTTCTTGCCATGTAATAGTTGTAGAATACTCTATTCTCACTATTACATGACCCTTCCCATCACCTACCTCATCCCATTCTTGTCTTGCACCCAGTGGGGAGAAAAGTTTGTTGTCCTTGTCCTAGAAAGGCATTTGTTGTCCCTTTGGTTTGTTATCTACCTTTCTCTTATACAAACTGAGATTGGGGAGGCAGATGACTTGCTTTAGGTTGACTCGCCTTCGCCTTACTAGTCTTTTTTATTTTCCTTTTTCTTTGCTTGCATGTGTGTAACATGATCCCCCATGATGTTTTGTTTGATGTTTCTCTCTCTATTTGCATTCCTCTATTTGTACCTTCATTCTTCTATATGTCATATACTTTTTCCTTTTGACTAATCTTTTATCTTTTCCTTTCATTTTCATTTCTTGTGTTTTCCTTTTGGGGATGACGCAAGGAATCAAGACATTCATGTCTCCTTCATGTTGACCCAAAAGCCTTTTCATTATCTTTTCTTTTCATTTCATTTTCCTTTTCATTTTTCTTGTGTTTTCCTTTTGGGGATGATGCAAGGAATCAAGACACCCTATGTCTCTTCCATGTTGAACCAAAATTCTCTTTCTTTTTCCTTTTTTTTCCCTCTCTTTGTGTCATTCTTCTAGTTCTATGTGTATCTGGGGAATGATGATAGTTCTGAGCTCTCTAATATCGTTGTATCAAATAACATACTGACCAAAAATCCATATATCCCTTATGTGTTTGGTTTTTTTCATTTTGGGGGCAACCCCTTTCTCTTCCTTTTCTATCCAATGACATAGCTTTAATTGGAAACATATGACTTAGCATAGGGCTTTCTATGTTGGCTCTCATGTATTCCTTCTTTTTTTCATTTTCATTTGCTACTTTAAAGTAATTGCTCATAGCATGGTGTTAGCAATTTCTTTAAAGTGGGGGCATACAATACAATTATTTTAGCATGATTTTATTTGCATTTTTTTCCTTTTCATGTTCTTTGATGTGATTTTCTTATTTCACTCAATGTGTTTATCCTCTTTGTTGTGACATTGGTAATAATTTCCTTCAAGAGTGTGATCTATCTTAGCATTTATATTCCCCTTCTATTAAGTGGTGAATCTTTTATTCTTTGATGGGTCCTCTCTTGGAGACATTAGGAATGATTTCCAATAATAGTAAGACCTCCCATGAAATAAGAAAAATCCCCTTGAGCATCCCTCTTTCTTGTTTCATTTTTGTACATTATTAAATTCATGGAGGTATGGCTTTAATATGGTCCCCTGGGGCTCACCTAGTGAGTTTTACACCTAGCTTCACTAGCCCATGTGAGCATTCATTTTTGTGCCTTATTAAAATTCATGGAGGTATGGCTATAATATGGTCCCTTGGGGCTCACCAAGTGGACACCTAGCTTCACTATCCCTTGTGAGTGTGTGTTTTTCTTGCATAGTGGACAGTGTGTTCCACTTGTTAAATTTTTGGACAAACAACCTAGACTCAGTCGATCGTGTTGCACATCCAATTGAAGCTTGATTCGTTGCATTTTTTCCCTTTTTTCATTTTCCTTTTTCTTGTCTTTGATGGTGTATGTTTCTTATCTATTTTGGCTTCATATATCATCTGCAAGCATGTTCCTTTGTTCTTATGTTGGTTTTTCCATAAGATCTTGATCCTGGGGGATTGGCCACCTTCTTGATTATTGTCATCCTATCTTACTAACATTCATACATTTGATCCCCTCTTCATTGTTTGGTTGGATACTTTAGTGTGAGTTTGAAGCAAGTCCATCCTCTCACTAAAGTGGGGGCTAAATGTAGTGCAGTAAAATGAATACACTTGCATTTTCACACTTGTTTGGGCCCGCCTTACCTTATTCATGCTTCTATATGGCTTAATTGGTCCTATTTTGTGTCCATAAAACCTATGAATGACATTTTTTTGGCTTAATCCGTACATTCTCCAATGCATAAATAATAATTTAATGACTCCATTAGTGTGTCTCTGATTTTTTAGGTTAGGACTAAAATTCTACCTAGTGTGTCTTTGTCCCCGAAGGCTCTCAAGACCTTGATTTTGGAATCTATGGATTGGGCCCCTTTTGGTGTTTGTGCCCCAAGTTTTGAGGACTTGGTACTAAAACGCCACCTAGGTTTTATTAGTCCTACTTGAGTCTGTTTTGAGATTTAATTTCAAATTCTAGCAAGATTTAGCCTCCTTTATTTAATGAATTCATATGTTGGCTTGGCATGATATAATTTTTGGAGATTAAGCATAGATAATTATTAATACAAGGTTCATTCATTCATTTCAATCCAAGTCTTTTGTGAAATCTTTTATCATAGTATAATTGATTTTACAAGAGCATTCAAGAGCATATTCATCAAGCATTTGGAGCCATATTCATATTCAAGCATCATATCAAAGAGTTTTCTTGCATCATGTGTGTTTTTGTGCTAAAATTTATGATGTAGGGTTTTGATTCAAGGAAAGCAATTCAAGTTCTATCTTGCAAGTATTCAAGATCCATATCCATTGCAACCATTACACAAAATTTTGTAGATGTTACAAGGGTTTGGTGAGTTATAGCATTTCATGTTCTTCATTCACCATTTCCTTCATTATTTCTATTTCATTTCAAGGTTTAATTACCAACAAGGGGTTTGATCAAGGAAAACCCTAATTCACTAAAAACCAACAAGTTTTCCCATCTTGCATATTTGTGATTGCAAATCTAGTTTGTAGACTTGAAGATCACTTGGAGTGAAAAGTTGCAAAAGTTACATTACAAAGTTGTCATGTTCATGAAAAATCACCTATAGGCCATATTCAAAAGATTCAAAACCTGAGATCAGAAGGGAAGCTATTACTGAACTCGGAGCTTAGGATCCTAATTAAAGTTTGTAGAAATTTAGAAAGGAACTAATATGCCATATTGGGAATCTTAGACTTCCCAGGCCTATTTTTTCATAGATTTTCTGAGATCTGGTTCCAAGATCTGAAGACTTCGTATTTTCCTTGAAAAATAGTAGCGAGACTAATACGCCATTCTGGGCATCTTAGTCCTCCACAAAATATTTTGACAACTCCTTCACATTTCTAGAATCCTCAGAACATCTCAATATTTCCCAAGTGCACACATACTATCTCCCTATTGCATAATTTCATCATTTGCATCTTTCATTTAGCTTACATTTTCAGTTATATGTCATTTTGCATATCACAACGTGTTTTGGAACATTTTCTTTTCTAAGCATTTGCTTGGTGGTGAACCCCTTAGAACTTAAAGAACACATTCCTAGGTCCTTCCTAATTGATAATTGGGTCACCTTGTGATGTTTTTAGTCAATCCAATTAGGACCCCTAGGACATTAGCAATGATTTAGTGGAAAAAGTGTGATATCTCTAAAAAGGGTATCCATTTTTCCTATTCATCACCAAGTATTTCCTCTCTATTGTGTTGGAATTAGAGATAAAAAATGGTTCCTTAAGTGGAGAATATAACATAGGAAATGAACTTGTCACTTGCTCCCTCTAAGGAGTGCCTACCTTTGGCCTAGCACAATCAAGTGAATTTTGAAGAAATTGTTAACTATGTTTTGGACCTAAATCCCTCCCTCACAAGGGCCTTAGAGATGAATTTTTGTAAGAGTATATGTGTTTCTTTAGGTGAGGAAAGGGTGTTACATTAGGAGAATCAAAACAATATTATGCATGATTCTCTTGAATTTCTAGGGTTAAGGGATATGGCATCTACTCTTTCCTTACAATGCTCTTTGAAGGGTAATATAGAAGAAGCCTAGACTCAAGTAAATGGAAAGTAAAGAAAGAAAAAGAAAGTGAATGTGGGAAGTGAAAAAAAGAAATGTAGTACCCCTCCATTTATGCTTATGCTTTCTATTGTTGTGTTTTTATACTGTTAGACCTATGATGCTTTGTTGGATATTTTGATCGCTGGTTTTGAGCGATAGTGGATTATTCAGTGACATGGTGATACTTCATTTGATGATTATTGATTTCAGACATGATATGATTTAGCGTAGATGTTATTTCCAGTTGTTATTGCTATGTATATATTTATGATGGACTAATAGTTATTCATTTTCGTCAGTTTCCTGTAAAGTGTATTGGTGTGGAGAACGGAATCGCATCACTTGCTTGCGAGTGCCTTGCGATATCTATGATTTTCTCTGCACGGTGTGCCTGATTAATGTTTATATATAGATATATGCATGTTATTTGTTTGGTTGCAGGATTTGTAGGTACATGACACCGACTCCACCTGTGTAATCAGGTCTGAGCGTGTCAAGACTCAATACAAATGTTGATCGGGAGATAGTAGTTTGGTTCACCCTAGCCTAGTTTATAATCCTGGTCATAGTACTTTGTCTGTTTTCAGTTTTGAGTTATAGCTTGTATTGTCATTTCTGTTTGGATAAATCAATTGAAAAGTAATTTGGTTAATTTTAATGTTAGATTATTGTGTATTAAATTATTGTTATTTAAATTAATTTTAAATGTTAAAGAAATTACTTATTTGATTATTTAATTAATTAATTAGCTTATTTGGTTAAATGGTTTGATTATAAAAGATCAAACTTATTTAATTAAATAAATTAATTAGTTAAATTAAAATATTAAGTGAGTAAATAGTGTATTTGAAAATTAAATTAAAAAAAAATGCATGTGAAATGAAATTTAGTTTTAAATTTAAATTAAATAAATTAAAATTTGCATGTAAATAATGAAGGGAAAAATTGCCAAGAAGTTGTTAAAAGATATTTGCAACTTCTCGACAAGTGTTCATGTTCATTTATTGAGGTTGTTGAGAAATTTCACGGAGGTAATATTGGATTTGGGGGAAATTCACAGAGGATGTTCAATTTCCTCACAGGAAATTATTAAAGCTTTGCAAAAATTCTTGTATAAAAATTTATTTTCTGAGAGGATTTGTTATTTCCTCTGGGGTTGTATATTTGTGGAAGATCCCTTGGTGGAGGATCTTTTGTGTTGGTTGGAAAATATTTTGGGTATATTGTGCGCTTCACGCAAAGAGG
This sequence comes from Sequoia sempervirens, assembly GCA_007258455.2. Classification (NCBI taxonomy): domain Eukaryota; kingdom Viridiplantae; phylum Streptophyta; class Pinopsida; order Cupressales; family Cupressaceae; genus Sequoia; species Sequoia sempervirens. The sequence continues at coordinate 125,859,198 of VDFB02105785.1, forward strand.
CAATAGAAATTTTCTTCACCAGTAAGCTTTCGAAACCAGGTATTTTTCTTGTTATTTATTCTAAATTTGTATCTTTTTGAAAAGAATGTTTGAGAAAGTTTTATTTGTGTTTCCTGTAAAATTTGTTTATACAGAAGAAGTTCTCAGAGGGAATAAGGAAAGTTTGATAAATTGTGAAAGAAATTTCCTGTTAAAAAAAAATTGAATGATATTTTTAGTGAAGAATTTTGCTGTGTATTGATTGAAAATTTCTTTGAGATATAAAGAGTTAAATGGTTTAATTTCCCATTTTTACTATAAGAAAACTCTGAGAAAAATATTTGTTTAATTACAGTAATTTTCCAGATTCCCTGTAGAAAATTCTGTAGAATGTATTTACATAATAACTATATTTTTTTTCTTTTACAGTTGAAAATTTGTACATATATATATATATACATACATACATATATATATATGAATATTTGTGAATTTTATTTTTACTGTCATCCGAAATTTGTATGCGGATTATCGTATTAAATTAAACGAAGATTTTAATTCGGAAATGTTATTCTGTGCAAAATTTTGTTTTAACAAATTTCGTTATTTTTAAAGAAATTTATTTGAGTGGGCCACAGGGGGCTACCCCCACGACCGACCCCCATTGGGGAGCCGGCGGTGAGGGCAGCGCTCGACGCTGCCCACACAGCCGTGCCCTCCATGAAGGGTTCGGCTGTGGGAAGGCAGCCGAGCCCTGCCTCTTTTCTTTTAATAATGTTTAAAGTTTAAATTGTTTTATTTTAAATTTTGACTTTAATCAAATTTATAACTTATAATAAATGTATTGCATACTTATAAATATATATAAGTTATTATTAATAAATTTGTATTTGTGTTTAAATTTAATGAATAAAGTTTTTATTTAGAAGGAAATTAATATAGTTATATAAAATATATATATATAATTAAATAGGTTTTATTTGTTTATATTAAATGATTAATAAAATGTTGTTTAATATTGTAAATAGAAATGAATATTTTATAATGAAATATTATAAGGGAAGGAAATGAAAATTTCAGTATAATATGTATGTTATTGGAATTGAGGAAAACATAGATTTTATCTTCATATTAAATGGTAGATAAAATTAGGTGTGAGATGATTTAATTTATATTTTAAGTTTTTTCTTTGACTGACTAGATTTAATAAATCTGAATAGTAGATAAATATTTTCAATTTGCTTTGTGTCTTGTTTCTTGTTGGGGAAATTGGGAATTTCGTAATTATTCAAGTCTTCCAGAGCAATTATAAAAGTGGGGATTGTGTTTGTTAAAATTATATTTTTGAGAAAGATAAGGTTGTGTACATGGTATTGGACACCTGACTATATTCATTGTTGTTTATCTAAAAAGTGTAGAATTTCATGTTGTGATTCTGTACACCTTATAAACTTTAGTCAGAGAACATAGATTTCCCATGTTATGTTTAAGGGAGTGGCTATTTGTAAGGGCCGACACACAAAGTGGTGTCTGGGTAACTTGCAAATAGTTAGTAAGTCAGTGAAAACTAAAGAACACAGTAGATAGATTAAAACACTTAATAAGATTTAAATTCCTCTCTTATGACTCTTGAGCTTCTTCAATCATGAGTATAAGATAAGAAGGCCTGGAATGGAAAATCGGTGTCTCGTTTCTTCAAGAGGAATTCAATTCCACAATAGTATGCAATAGGGGCCGGGTTTCGTAAGAGGTTACTAGGGTAACCCAAGGATTGGGGGCCGGAACCTAGGAAGAAACACCAGGGTAACCTTTGCAACGTTGTGATGAAACTCCACCTAGAATAACAGTCAAACCTTGTATTTGTATTACAATCAATTGTCTAAAATCTGGAAGAAATGTAACCATTAGAATGTTTTGTACTAGTGTCTAGGGTTAGTAGATTAGGTCTAGGTAACCTTATTACTATCTCCTAGCATGGGGGGTGGACCTACGGGTACCACATGGTTGGGTGGAATGTGCACCTTACTCCGTTGGGTCCCCAGTTTGATCATGGCATCTAGAGCTTCATGGATGGAGAGCTCGCACATGGAAATTTATGTATATTTCATCGTTGTATATTATAAACTTGTATATGAAACATCCCTCAATTGTATAAGAGGTGAACAATGTAATTGTAATTGTAACTATTATTTGAACTACCTCATCAAATGGATGAGTATTGTAAATCTTATCAAATGCAATGTATGGAACAATTATGTAATTTATTATATCTTGAATGGATATTTTAATGTTATGTAATGTTATATGTTTATGTTATTAATATTTGTGTGTAATGAAAAATACTTAACTCACTTATGGAAAACTCAAAGTAGTGAATCATTTAGTAACCTAACGAATGTATACAATTAATTAACTTAATATTAATACTTTTTAAAAAAAATTATTACACCTTTACAACACATTTGCAACATTCTTAGGTTATTAAGACGGGGCATTACAGATTGGTATTAGAGCCAAGGTTACAAACACTGGACGCTCTGGGTAATCTAGAGCCCATTAGGTTGACCTAGTACGTAGTGTCGCAACTGATAACCTTGGTTGAATAGTATCTACGACTCGTTATTGTTATGTGTAGGACCATGCCTAGGTGAGGAGGAAGCGGTCGTGGTAGAGGTCGAGGTGAAGGCTGAGGGCCAATCCCTCAGGTTACTCCCCCTCCTAGCCCTCACCACAGTGACCAAGTAGAACAGATGGGTCAGAGAAATGAGGGACATAATCCCGAACAGTCAGCAGTAGAGGGTTCTCAGATACGTCCACTTTTAGAGGAGGTCCTAGCTTGTCTTGGACCTAAACAGGTAGATGAGCAGGAGGTTGTGAGAGAGAGGGATAGATCCCCTAGGAGAGTAGAGGATATAGCACATCAGGATGCTATCATCGCAGGTCATATGAGGGATTTACTAAGAGCGTGCCCTCCTACCTTTGACGGTTCAGGAGGAGGATTAGAGGCTGAGACTTGGCTATTAGATTTGGGTAGATTCTTTGCCATGCACCCTTACCATAGCAATACCCGTGCCATATGTGCTATTATGCACTTGAGAGGATTCGCCTCTACTTCGTGGTGCCTAGAGGAGTAGAAGCTCCATATAGATATTGGTTATGTGTCTTGGGAGATGTTTCTCAAGAGGTTCAGAGCTCGGTTCCTTTCGGAACACTGGAGGCAGCGTAGGGCTGACGAGTTCCATGATCTACATCAGTTAGCTCTTTATGTTGAGCAATATGAACGTAAGTTCTATGAACTCAAGCAGTATGCTGGTATTGGTGAGGATGAGCCTACGCTAGTACAACATTTTATCAGGGGTTTAAATGCCCACATCAGTGGTGGTGTCTGAGTCTTTGAGCCAAAGACTATGGAAGTCGCGGTGGAGAAGGCTCGCATTGTAGAGGAGAACCTTATTATGGCTTTAGGTGGGCACACAGGAGTGCAGATTGGTAGTGCTCCTGCAGCAGGTTTTAGTCCACGGGGTGGACAGGCACAGATAGGTGGTTCTTCTAAGAACCAATAGACACCCACAAAGGGTGGGCAACAACAACAACAAAGAACACCTCAAAAGAACAATAACCCTCAACCACAACAACAAAACATTCCTCAAACAGGAAAGGGTCGTAACTAGTGGCGCAACAAGTGCAATAGGCAAGATCAGCCTGCACAGAGTGCTCAGTCTACCGTCAGTAGGGGTAGTTATCAGCAATCCAATGCACCTTCAGGTGGTAGAGGATTTGGTAGAGGCACAGGCACAAGTTGTTATTCATGTGGCCAGCAGGGACACATAGCTAGGCAGTGTCCGATGAGAGGTCCTTCTGGTTATGGGCCTCGACCTATAGTTTCAGAGCCTACAGTGGGTGATGCAGGGCGAGCACATACAATATATGTAGTGGTTAATGACCGCCAAGCCGATCACCAGAACACGATGGTCAAGACTTCAGGTAAGTTAAATGGTGTTAATGTTTCCATTCTTTTTGATTCTAGAGCCACTGACTCCTTTATTTCACCGACCATTGTTGCCCATTGTGGTCTTGTGGTGGTAAAGCAAGGTGGTAAATGGCAATTTGAATTCGCTTCAGGGGTGAAAGTAGCAGTAGAAAACTTAGTGCATAATTGTGAACTTAAAATTGGTACGTTAACTACCTTAGTAGATTTATTTATTACACCCTTAGGATCGTACAACATAGTACTAGGCATGGATTGGTTAGCATCTTATCATGATGTAATTGACTATCGACTTAGGACAGTTAGTTGCATTAATGATTTAGGTGCTAAAGTGGAAATCGTAGGTATTCATAGACCTATCTCTTTGCGGATGATATCTGCTATGCAATTAAAGAGATGTCTTCGTCAGGGATGTCAACTGTTTGCAACAACAGTTACTGATTTAGATGAAGGTGAGAGTTGAGAGGTATCTCTTGATGATCATCCTATTCTTAGGGAATTCACAGATGTGTTTCCCGATGACATTCTTGGAATGCCACCGAAAAGGGATATTGACTTTAGAGTTGACTTAGTTCCTAGAGTTGAGCCTATATCAAGAGCTCCTTATAGAATGACAACTCAGGAGTTAGAGGAACTTCGTATTCAGTTAGAGGAACTTTTAGAAAAGGGATTTATTCATCCTAGTGTTTCCCCTTGGGGAGCACCTGTTATCTTCGTAAAGAAGAAGGATGGATCTCTTAGGCTGTGCATTGACTATCGTCAATTGAACAAGGTTACGATTAAGAATTGTTATCCCTTGCCTAGAATCGATGATCTTTTCGATCAAATAAAGGGAGCTAATGTGTTCTCTAAAATCAATTTGAAGTCTGGTTACCATCAATTACATATAGCTGAAGCAGACATCCATAAAACTACTTTTCGAACTCGTTGTGGGCACTACGAATTCACAGTAGTACCATTTGGGTTAACGAACGCACCATCAGTATTTATGAGTCTAATGAATGGTGTATTTCATACATACCTTGATCACTTTGTCCTGGTATTTCTTAATGACATTTTAGTCTATTCGAGAAACATGAAGGAACATGAAGAACACTTGAGATAGGTATTGCAATGTTTAAGGGAAAATCAATTGTACGCAAACCTGAAGAAGTGTGACGTCTTTCAACTTGAAATAAAATACCTTGGACATGTGATATCTGGAAAAGGTATTGTTGTGGATCCTTCAAAGATCCAAGCTATTGTAGATTGGCCCGCACCTACTAATGTAGGTGAAGTTCGTAGTTTTTTGGGTCTAGCTGGCTATTATAGAAGTTTTGTAGAGGGATTTTCTAGAATAGGTCATCCTATTACTTCTCTTCAAAGGAAAGGGAAGAAGTTTGTTTGGATAGAACAGTGTCGGTTGGCCTTTCAGACTCTTAAAGAAAAGTTAACTAATGCACCTATACTCATTGTTCCTGATCCTACTAAGGATTTCCTAGTTTGTGTGGATGCATCCTTAGAGGGTTTGGGAGCAGTTTTGATGCAAGAAGGGCGTGTGGTTTCTTATGAGTCTCACAAACTCAAGGACCATGAATTGAACTATCCTACTCATGACCTAGAACTAGCTGCAGTAGTGCATACATTAGTTCATTGGAGGCATTTCCTATTAGGTCATTGTTTTGAACTTCATACTGATCACCGTAGTCTGCAATATATCATTACGCAACCTAACTTGAATGCTAGGCAAAGAAGATGGATGGAGTTCTTGTGTGAGTACAATTTTGAAGTAAAATATGCTCAAGGCAAGGAGAACGTAGTGGCTAATGCTCTAGCCATCGTAGACATGAGATCTCTGCAACTACTCTTGAAGTAGATTTGAGAGGTCAAATATTAGCTGCACTTCCTACTGATAGATTATATCAGGAAGTGAGGTCGAAAATTGAATTTGGTAGACCTTTAGAAGGTCGATTTGCAAGTTATGTCTTAGAATCGGATGGTATATTATGGCATTTAGGTTGTATTTATGTACCACATGTTGAGAGTCTTCGAACATTAATAATGACGGAAGCTCATCGAGCTCCTTATTCAGCTCATCCAGGTGTCAAGAAAATGCATGTTGATCTTCGGCAATTGTATTTCTAGCCTGGTATGAAACGTGATATTGCTGATTATGTATCAAGATGTCTTGAATGTCAGCGAGTCAAAGCTGAACATCATCATCCTGCTGGATTATTGCAGCCACATCTCATTCCTGAATGGAAATGGGATATTATATCCATTGATTTTATTGTAGGGTTACCTACGTCATCACGTCGACATGATGCCATTATGGTAACTGTTGATCGTTTGACTAAAGTAGCTCATTTTTCACCTATACGTTCATCTTACAATGCTTCATCTGTAGCTAGGATATTCATGGAGGACATTGTTAGATTACATGGGATTCCTCGTAGGATTTTATTGGATAGAGATCATGTATTTACTTTAGCCTTATGGACTTCATTACAATGTGCTTTAGGTACACAGTTGAACTTTAGTTCAACATATCATCCTCAAACCGATGGTCAAACTGAAAGAGTTAATCAAATATTAGAGGATATGCTTAGAATGTATGTAATGGACCAACAATCACATTGGGAGGATTACTTGTACTTAGTAGAATTCACTTATAACAATGGATATCAGATTTCCATAGGTATGCCACCATTTTAGGTGTTATACGGTCATCCTTATCGAACTCCACTTAGTTGGGATCGACTAAAGGATAGAGTGTTACTTGGACCTAAGATGGTTCGTGATATGGAGCAACAGGTAGACCATATTAGAGAGCATTTGATAGCAGCTTAGGATAGGCAAAAGAAGTATGTCGATGCACATAGGATCGATCGACAGTTTGTTGTTGGTGATAGAGTGTTTCTTTGAGTGTGACTGTGAAAGAGTCTAATCCATTATGGAAAAGGCTCTAAACTTGCACCTCGTTTCATAGGACCATTCGAGATCTTAGAGAGAATTGGTCCCGTGGCATATCGACTCACCTTACCACCCAGTTTGTCTCGTATTCATGATGTTTTTCATGTGTCAGTACTTAGACCATATCATCCCGACATATCTCATGTACTTGAGTGGAATGCGTTACAGGTAGAGGACGGGCAGCTAGCTTTGGAGCCCGTGGCCATTCTTTAGCACTAGACGCTCGGTCTCAGGGGTCAAGACGTTGATCAGGTGAGGGTCCAATGGGATCCTAGTTATGAGGCTTCGGCTACCTGAGAGGATGCGATACGCATGAGGGAACTTTATCCCTATCTGTTAGCAGGCTTTCAGGAGCAAGCCTGATCCTAGGGGGGAGGATGTAGTACCCCTCCGTTTATGCTTATGCTTTCTGTTGTTGTGTTTTTATACTGTTAGACCTATGATGCTTTGTTGGATATTTTGATCACTGGTTTTGAGCGATAGTGGATTATTCTGTGACATGGTGATACTTCGTTTGATGATTATTGATTTCAGACATGATATGATTTAGCGTAGATGTTATTTCCAGTTGTTATTGCTATGTATATGTTTATGATGGACTAACAGTTATTCATTTTCGTCAGTTTGCTGTGAAGTGTATTGGTGTGGAGAACAGAGTCACATCACTCACCTGCGAGTGCCCTGTGATATCTTTGATTTTCTCCGCACGGTGTGCCTAATTAATGCTTATATATATATGTATGCATGTTATTTGTTTGGTTGCAAGATTTGCAGGTACATGACACCGACTCCACCTGTGTAATCAGGTCTGAGTGTGTCAAGACTCAACGGAAATGTTGATCGGGAGATAGTAGTTTGGTTCACCCTAGCCTAGTTTATAATCCTGGTCATAGTACTTTGTTTGTTTTTAGTTTTGAGTCATAGCTTGTATTGTCATTTCTGTTTGGATAAATCAATTGAAAAGTAATTTGGTTAATTTTAATGTTAGATTATTGTGTATTAAATTATTGTTATTTAAATTAATTTTAAATGTTAAAGAAATTACTTATTTGATTATTTAATTAATTAATTAGCTTATTTGGTTAAATGGTTTGATTATAAAAGATCAAACTTATTTAATTAAATAAATTAATTAGTTAAATTAAAATATTAAGTGAGTAAATAGTGTATTTGAAAATTAAATTAAAAAAAAATGCATGTGAAATGAAATTTAGTTTTAAATTTAAATTAAATAAATTAAAATTTGCATGTAAATAATGAAGGGAAAAATTGCCGAGAAGTTGTTAAAAGATATTTGCAACTTCTTGACAAGTGTGCATGTTCATTTATTGAGGTTGTTGAGAAATTTCACGGAGGTAATATTGGATTTGGGGGAAATTCACAGAGGATGTTCAATTTCCTCACGGGAAATTATCAAAGCTTTGCAAAAATTCTTCCTGTATAAAAATTTATTTTCTGAGAGGATTTGTTATTTCCTCTGGGGTTGTATATTTGTGGAAAATCCCTTGGTGGAGGATCTTTTGTGTTGGTTGGAAAATATTTTGGGTATATTGTGCACTTCAGGAAAAGAGGCAACATAAATTTTCTTCGCCAGTAAGCTTTGGAAACCAAGTATTTTTCTTGTTATTTATTCTAAATTTGTATCTTTTTGAAAAGAATGTTTGAGAAAGTTTTATTTGTGTTTCTTGTAAAATTTGTTTATATAGAAGAATTTCTCAAAGGGAATAAGGAAAGTTTGATAAATTGTGAAAGAAATTTCCTATTAAAAAAAAATTGAATGATATTTTTAGTGAAGAATTTTGCAGTGTATTGATTGAAAATTTCTTTGAGATATAAACAGTTAAATGGTTTAATTTCCCAGTTTTACTATAAGAAAACTCTGAGAAAAATATTTGTTTAATTACAGTAATTTTCCAGATTCACTTTAGAAAATTCTGTAGAATGTATTTACATAATAACTGTATTTTTTTCTTTTACTGTTGAAAATTTGTACATATATATATATATACATACATACATACATATATATATGAATATTTGTGAATTTTCTTTTTACTGTCATCTGAAATTCGTATGCGGATTATCGTATTAAATTAAACGGAGATTTTAATTCGGAAATGTTATTCAGTGCGAAATTTTGTTTTAACAAATTTTGTTATTTTTAAAGAAATTTATTTGAGTGGGCCGCAGGGGGCTATGCCCACGGCCGACCCCCATTGGGGAGCCGGCGGTGAGGGTAGCGCCGGTGCTGCCCACACAGCCGTGCCCTCCATGGAGGGTTCGGCTGTGGGAAGGCAGTCGAGCCCTGCCTCTTTTCTTTTAATAATGTTTAAAGTTTAAATTGTTTTATTTTAAATTTTGACTTTAATCAAATTTATAACTTATAATAAATGTATTGCATACTTATAAATATATATAAGTTATTATTAATAAATTTGTATTTGTGTTTAAATTTAATGAATAAAGTTTTTATTTAGAAGGAAATTAATATAGTTATATAATATATATTTATATATATAATTAAATAGGTTTTATTTGTTTATATTAAATGGTTAATAAAATGTTGTTTAATATTGTAAATAGAAATGAATATTTTATAATGAAATATTATAAGGGAAGGAAATGAAAATTTCAGTATAATATGTATGTTATTGGAATTGAGGAAAACATAGATTTTATCTTCATATTAAATGGTAGATAAAATTAGGTGTCAGATGATTTAATTTATATTTTAAGATTTTTCTTTGACTGACTGGATTTAATAAATCCGAATAGTAGATAAATATTTTCAATTTTCTTTGTGTCTTGTTTCTTGTTGGGCAAATTGGGAATGTCGTAATTATTCAAGTCTTCCAGACCAATTATAAAAGTGGGGATTGTGTTTGTTAAAATTATATTTTTGAGAAAGCTAAGGTTGTGTACATGGTATTGGACACCTGATTATATTCATTGTTGTTTATCTGAAAAGTGTAGAATTTCATGTTGTGATTATGTACACCTTATAAACTTTAGTCAGAGAACATAGATTTCCCATGTTATGTTTAGGGGAGTGGCTATTTGTAAGGGTCGACACACAAAGTGGTGTCCGGGTAACTTACAAATAGTTAGTAAGTCAGTGAAAACTAAAGAACACAGTAGATAGATTAAAACACTTAACAAGATTTAAATGCCTCTCTTATGACTCTTGAGCTTCTTCAATCATGAGTATAAGATGAGAAGGCCTGGAATGGCAAATCAGTGTCTCGTTTCTTCAAGAGGCATTTGATTCCACAATAGTATGCAATAGGGGCCGGGTTTCGTAAGAGGTTACCAGTGTAACCCAAGGATTGGGGGCCGGAACCTAGGAAGAAACACTAGGGTAACCTTTGTAACATTGTGATGACACTCCACCTAGAATAATAGTCAAACCTTGTATTTGTATTACAATCAATTGTCTTAAATTTGGAAGCAACGTAACCATTAGAATGTTTTGTACTAGTGTCTAGGGTTAGTAGATTAGGTCTAGGTAACCTTATTACTATCTCCTAGCACGGGGGGTGGACCTATGGGTACCACATGGTTGGGTGGAACGTGCACCTTACTCTGTTGGGTCCCCAGTTTGATCATGGCATCTAGAGCTTCATGGATGGAGAGCTCGCACATGGAAACTTATGTATATTTCATCGTTGTATATTGTAAACTTGTATATGAAACATCCCTCAATTGTATAAGAGGTGAACAATGTAATTGTAATTGTAAGTATTATTTGAACTACCTCATCAAATGGATGAGTATTGTAAATCTTATCAAATGCAATGTATGGAACAATTATGTAATTTATTATATCTTGAATGGATATTTCAATGTTATGCAATGTTATATGTTTATGTTATTAATTATTGTGTGCAATGCGAAATACTTAAGTCACTTATGGAAAACTCAAATTAGTGAATCATTTAGTAACCTAACGAATGTATGCAATTAATTAACTTAATATTAATACTTTAAAAAAAAAATTATTACACCTTTACAACACATTTGCAACATTCTTAGGTTATTAAGACGGGGCATTACAAGAAAGGTATAACTTCCCAGAGGGATACAAAATCTAGATAGGTTGCTCGAGAGGTAGCTTTAGGAAAATAGAGGAACCTAGAGGGTCTCTCAAGTCAAAAGAAAAAGAAAACCTAGTTTTTGAGAGGTTAGTCCTCTCTCGATTAGTATTTGGAAAGTACTGAATTCCTTTACTATTTCTTAATGAATATTATTCCCTAGATTGTACAGGGGTTCAATAGCCCACTAAAACAACATATCTTTAAATTTTCTATTATGGATCTGAAAGTGGATGTCCTCATTATCTAAGAAACCAAAATGCAACAAGAAATTTTTTAAAAGATTGTTAAAAGCATATGGACAATGGTAGAGTTTTGTATAAGCAATATCAAGGGTGCTTTTGGTGGCTTTTCTACCATATGAAACCTTGTGAGAATTAAAAGAACCAAAGGATGATGTAGCAGTAACTATTGAATGAACAAAAAAATTGAGAGGGGGGGTGAATCAGTTGTATCAAATTAAAATATCAAAACCCTCAAAAATAAATAGATCCACAAACATTCATTAAGCCCTTAATATATTATAGTGATTAATCATGAAATCAAGATAACAAAAAATGAAATAACAACACCATACACAATAGAACACTAGATTTACATGGAAATCCTAATGAGGGAAAAACCATGTTGAGGATTTTCTCACAATATAAGTAATTTCAAAACTAGTACAAGGGATCACTACTAGAATAGGACACATTATTCAAAAAGGCTCATAACAGGGGCTCACTACCATAGAAAGAAACAAAGAAGATAGAAGAGAAATGTTAATAAGAGAATAAATTCTCAATGCAACAAGGAATCCACAACAATTTCTTTCATATTTTCGCATCCTTGAATAAATGATTGCGAACACCTTCAACTCATTGCATTCAGGAATCCAAACTTTGAAATTCACTCTTCTCTACTCAAATTTGCATCACATTCATCACTCACATATATCTTGCTTGTCTCTTTCATCTTAAAAAATCACCACTCTTATTTATATCAATCTCATCCTTGAAATCCATCTCCATGGTCAACAACTACAATTAGATTTAAAATTTCAAATTAGGTCAGCCCACCCAAACATTCCTGTAGTGGATAGGAATGAAAGAGACCCATATAAATCCTTAATTAGGACCTAAATTAATCCTAACACACCTCAAAATGCTTACATAAACTTCACATGTAGTGTCAATAGAAGGTTGGTCAATACCCATGCTAAAAACCATAAAACATTAAGTACACGCTTCCTTAAATCAATCCAAAACTTTTGGACAAAAAAATTCACTTGAACATGATCTAGAATAATCCACGAACCACCTAAGATCCAAAAAATACTTCATCCAAACTCCCATCATAGAAATATTTCAACCCAAAACATCCGATTAACCTTATTTTCACACTTAGGCATGAAATACAAATTTTACTATACCAAATCAAGTGAAACTTTCAATTCTAAAGTGTCTAACCTTTTTGGAAGATAGAACTAGGGTTTAGGACCTTTCCAACTATTTCCTTCAAGTTTCACTCAAGGAAACCTAAATCCAAGGATGGAATAAGGGAAAGATATTTGTAATAATGTTTCCTAGGGTACGTTTAATGACTAAAAGGAAGTTCACCACCAAGCTAGGGCTTGGAAAGATAAGAAATGTAAATGATATGCAAACTTAAGTAAATGACCTAGAAATGCACTCAAATTAGAATAATAAAATGAGAAAGTATAGAGGTTCACCTAGAAACTAAAGAGGCTTGAATGAGGATATAAAATCCCAAAAATATTGATTTTTAATGCACACTAGGACTCATATGCCAGTAGGGGTAATTTAGTTCTAGTTTAGGGTTTCTAATAGAGACTAGAACCTGGAACTAGAAACTTAGGATCTATTGGAAATGTCTAAAATTAGGTATATTAGAACTCGTACCCCACAACTGGCAATTTAGCCCTAGTATTAGGGTTGATTTAAAACTTTTGTGTCCTCTAGTACTTTTTTGTAGCTTCTCTCCTACCAAATCTCTAAGTATGGAACATTAAATTACAACCTATAGGTGTCTTTCTATGATCTTGCAATGTGGATAACAACTTTTGAAACTTGAAAAATTTCTCCAAAATTTCTCTTCAATGTATCTTCAACCTAAACCACCTATATCTACAAGAACACATCAAAGAGAGGGAAAAATGTTGTTTTGTTAGTGGATAGGGGTTTTCCTTGGTCAAGCCTCATTTTGGTAATCAAACCTTGAAATGAATACAAATAGAATGGAGGAATGATGAATAAACAAATATGCAATGTTGCAACTCACCAAAACCTTTAAAAAAATTCTAAAATCTTGTAGTTAATGGCTAGCATGAATGTGGATCTTTAATCTTGCTTGAATTTTATGGATCTTGACTCAAATGCTTGCTTGAATCATAAAACCCTACATCACAAATGCTAGCTCAAAAACAAATATGATACATGATGACTTTGACATGATGCTTGAAACATGAATAATGCTCCAAAATGCTTGATAATCACTCTTGAATGATATTGAATTCTTTATAATGCTCTTGAATGCTAAAATTCTTTATCTCAAAGAGTTCTAGGAGAAAATATGCGAAATGACCTGTATTTATCCTTATTTATTCCAAATTTCTCAAAATTACAACACTACAAGACAATATCAAATCTATGAGAATAAAATCCTTCCAAGAATTTAAATTCAAAATAGGTCCAAGATAAGCAGGACTATGGCATATGAGTTTGAGTGGGCTAAGATTGGAGCACTTTTTTCAAGAAATGTTTAGTTTTATGTTAAATTCAGGACCATGCCCCAAAACTTAGGTGGGACTTATATTCCCAAGGTGGTGTATGAGTCCTAGATCACTAAATATAGGACATAAAATCCAAAATCACTAAATTGTCATTGGTAATTACATGTGTCTAGATTTTCCTCAAAAAGATACATTAATTAAGGCTTGTGGATGCAAAATAAGACCAAATAAGGCACAAAGAAGCACAATTTTAGCAAGGAGTGCCTAAAATAGTGTGAAAATGTAAAGGGATACATTTTCCTAACTTAAATTTAGCCCCCACTTTAGTGAGAGGATTAAATTGCTTCAAACTCACACTAAATTAGACAAAATCACATCAAGAGGGGTCCAAGTGTACCAATGCTAGCAAGACACAATGACAAAAATCAAGAGGGTTCTGCAAGCCCCCAAGATCAAGATCATATTGAAAACCAACATAGGAACAAGAGAAAATACATGGAAATGATATAAGGAGAAACAACAAGGAACAAGCATACACTTTCAAAGACATAAAAAAGGAAAAAAAATATAGAAAGGGGTGGATTGAGCTTCAACCATTTTTTCTACACACTATGGATCAGATCTAGGCTATTTGTTAAAGAAAGTTTCTAAGTGGAAAAAAAATTCACTTTTCAAACCAAATTCATTCTCAAAAGGGCTAGTGGAAACTCAGGTTGTCCACTAGGTGAGCCCCCTAGTGAGACACATATTCATGTGGCTAGTATGTTCTCACACCGACAAGCAAATGGACATGGGAAAGTCACGCCTAAGTTCAAATCCCATATGTGAAACCAGACCAAAGAATACCTCTTAATAACTTTGATAATGCACCAAACAATAATGAACTTCAAGCGCCATGATGCAAGCAAAGCTTCGTATGCTTGAAACTCATGAAAACAAGATGGCTCCAAAAGAAAGCAAAGTGTGTTATGCAAGCTAGCCATATAATAGATGTTGTAAATTAAAAATAGTGTAAGGTACATTCAAAGTAATTTTTCTTAGTTCATGTAAGGTATTAACTTAGGGAACATTGTGCCTAATGTCTCCAAGAGAGGACCAATCGAAGAATAGAAGATTCACAACTTAGGGGATGCAATGTGTTGCATCAAGCGACTAAGAGGAATATAATATGCTAAGAGAGATCATTCTCTTGAGGGACATCACACCAAATGTCACCATAAAGAGAAAGATGCATCACATGAAGTAAGAAGACTACACAATGGAACATGAATTGAAATGCAAAATAATGCCAATGTATGCCCCCACTTTAAAGAAATTGCTTAACACCATCTTGTGAGAAATTACTTTAAAGTAGAAAATGATAGATGCTAACAATAAAGAGGACATGAGAGATTATTTGGAAAGCCTTATGCCAAGTAATATGTTTCTAAATAAAGCTATGCCATGAAAAGGGGAAGGGTTTCCCCTGAAATGAAATCCCAAAAATTACATAAGGGATCCATGGATTTGGAGTCAGTATGTCTTTGCTAAAATATTTTTAGAGAACTCGAAACTATCATCATTCCCCAAATACCCATGGAATAAGAAGAATGACATGGAGAGAGAAAAAACAAAGAATTTTTTTTGGGTCAACATGGAAGAGACCTAAATGTATCAATGCCTTGCGTTATCCCCAAAAGGAAAACACAAGACCAATGAAAAAGATAAATGAAAATATTTTCAGTCAACATGGAAGAGACCTAAATGTCTTGATGCCTTACATCATCCCCAAAAGGAAAACACAAGAAAAATGAGAAAGATAAAGAGTTTATGACAAAAATAGAATGTAGGTACAAATAGAGGAATGCCACCAAGAGAGAGAGACATGAAATAGAATAGTATGTGGGAGATCACATTACATACATGCAATCACACACAAAACATGAAAACAAAAAATAATGCAAAAGACTAGTAAGGAACATGCAATTCAACCTATTAGCAGGTTGTACGCATCCAAATCATGTTCATCATATAAATAAGGTGGAAAACTAGCCAAAGGGAGAAAAAAAAAATTGCTACTAGGACAATGATGTCTAATTCTTGTCCCCACTACATAAAAGACAAGAATTAGCTAAGGTATGTGATGAGAAAGAGCTCCTTGCATTTTTTAAATGATTTGCAATGAATTTAAGACATGTAATAGTGAGCATATTTGATCCTACAACTATTACATGGGAAGGAGCAAAAGAACATGCTTTATGGGATTATTTCTATGATATCAAACTTTTTAAATATATTTTTTAAAGCATGGCACTCATCAGTAGTACGTCCAAATATTCTATGGTATTTATAATGTGATGTGTTTGTGTTTTTAGGATTTGGAAATTAATTTTCTCACATGAGTAATAATGTAATAAGTCCTTGTCTTAGAAGTATATGTAAATTTCTTTCAGTTGCAGACAACAACCAAGGGAATTGTAGTTTCTTGAGTTTGTAGGGCCTTTGTTGCTTGCTAGATTTACCAATTTCTTGAGTTAGATGTTGAGGAGGAGGACCTAAGATGATCCTATCATCCTTATCATCACGAGTCATTGGTTTTTCTTTAGGAAGGGGGACACTTATTTCAGGAGGAGGATCTTGATATCTTAACCCTTTGGTATCTTTGGTTGGTATTTTCTCTAAAATTTGGTAAATTTCATGCTCACTTGTTGTATCACATATTTTTTTACTTAAGATCATGAATCCTTTTCCATATATCTCTTCTAAGTTGATAGGAGTGTTGGTCACTTTATTAACATAGGATGGTTGAATGTTTATTTGATTAGAGGAACTAGGTTCACCTATTTTAGGGAACTTAGGTTCATATTGTGTTTTAATTTCAAGATGAAAATGACCAAACATGCCAAGTGGTGGGATGATGATAGGTGTTGGTTGTTTTAGTGATGGATAAAAGGATGCATTAGTCTGGAGGTTGTTATGTAAATAATTTATGAAGTTTTTCATGTTGTCATCATCTTCTCCAATGATGTCAACATCATGAGGAGGACATGCATTAGGAGTTGAGTGAGCATGAGTAATTTCAATTTCATTAGGGTCATTTCCAGAAGCATAGCTTGAAACATCCACTAATGATTTCAAGGACATTTAAAGCTTACCAAATAAGATATCCATGATGCAATGCAATGTAATAACCTAGAATGAAAGGTGTAAATGCAATTTTGAAATTAATTAATGCATGAAATCAACCAAATTAATCTAGATGCAATGAATCAAATGAAACAAAAACTCAATAAATTGAAACAAAAATCTAACAACAAAGAAAAGCACAAAAAAGAGCATTTTCATGCTAAAAAATATAGTTTAGAGTTTCACATGGGACAAAATCACCTAGAGGGGCATATGAGTCCCAATCGAGGATTTTCAAGGGTTCAAATGCTAATAAACAGTCAACACAAAATACTTTGAAATAAGAAAAAGCCACCTATATTGGGACTAAATCACCCAGAGGGGTGTATGAGTCCTTGATTAGGGTTTTTGCACAAATTTTAAAAAAAAATGAGTAAATTTTAGTTTTTCTAGTTTGTATTATGTCTAGACTAAGTGTAATTACAATTTTAAAATTAATTTTAATGATGAAAGATGCAAAAATGCAGCCTATATGCAGTCTCACTAATGCAAGACCTAACACAAAGCTAATGCAAGATAGATCTAGGACTATGATGCACTCCAAATCAGAAAAGAAGATATTCTAAAGGTTAGGTTCACCAAAATGAAACCTAGAAAAATATAGGAGGGTCGATAATCTTTTTGGAAGATAAAACTAGGGTTTGGGACCTTTCCACCAATTTCCTTCAAGTTTTACTGAAGGAAACCTTATAGATCTCCATCCAAGGATGGAATAAGGGAAAGATATCTATAATAAGGCATCCTAAGGTATGATTAAAGACCAAAAGGTGGTTCACTACCAAGCTAGGGCTTGGAAAGATAAGAAATGTAAATGATATGTAAAACTTAAGTAAATGACCTAGAAATGAACTCAAATCAAAATAGTAAATTTAGAAAGTATAGAGGTGCACCTAGAAAATGAAGAGGATTTAATGAGGGTATGAAAACTTATAAATACTAATATTTAATACAAACTGGGTGATGAAGCTTATAAAATTCTAAGGAATTTTATCTTTTCCCCATGGGTTTAATCTCCATTTTGAAACCCTCATCCCTATTGATGAGTAGGGTTTTATTCACAAGAATATGCAAGTGTTATAATTGTAGGTTCACCTACCTTGTTGGTCACTAATCTCTTAAGTTATCCCTTGAGCCACATTGCACATCAGTTTATTGACCATGTTAGCCTGAAGCACTGATCACCAATTTTTCCCATCACCTTAAGCCTTTTCCCTAAGTCTAATTTTCAATTTTAACCTGGGGACTTAAGCTTAAGTCATAAACCTAAGTGGTCATATTGTTGTCAGCTAGACCAAGTCCCATCCATTAAATGCTAACATTATGTGAAGTGTAGGTTTCAAGATTCAAGGATCTGAGAGGAGATTTGAGTCGTACCCCACCAACCCACGAGAATTAAGTGCCAGCAAGATAAATGCAGTGAGGTTGGTGAAAAGAGGACATGTTTCCCTATACAGCCATAAGACACAATCCCCACTACCACTCCCTTTGACCGATATCTTCAATGAACGACTAAGATGCAATCTTTGGAATGATCTTCACCATTCCCCGCTGGCTCTCTAGATGAAAATGAACGATGGTTGAAACTAGCAACATAAGTAAGATCTCAACACCTATCCATGTCTACTTAGTTTGTGGAGCCTAGACACTACAAAGACGTCATCTAAAATGGATGAATATTATTGGCCATGAACACTTCAGTGAAGCACTGCTGGAAGTAGAAGTTAGTCAAATGAAGGCTGACCATCTGATTAGTCACCAAAGTAGAGGATCAATGGGTAATATTCAAAGTTGGAAAACATGTGATGGCCATTTTACTCTGTACAACTAGCTCACATTAATGACCAACCTTTTGTAGAGTGATCGACTTGATCTCAATTCGTGTGGAGATTCAAATGCTAGTAATCATGAAGAGTGGTCTATGGATTTCCATTCAAATGGGGAATTAAACGGTGATAGTTCATCTGCTAACAAGTTGCTCGGCTAACGCATGTGTGTTGAAAATTGATTGTGGATGCCATCACTTCACACAATAAATATAGAAGGAATATCTACTATTCGTGTCATTCACAATTAGAAATTTGATATTTTCTTGATTAAGGCAAGGTAGGCTTGAGAAATTGACAGATAAGAAATGAGTGAAAAAGTGAGGAGGTTTGCTAGCTTGAGCTCTAAAAATCTTGGTTCTGGTATATCAGAAGCCATCCCAACCATGGAGACCAACATTCCCATTGACAAGTCCAAAATTTCACCCACAAGGTGTAGTCATAGATTACAATTCTAGAGTATGACTATGGAGAAAGTGGACGGCAAGGGCAAGTAGCCGATGCGGTCAACTATCGGAGCATACAAGAAGATAAGGTATGGTTGTGGCTCCTTTGGACACCAAAAATTACCCATTGACCTTACAAGTAGCTCGTTTGCTAGTGAAACACAAAATGATTCTAACTATTGTTGGTACCTCACACTCTTGAGTCATGGTATACCCTTGGGTCAAGAGGTAATGGGTATGTACAAGATCATCATGGAAAAAATAGGCCCTTAAGTGGCAAAAAATTTAGAAAAATTAGAGTTAGGCAACTTGACATAAAAATTTGAATAAGTTATCTATATTATTTCAGAAATATGTAATAATAGAATCTATAGAAAATTGAATTTAGTTTCTAAACTACTAGGTTTATTTTTATTTTTTAAATCTATTTGGTGAAAATTTGAAATTTCAATGTAGTAGTACTTAAATTTCAGGGAAACAATAAGAAGTAAGTGTATGTCTGACCACCCTAACCACAATAAAATAATAATATTTTTTTATAATATTTTAGATATAATTAGAGGACTCATGTGCTGATGTGATGCATATTTTTTTTGTAATTTTTTTCCAAGTAAATAATTAATTATGAATATTTTATTACAAATTTTAAAAAATATAAAAAATCGTATGTCTGACCACCTTAACTTGGTCAAAAATTCATAAAATTATTATTATTATTTTTTAATCCTATAGTATGAGAAGCATAGAATGTGATGCATGTTTCAGATTCAAAAATTATGATACTGTTTGAAAGCTATATATGTTTTTCAATCAACCTATCAATCAAGACTTTAGTCATAATTCAAATAGAAAATGAATAATAATTATTTATTAAATTCAAAGTAAAGCATAATTTATATTGGTGGAAAGATGATAATATCCTTTATAAACCCTTTTCGTTTCATTGAAATTTTTGGTTAAAAAAAGTCGTCAGCCACATGGGTCATCATATCAGATACATATTGCCACTTTTTGGCCCATCATGATCCTGCACATACCCGAATATCAATCTTTCCATTGGTAGTTAGAACTCCAAGTGGATAGATTGGCATTGTGTTGGGCAAGGAAAAGAAAGAGGAAGAAGTCGAGGTTTCCTCTCCTCCTCTTGCAATGACTCAGAGTGGACACATATATCGTGGCCTGGGCACTGGTAAAGGTGAGTTGGTAAGAAAATGAAAAGTTGTTGTGTGTGGGATGTGAAATTTTTGTGTTGATAATGTTTGATGTGGTGGTGGTCTTGTTTCTACATGTGTGGCACATTTTTGTGTTGAACATCGATTGTGTGCCCTCATGGCATTATAGATGCCTGGTTTGTTGCAGCGTAGATGGTGACAAAGGGAATTTTGGTAGAACTTTGCATTTCCCTTTTCTGATGGTGACTTTAAAATTTTGGATTTCCCCATTTGCACCCTATTGTTGTAGATTCAACATATGGGGAATTTTGAAATGCGTAGTAAATGCAGATGAAATTTTGGATGAAATGAAATTTGTAATGAAACTACATTTGAGCTTGACATTTGTCACTCCCTTTTTTATAAAAGGGAATTCAAGGCTCTATTGCAGGAGGATAAATGAAAAATTCTGGTTAGGTTTCTGAGTCAGGTGTACATGAATAGAAAGATAAGAATAGAATAGCTATTCTACTTTTAGCTTTCCTGGAAGAAACATATGCATGCTATCTTAAATTGTTCTGCAATTTTGGCTGATAAGTATGAATGAAAGTATAATTTTGATATATATATTATCTCCTTGTGTGGATTTGAGTGAATTTTGAGTGAAATATTCATAATATTTTCATTCTTCATTGAGCATCTATTCAAATGTATATCTCTATTTTTTTCTTTGATTCAAGTAATCAATTAAATTCTTAAATAGAGTTATAGATTTACAATTATTTTTAGAGGATTTGATAAGCAGTTGTCTATCAGAAATAGTGATCTCCATAATGCAAAGCTGTTATGAGGGTAGTCCATCCGGTTAAATTTTAAAGTTATTTTCTGCATTACTGATTCTTGTATATGTGACTCCATTGCCCAATTTAGTAAGGCACTAGTTTATTCCTTAATGATTCACCTAAAGGGTTAATCAAATAGTTGTATGATGACCAGTATAAAGTCAGAATTTAAATTCACTTCAAATTTCATAAATCTTTGTACAAATTTTGTGTCCATTAGCATGAGAAACATCTTTTGATGAATGGGTGGCAAGTTTCTTAGAAACAAGCCAATTTCACAATAATTATTCCACAATCATCCTTCATTCAAGTTAATATCTAAAAGTGATGTGTTTTGTGAAGTACAATTCAAATGAGCACCAATAGGAACACCCTCCTTGGCTCCACAAAGCCTAAAGTGCAAAAGATCTAGGTCTTTGACTAGATCTTGATCATTGGCTAGTCACTTTCAAGAGTTTTGAACATAGGAATTGTCTATTCCTTAGAATTTCCTTTAGGTGCATTGGAAAATTCAGCAACAAAATGGTGACTCTATTGGGGAATGCACTTAGAGGTCTAGTTGCAAATTCTCTTATCAAAGAGTCATTCCAATCTTGAAGAATCAAGCCTTAAGAGTCATTACATAGAGTCATAATATTTTCCATTCTGAATTTATTGTGTCTGATCACCTTTATTTGGATAATTGAAAATTTCTTGAAGCTGGAAGAGATTTTGTTGCAGCAAAGATCAAAGGATTTGAGTGTGACTCCGCTGTTGGAGAAGACCCATAACGATATTTACTCTTAAAGGAACTTCATGAATTTGAAGTTTATTCCTCTATGAAAAGAGGTGACAACTCTATCCAAAGAATCAGTCAAATTATGAAGAAGATTTCCTGATCTGTCGAATTCGTAGTCAGGAAGAAATGATAATAGTTGCTACAAGTGTCTAGGTAATCTCATAAATCTAAAAAAATTATTATTCTATTTGAAAGAGATTTTGATAAATATTCAAGACTTGATATCATAGATGGTTCCCTATTAGATGAATTTGCATTAAGATAGGGAATAGTAGTAATTCATTTCATACTTCTTATATGAAAAGTTTGTAATTATCTGAGAAGTATGCTATTCGTTTAAGAATTACCTTTTAGAGAATTTCCCTATAAAGGATCAAGCATAGGTATGAAGGGTGAAGAATCCATGTCATTCCCTCAAAGGGATTTTATTATTGAAAGGTATATGTCATTGGATTTTAGTGGCATTAGACATTTTCCAAATTTATTTCCTGAGAAGGTTAGGAAATATTTTCCCAAATTCATAGGGAAAAGTTCTGAGTCAACCTCTAAACATTTTCAAACATTCATGAATTTTATGGGGGATTATGAGGTGAACCAAGAATATTTTGTCATGAAACTCTTTGTTCAAACCTTGATGGAAGATGCTAGGGACTGGTACTCATATTTTCTAGTAGGTTCCATAGCTTGTTGGAGTCAGTTCATGACAAGCTTTGTTGAGAAATTTGGTGAAAGGATAAATCCAAGTGTGGTGAGAAGAAAAATCATGGAAATTCATATAAATGAGGGTGAGTTAGTTCTTGCTTTCAACCTTCAATTTGCAAAGGAAATAAGGGGAATTCTAGAAGACATAAGGCCAAATGATGCAGGATGTTTGGTTGTGTATCTAGGAGCATTTGATAAGAAGATGAGCTTCTTATTAAGAGATAAAGAGCCCACAAATTTGTACCAGGCATATCATATTTCCATTGACATTGAGAATAATTCAAGATACTCAATAATGAGAGGATATGTGATTGCTAGTAGTAGTTCTAGCACTACCCAAAGTTTAGAACCAAATAGATTAGAAGGTAAAAGGATTTGTCAAGGAGGAGGAGATCTCTTAAATATTGTGTCCACTTTTCTTCTAAGAAATGAAAAATGTGAGCAAGCATCAACTTCACATCAGCCAAGGAGGGGAAAATCTGATATAATCCTCTCTATCAAGAAGCTACATGAAATAAGAAGATGTGCAAATGAGTCACCATGACTTATTTTCAATATTTTTGGATGCTTTGATGGAGATAATCGGGGGCTTTAGACCTAGTGATCTAATGTGCATCAATTTGTTTTATGAATCATAAATGTTAGGGTATAGCTAGTGGTCTGAGGATCTAAAGCCTCATAGCCTTGATCAGGTAGTAGATTGGATTAATATTGTGGAAAATATTGAGCACGGTCATGTACCTTTATCTATCACTCATGAAGTGAGCAATAGTTTCCATGTTGAAGAAGATCAAAGGCTAAGATCACCAAGTCAAAGAGAAGTATTAGAATCAAAACAAGTGATTGTTGAGTGTTTCCATTTCACTAGCAACCTAGAAATAGATGCAAGCATTAATGATGAGGATGAAGAGACATAATATGAAAAAAATGAGGTGGTTCCTAACTATCTTCCTTGGGATGTTATAAGCTACGAGAAAACACAAGAAGTGCAAGATGAAGCTTCCCAAGTTAGTTCGGTTAGCATTCATCATGCACCTGCCAATGAAGGGAATACACTTGGCCCCAATGCTATGTTATACATGAGGAATCAAAGTGAGGAGATCGAAGTTGAGAAATCTACCGTTGAATATGATTCTTCATATGAAGTGGAGATGGAATCCCTTTCTTCTAGTAGGGGGTATATTAATAGCCTTTAAGGTGTTTGTTTCCTAGGCAATGAACAATTCTCCTCATGTGAAGAATTATGTGAGAATGGATCAATTGTTGCAGACATGAAGGATAGGAGAATAGTGACATTACTTCTCTATGTTCTTCAAATGACTTCACTAATCTTGAGTGCACTGATAATCTAGATTGTTGGCATCCTAATTTTAAAGATGATGAGATACATCTAATTAATGCATGGAAAAATGTTTTATTTGATGAATATGTTTTCGATGATGAAGTTGCAAATGAAAATCCTTATTCGTTTAGGAGAAATCATCTCTTTGAAGATACCTAAAGTGAGTATCTAACAAGTTCCATCAGTGGGCATGTTGTGGATGGTCTGTGTAAAGTTCAGAATGGTGTTGATGTTTATACTTCTATCAATGAAGAGGTCAATTCTGACTTGCTAAGTTCCAAACTGCACAAAACATATGGGGATGCAAACATCAATAAAGAAGCTCCCAAACATGGTGTTAGGTCTATATATAGTGAGAATATCTGTAAGGATGCACATGATTGCAATATCCTTCCCTTGGTGGAGAATTGTATACTTGAAAATAATACTGAAATGCAAATTATCCATGTCCCACTTGATTGCATGGATATTCCAACAACACAACCTTGTGTTGAGATGGAGGAATTATTTGATGATTCTATAGAGTGTGTAGATATTTTAGTACCTTTTCATCTAGATGAAGGGAAATCCAAAGACACGAGTGATTATGAGAATGATACAGGGCCGTATGAGGCTGCAATGGAGTTCTTTGCAAATACTCCTTATCTAATAGATTTGATTATGGAGCTTCTTTCACCTCCTAGGGTTAACACTTGTGGTAATCATGTTGATAATAGACCTAGTCATGTTTTCTTTAATGAATTCATAAAGGACTGGCCAGATTTGAGCCAGAGTATCTATGAGGCTTTCAAGTTTGAGGAGTAGATTGAAGATGATTATATACCTCATGACAATGTGGAATATGAAGGATTCACCTTCTTGATTCAATTTGAGGAACCTATAATGGAAAGGGAAAAATTTAGAAATGTTTCTCTAAGTAGTATAGGTGGTGTTAATCATAATGGTACTAATGATTGAAGTTACATACTACTCATGTGCATTCACTGTAGGCTAAACAGGATACAATTTTTGATATAGGAAAGAATTGTCCCTGAATTTTGGGGGCCTAAGGCCTCTTTCTTGAAAAATAATTCACAATGTACATTATGTAAGTAGTGTATATATGTTGGTCTAGTTTGTTTGCTTGCCTAGTTCAGGTGAGTTCCTTGGTTTTTGTCCTTGTACCCTAGTCTACTTCAAGTAAATATTTTGTTCTCGCCATACCCACCAGGGTTATGCATCCCCAAGCATGAGCCACTAATGGAGCTTATAAAATTTTGAGGAATTTTATATATTTCCCCCATGGGTTAAGTCTCCATTTGAAAACCCTTATCCCTATTGATGAGTAGGGTTTTATTCATAATAATATGCAAGTGTTATAATTGTACATTGACCTACCTCATTAGTCACGGGTGCTGTCATAATAGTGGTTTACAATTCCTGAGAGGGACGAATTTTAGCTAAAATCACATATTTTTAGAAAATATAATGATTTAAGCCTTAAAAATTTCCATTTTAAGGATTCCAATTGAAGAGGGTTTGATCAAATCACCTTAGATCAAACCCCCTTGGATAGAACCTCGCTAGTTTTAAACCATACCTATAAATGTGTCTCCTTTACACCTATCAAAACTGATAAAAATCACTTTTGATTTAGATTTTGGGGATCAAATGAATTCATTTAAAATTTATTTTAAATGATTATGGTATTCCTCAGAACAATCTATCAATGAATATAATTTTAATATATTTTGGTTTTGTTATGTATTTGTTTTTAAGTTTTATTAAACATAGGTTTTTCATCGAAAATGAATTTATTTGTTCGCACAAGTGGAAAAATAGAAGATTATCAAAAAAAATTAAAAAATATGAGTGCACCAGATATTGAAGTTCTTGATCCAACAAAAAAATAAAATAAAATTTTGACATATACAAAAAAAGTTATGCATTATGGATCCGCTGTGAATGTAATTTTTTGACTTTGAAACTTCGATTAAGGAAAAAATATTCAATAAAAAACTATCTAACCAAGTGGAAGCACTAGATATCAAAGTTACAAATCTAAATTTGAAAGAATTAGAATTTTATCCTTCACGGAAAAAAAGTTGTGTTATACGGTGTGCGTCACTTTTTTAAAATGTTGTTTTCTGAAAAAAAAAATCTATTTTCGTGGGAGATGGAAAAAGAAGTGCAATTTGATTCCAAATATTTTGGAAAAAATATTTTTAGAATCTAGAGACAAAATTTGATGAGATTCTATTTTGCACTATCTTTAAATTCCTCACAGTGTAGCCGCTATAGGTGCCCGAATGTGAAGATTTAGTTAAAAATAATAATTTCAGTGTCCAGTTTGGCCAAAAATTGTAAACCACTATTATGGGACCACCCTCACCAATCTCTTAAGTTATCCCTTGAGCCACATTACATGTCAATTTATTGGCCTCATTAGGCTGAAGCACCGGTCACCAACTTTTCCCATCACCTTAAGCCTTTTTCCTAAGTCCAATTTTCAATTTTAACCTGAGGAACTAAGCTTAAGTCATAAACCCTAGTGGTCATATCTTCATTAGCTAGACCAAGTCCCTTCCATTAAATGCTAACATTACATGAAGTGTAGATTTCAAGATTCAAGAATCCAGGATGAGATATGAGTCATACCCTGCCAACCTGTGGGAATTAAGTGCCAACTGGATAAATATAGTGAGGTTGGTCAAAAGTGGACACGTGTTCCTAGACAACCACAAGACTCACTCCCCACTACCATTCCCGTGGATTAGAATGTTTAATGAATGAACAAGATGAAATATGTGGAACAATCTTCACCATTCCTTGCTAGCTAACTAGATGAAAATGAGTGATGGTTAAAACTAACGAGATAAGTGACATCTTAACACCTGTCCATGTCTACTCTATGGAGCCCACACACTATGAAGATGTCATTTGACATGGATGAATAATATTTTACATGAAAACTTCAATGAAGCACTGCTAGAAGTAGAAGGTAGTCAAATGAAGGCTAACCATCTGATCAATCACCAAGGCAGAGGATTGATGAGTAATACTCAAATTTGGAAAACAACACATGATGGCTATTTTACTCTGTGCAACCAACTCACATTAATGGCCAACCTTCTACAGAGTGATCAAGTTGATCTCAATTCATGTGGAGACACAAATTATGGTAGTCATGAAGAGTGGTCTATGAATTTCCATGCAAATGGGGAATTAAATGGTGGGAGTACATCTACCAATGTGTTGCCCAGGTAACACATGTGTTTTGAAAATTGATTGTGGATGCCATCGCTTCACATGATAAATATAGTAGGAATATCTACTATTCATGTCATTCACACTTAGTAGCTTGATGTTTTCTTGATTAAGGCAAGAAAGGTTTGAGCAATTGACATATAGGAAATGAGTGAACCAGTGAGGAGGTGTGCTTACTTGAACTCTAAAAATCCTAGTTCTAGTATATCACAAGTTGTCTTGACCATGGAGACAAAAATTCCTATTGGAAATTATAAACTTGCACCCATAAGGTGTAGTCATAGATTACAATTCCGGAGTATGATGGTGGAGAAAGCGAATGACAAGGGAAACCAGTCAGTGCGGCCTACTGCCAGAGCGGAGAGAAAGATAAGGTATGGCCATGGCTCCTTCGGATGCCTAAACTCACCCATTGCCCTTACAAGAAACTTGTCTACTAGTGAAACAGAGATTGATTCCAACTATTTTCGATACCTCACGCTCTTGAGTCATGGTCTACCCCTAGCTCAAGAGGTAATATTAGTCTCGCTATTGGTAGTCAAAACTCCAAGCGGGCATACTAGCACGATGTTGGGTAAGGAAAAGAAAGAGGAAGAAGTAAATGTTTCCTCTCCTCCTCTTGCAATGACTCAAAGAGGGCACATATATCACAGTCTAGGCATTGGTAAAGGTGGGGTGGCTAGTGAATGAAAAGTTGTTGTGTGTGGGATGCGAAATTTTTGTGTTGATAATGTTTGTTGTGGTGGTGGTCCTATTTTTGCATGTGTAGAAAATTTTGGTGTTGAACGTTGATTGTGTTCCCTCGTGGAATTATAGATGCCTAGTTCATTGCAACATGGATGGTGACAAAGGGAATTTTGGCGTCACTTTGCACTTCCCTTTTCTAATGGCGGTTACAATTTTGGCTTTCCCTATTTGCAACCTATTCTTACAAATTCAACACTTGGGGAATTTTGAAATGCGAAGTAAATACAGATGAAATTTTGGATGAAATGAAATTTTTAATGAAACTGCATTTGAGCTTGAAGCTTGTCGCTCCCTTATTTTATAAAAGGGAATTCAAGGCTCAGTTGTAGGAGGATAGATGAAAAATTGTTATCTACAAGAAACATGTGCATGTTATCTTAAATTGTTAAGAAAATTTGGCTAATAAGTATGAATGAAAGTATAATTCTAATATATATTCTCTCCTTGTGTGGATTTGAGTGAATTTTGAGTGAAATATTAATAATATTTTCATTCTTCATTGAACATTTGTTCAAATGTATGTCTTTGTTTTATGCTTTGATTCAATTAATCAATTAAATGCTTAAATAGAGTCATAGATTTACAATTATTTATATAGGATTTGATAAGCAGTTGTGTGTCCGAAATATTGAGCTCCATAATGCAAAGTTGTTATGAGGGTAGTCCATCCTGTTAAATTTTAAAGTTATTTTCTGCATTATTGATGCTTGTATATGTGACTCCATTGCCCAATTTAGTAAGGCACTAATCTATTCCTTAACTATTCACCTAAAGGGTTAATTAAATAGTTGTGTGATGACCAGCCTAAAGTCAGAATTTAAATTCACTTCAAATTTCATAAATATTTTTACAAATTTTGTGTCCATTATCAAGAGAAACATATTTTGATGAATGGGTGGCCAGTTACTTAGAAACAAGCCAATTTCACAGTAATTATTGTGTTAGGGTTAGAGATGGCAGATCTAACAATTAAATGCAAATTTAATTAACAAAATAGAGAAACTAAAACATACACAGAATAAATCATAACACAGAATTTAACGTGGTTCACCCAATCTGGGCTACATCCACCAAACCGCAGCCATCCAATACTTTTATTATCCAGTGAAAAAACCCTATTACAATCTTGCGAATAATCGTGTTTTTCCTCATACAGTAATACCCATCTGAACCCCCTTTTACCAAGCTTAGAAGTTTCCAGATTTTTGGGTTCTACAAAATCAGATTTTTCTTTTTTCATTGATTTTTTCCCTTTTTCGGTATGTACAATATACCATGGGCTATACAATATAGCATGATCAGTCGCCACATACCAACAATCTCCCACTTGGAGACTGATCAGGCTCCATACCAACACAATCTCCCACTTGGAGACTGATCCTGGATGACACTACTGCAATTACAGCTCCCACTGGAAATAAGTACCTTGGACCCTGCTGCTCTGTTATACTTGAATTTAACCTTGAAGACCAACCGAAGCTGAAGAGGAGCTCAGCTTCTCCCTTGTCACCACCTTCATAAAAATATCCGCTGGATTGACATCTGTATGTATCTTGTCCAACTTAACCTGTCCATCCTCCAACACTGACCAAATGAAATGATATCGCAATTGGATGTGTTTTGTTTTAGAATGCAGAGCAGAATTCTTTGCAAGATGTATAGCACTCTGGCTGTCTGTAAACAAGTAATTTCCAGCCTGTTGTTTTCCCAACTCCTCCATGAAAAATTGCAGCCATATCATCTCCTTTGTCGCCTCTATTGCAGCAACATACTCTGCCTCTGTGGTGGATAAAGCAACCACCTTCTGCAAGTGAGAAATCCAACTCACTGTTGTCCCACCAACTGTAAATACATAACCTGTGGTACTTACCTGGTATCTATATCCCCTGCCAAATCTGAGTCAACATAGCCTTTTAAATCAGTATTAGAGCCCCTAAAACATAAACAATTATTGGATGTACCTCTCAAGTACTTGAGAATCCATTTTACTTCATTCCAATGCTCAACTCCGGGATGACTCAAATACCTGCTAACAACTCCTACAGCATGTGCAATATCCAGTCTAGTGCATACCATGGCATACATTAAACTGCCTACAGCTAAAGCATATAGTACCTTGGACATTTTTTCTTCCTCCTCTTATGTCTTTGGACACATATCCTTAGTCAATTTGACATGACTAGGCAAAGGTGTGCTGACAGCTTTTGCATTCTCCATATGAAATCTCTGCAACACCTTTTCAACATAATTAGCCTGAGATAAAAACAATTTTCTGTTTTCCTATCTCTACAAATTTTCATACCAAGGATTTGTTTTGCTGCCCCCAAATCCTTCATAGCAAAAGATTTTGCTAACTATTGTTTCAACTCTCTTTATGTGGTCTATATGTTAGACCTGCCTACAAGCATGTCATCAACATATAAACACAAAAATAATGTAGCTTATCATTATCCAACCCTCTAAAATAAACACAATGGTTAGAATTATTACACCTCGATGTAGCCTGTTTCGCCTATAAACTGTCAAATTTTAAATACCATTGCCGAGGTGCTTGCTTCAAGCCATATAAACTTTTCTTCAATCTGCACACTAGTTTCTCCTTACCTTTGACCTCAAATCCTTGTGGCTGTTCCATATAAATTTCCTCTTCCAAATCACCATGGAGAAAGGTTGTTTTAACATCAAGCTATTCTAAATGCAAATCTTCAAGATACAATACTTAAAACAATAATAATAGAAGTCATTTTAACAACTGAGAAAAAAATCTCATCAAAATCAATACCCTG
This sequence comes from Sequoia sempervirens, assembly GCA_007258455.2. Lineage (NCBI taxonomy): Eukaryota > Viridiplantae > Streptophyta > Pinopsida > Cupressales > Cupressaceae > Sequoia > Sequoia sempervirens. The sequence goes on from VDFB02105785.1 coordinate 125,889,970, forward strand.
TTTCTGTGCAAATCCCTTTACAACTAATCTGGCTTTAAATCTTTTCTTACTTCCATCCTCCTCTTTCAGCCTATAAATCCATTTGTTTGGTAAAGCCTTTTTACCTGCAGGCAACTTGCATAAATCCCAAGTCTGATTTTCCAGCAAGGAGTCCATTTCTTCTTTCATTCCATGCTCCCACCGAACCTTGGTATCCACCTGCATAGCTTCATCATAATATTCTGGTTCACCAGCATCAGTTAACAGAATAGTATACAAAGAGGGAGAAAGAGAATCTTCCGGGAGGTCTACTTAACCTTGAAGATCGCCTAATAG
>VDFB02105785.1:125890384-125933687 GCA_007258455.2 Sequoia sempervirens
ATCTAACACCCAAGAATCATCAGCATTATCAAGGGAAAGAATCAAAGCATCCTCATCAAATTTATTACTTACCACATTTGCCTCTTTACTTCCTTCCTTTCTATCTCCTTTATTTTTCTGAGACCAGCAATCATTCTTTAGATGACCCAGCTTACCACAGTACCAGCAATCCCTCTTGTCTCTAGATTGAGATCTTTTGTCCTTTGATTTTCCTCGTGACTTCCCATGATTTCCATAATTGTTTCCTCTCTCCTTTGTTCTGCCCCTGCTTTCTGCATTCAAAACACTGCCTGATGTGGATGTTCCACTAGAGCTTTTCCTATGGATTTCCTCACTCAAAATAACACCAACAACATCATCAAATTTCAATGTATTCGAACCAGAAACAGAATTGCTAACAGCCATTACCAAGCTATTCTAGCTTTCAGGCAAAGAACACAGAATCAAAAGAGCCCTAACTTCTTCATCAAAGTTTACTTTTACAGAAGTTAATTATTTGTTGACCATTATTAAACTCATTTAAATGATCAGTAACTAACCCACCTTCTACCATTTTCATATTAAATAAATGCTTCATAAGAAATACCTTATTCGAAGCGGAAGGCTTTTCATATAACTTTTCCAGGGTTTCCATCAACTCTTGAGTTGTCTTTGCTTTTGTAATATTGAACGCCATTGTTTGTGGTAGGCACAAACGAATACTGCCAAGATCCTTTCTATCCAAGATCTCCCAGTCCTCATCTGACATTGCTGCAGGTTTCTTGGTTTTCCCTTCCAATGGCCACCATAAATCCTTCTGATAGAGATAGTCCTCCATCTGCATCTTCCATAACTGATAGTTCTGCCCATTAAACTTTTCAACCTTCTTACCCTCATCTGCCATTGCTCCCACTCAACCATGAGACTCCCACTCAACCGTGAGATCTTTCCTACAGACGATAATCAAAACACAACTCGCTCTGATACCACTTGTTAGGGTTAGAGATGGCAGATCTAACAATTAAATGCAAATTTAATTAACAAAATAGAGAAACTAAAACATGCACAGAATAAATCATAACACAGAATTTAACGTGGTTCACCCAATCTGGGCTACATCCACCAAACTGCAGCCATCCAATACTTTTATTATCCAATGAAAAAACCCTATTACAATCTTGTGAATAATCGTGTTTTTCCTCATATAGTAATACCCATCTGAACCCCCTTTTACCAAGCTTAGAAGCTTCCAGATTTTTGGGTTCTACAAAATCAGATTTTTCTTTTTCATTGATTTTTCCCTTTTTCGGTGATCACGCGAAAAAGTAGGAAGAAAATTTGAATGGGCTACACAGTATAGCATGATAGAAAATTTGGTGAGGGTACACCCCGGTAAGGTCAGGGGGCCGGGATGTACAGTATACCATGGGCTATACAGTATAGCATGATCAGTCACCACATACCAACATATTGCACAATCATCCTTCATTCAAGTTAATATGTGAAAATGATGTTTTTTGTGAAGTACAATTCAAATGAACACCAATCTTTGACTAGATCTTGTTTGTTGGCCAAACATTTTTAGGAGTTTTGAGCATAGGAATTGGATATTCCTTGGAATTTTCTTTAAGTTCACTGGAAAAGTCACTAATACTAGGACTCATACACAAATAGCAGTGATTTAGTCCGAATTTAGGATTTCTAACAGAAACTAGAATCTAGAACTGGCAAGTCAGGATTTGCTAGAAATGTCTAAAATTAGGTATACTGGCTCATACACCACAAGAGGTGATCTATTCCTAGTATTAGGGTTAATCTAAAACTTTGGTATCCTCCAGTGATTTCTTGTAGCTTCTCTCCTACCAAATCTCTAACTTTTAAACACTAAATTGCAACATGTAGGTGTCTTTCTGTGATCCTAAAATGTAGATGAGAACTTTGACAACTTGACAACATTCTTCAAACTTTCTCTTCAATGCTTCTTCAACTTAAACCACCTAGATCTTCAATCACACATCAAAAAGAAATAATTTTTTTGTTTTGTTAGTGGATAGGGGTTTTCCTTGTTCAAACCCCATTTTAGTAATCAAACATTGAAATGAATACAAATAGAATGGAGGAATGATGAATGAAAAAATATGCAATGTTACAACTCACCAAATCCTTGAAAAAAAGGCTAGAATTTTGTAAGTAACGGCTATCATGAATGTGGATCTTGAATCTTGCTTGAATATTATGGATCTTGAATTGAATGCTTGCTTGAATCATAAAACCCTACATCACAAATGCTAGCTCAAAAAAAAACATGATGCATGACGACTTTGACATGCTACTTGAAACTTGAATAATGCTCCAAAATTCTTGATAATCACTCTTGAATGCTACAATGCTTGATCTCAAAAAGTGCTAGGAGAAAATATGTGAAATAAGCTTGTATTTATACTTGTTTATGCCAAATTTCAGAAAATCACAACACTACAATTCGACATTAGATCTAGGAGAGTAAAATCCTACCAAAAATTTAAAATTTAAAATAGGTATAAGCTAAGCATGATTCATACACCAGTTGTGGCATATGAGTCCTAGTAGGCTAAGCTTGGGACACATTTTTGAAGAAATGTTTAGTTTTATGTTAAAATTAGGACTAGGCCCCAAAACTTAGGTGGAACACATATGCCCAAGGTGGCATATGAGTCCTAGATAAATAAATTTGGGCCATACAATCCAAATCATTGAATTATGATTGGTCATTACATATGTGTCAGTATTATCCTTGAAAATATGCATTAAAATTAAGGCTTGTGGATGTAAAGTTTGACCAAATAAAGCATAAAGAAACCCAATTTTAGCAAGGAGGGCCCAAACAAGTGTGAAAATGCAAAGGGATAAATTTTCCTACACTACAAAAATATTATATAAGCAACTTCCCCAATCCACACAACCTAATTCCAAACTATGGAGAAACACATAACACATACATTTCTCCTAGTCAATTGAAAATAACACTGAAAAACTAGTTCACACACTAGTGAATATATCTCACTTTGCACAATGATCCAAAAACCAAAATTTTAAACATATAAACTAATGACAACCTTGAACAACATATCAAATCTACATAGGAATATCATCAACATAGAAGAAATTTGGAGCACATCTCGGAGCACGTTCTGAACACTTGAACATCATTATTTTCTATGTTTATCAAATTTTCCCAAAAGCACAAGGAAACCAAGTACCAAAGACATCACCTCAGCACATTACTTCATTATAACACATCTCCAAACAATACAACACAAAGATAGCTCCATGTACTCCCAAAAATTTCTCAATGTCTCCACTATACATGCATAACTTGCAAGAACCTTCATATCCTTGGCATCTTCATAATGCAATACACTTCATCAACACATAGTTGACATAAATAACAAAACCATCCTAATTTTAGTAATCTCCCCCTTTATCATTGATGGAAACACATGATATGTGAAAAACCATTAAAGACAACATAATAACTCCCAACACACTTTCTTATGATTTCCTTTTCTCTCCTCATGTTTAGATAAAAAAAATTAGCATGATTTTTTCTCCCTGTTTGACATCAATTGAAAAGGATAATTTTTTTTCCATTGTTTGCCCCCCTTTGACACTAAACCAAGATACTTTCTCTGAATACTCCCCCTTAGGAGTGAATTCAACCAAATCAACAACTCTACAAAATAACAACACATGAGACTACCTTCTCCCCTTGAGAGGTAGCCACCAACATCTATCCAAAAAAGAGATGAATCTATAGATCGACTAGAATAATGCATCTCCAAGGTATGTGCAGGGTCATGATGGGCCAAAAAGTGGCAATATGATAGATATGTGGTTGACGACTTTTTTTTACCCAAAATTGATGAAACGAAAAGGGTTTTAAAGGATATTCTCATATTTCCACCAATATAAGTTATGCTTTACTTTGAATTTAATAAGTAATTATTATTCATTTTCTATTCAAATTATGACTAAATTCTTGATGATTGATAAATTTTGGATTAGAAAAACATCTACAACTTTCAAAGCGGTATTACATTTTTAAATCAAAACATGTGTACATTCTATATTCACATACTATAGGATTAAAAAGGAAAATTTTAATTTCATGAAGTTTTGACCAAGTTAAGGTGGTTAGACATATGAGTTTTTATATTTTTTAAAAAGTTGTAATAAAAAATTCATAATTCATTATTTACATAGAAAAATGTGCATCACATTAGGACATGGGTCCTCTACTTATATCTAAAATATTATAAAAAATATTATATCATTTTATTGTAGTTGGTGGTCAGACCAGGACATCTACTTCTTATTTTTTTTCTGAAATTTAGAATACCCTACTTGCATTGAAATTTCAAATTTTCACCAAATAGATTTTTTAAAACAAACCTAGCAGTTTAGAAACTACATTCAATTTACTACAAATTCTATTTTTACATATTTTTGAAATAATATAGATAACTTATTCATTTTTTTATGTCAAGTTTCCTAACTCTAATTTTTTAAAATTTTTTGCCACTTAAGAGCCTATTTTTTCCATGATGATCCTACACATACCCTCCATATACATCTATTTTGGAGAATAACCCCCAACTTCTCTTGAAGATACTCAAAAGCATCCTTAGGAAGAGCCTTAGTAAATATTTGAACAATTTGATCCTTTGTAGGTACATATTCAAGCTTCACCTCATTCTCCACAACCTTCTCTTTTTTTAAAGTGATACCTAATTGATATATGCTTTGTCCTTGAATGCATCACTGTATTCTTTGAAATGTTAATTGAACTTATATTATCACAAAATATAGATATAGGCTCATCATACATTAATTTTATATCCTTCAATGTATGTCTCATCCACAACACTTTTGTGCAACAAGATGTTGCTATAATATACTAAGCCTTTGTAGTAGATAAAGAAACTGAATAATCTTGCTTCTTACTTAACCATGACACCAATCTACATCTAAGAAAGAATACACCACCACTTATACTTTTCCTATCATCAACACAACTAGCGCAATCTACATTTGTATAAGCACTTAATGTGAAATCATCATCATTAGGATACCATAAGCCATAATCTAAAGTTCCTCTTAAATATCTTAATATCCTTTTCACAATTGCAACATGTGTCTCTTTAGGATCTTCTCTAAATCTATCCACAATACCAAATGCATGCATGATATCTGATCTAGTAGAAATTATATATAGAAGTCCACCAATCATAGATCTATATTTGCTTTGATTAGCCTTAGGTGAATCATCATCTTTGCTTAATTTGCAACTAGTCAACATAGGAGTACATACTAGTTCGGAATCTTGCATTCCAAACTTCTTCAATATATTTTTGATATACTTTGACTGTGAAATGATAATCCCTTTATCTATTTGATTTATTTGTAGCCTAAGGAAGAAATTCATCTCCACAAACATTGACATCTCAAACTCTTTTTGCACCTCTTCAACAAATTTCTTACACATAGCTTCATTGCCTCTAAAGATAATGTTATCCACATACACAACCACTCTCAAGATTTTGTCCTCCTCAATTTTGAAGTAAAGATTACTATCTATGGTTCCTTTACTGAATCCTTACTATATTAAATATCTATCTTATCTTGCATACCAAGCTCTCAGAGCTTTCTTCAATCCATATAATGTATTTTTCAATTTATATATTATTGGTTAGTTTTTATGAACCAAATTTAATCTTACCACTTACCTATGAGTTTTTCAAAATTCAATAATTAACAAGGGTAAGGATTGGCCATCACACAAGTAAAGATTCTAATGTCCTTACTTCCTCACTTTGGGCTCTGTGAAACCCAAGAGGGTAATCCTAATTATGGTCATGTGATATTCATTTGTTCAAGAACATTTCTATAGATAGAGATATTCCTATAAATGCAAAATAGACATCATTAGTCAAAGGTTTGGCTAACCTTTAAACAAGTTACTATCTATTTCAAGGAATAAAAGGGTACTTCAGATTGGGACATTGTGATTGAAGGTGTATTAATTTATTTTCATTTTCATTTCAATCCCTTTTGTCTGGTGCATTACTGACTCACTTATTTCTAAGGGATAGGTGCAGGATCATCATGGAAAAAATAGGCCCTTAAGTGGCGATGAAAATTCAAAAAAATCAAAGTTAGGAAACTTGAAGTAAAAAATTGAATAATTTATCTATATTATTTCAAAAATATGTAAGAATAGAATCTGTAGAAAATTGATTGTAGTTTCTAAACTACTAGGTTTATTTTAAAAAATATATATTTGGTGAAAATTTGAAATTTCAATGCAGTATCACTTAAGTTTCAGGGAAAAAATAAAAAGTAGGTGTCTTTCTGACCACCCTAACCACAATAAAATGATAATATTTTTTTATAATATTTTAGATATAAGTAGAGGACTCATGTCCTGATCTGATGCATATTTTTTTGTAATTTTTTTCTAAGTAAATAATTAATTATGAATTTTTTTATTACAAATTTTTAGAAATATAAAAACTCATATGCCTGACCACCTTAGCTTGGTAAAAAATTCATGATTTTTTATTTATTTTTAATCTTATAGTATGCAAAGCATAGAATGTGATGCATGTTTCAAATTCAAAAAAAGTGATATTGTTTGAAAGCTATAGATGTTTTTCAATAAGCCTATCAATCAGGACTTTAGTTGTAATTCAAATAGAAAATGAATAATAGTTATTTATTAAATTCAAAGTAAAACATAATTTATATTTGTGGAAAGTTGAGAATATGTTTTATAAACCATTTTCATTTCATCAATTTTGTGTAAAAAAAGTCGTCAACCACATACCCATCATATTGTTACTTTTTAGCCAATCAATATCTTGCACATACCCTAAGATAACCTAATGAAAAGACTAATGCCTCATCTATTGGGATAATGGAGTCATATTTATAATTTGCAGTAATACCTTAGCAATTTAACACAATAATTGATGGATTATTGTTATACTACCTTGTAGTACTCAACTCACTATGTTTAAAACATAAATACTTACCAAATCCTATATCCTTTCCCCACAAACCCATGACCTTATTTAAGCACTAAATCAATTCTTTGAATTAAAGTTGAAATAAACTCATTCACTCAATTTAAATAAATTAAGAAAAATAAAAAGATCATTGATCATTTCATTCATAATTTGAGAGAAATTTCCACAAGAGAGCATATATTTTAGAACTAATACTTTCTTCTATTACTATTGCTACTATAAAATCACTTTAAGATCATTACATTATGACTCATACCCTAAACTCATTCTTGATATATTCACCAATTCATCTATTTGCAATTTTCTCCTGTATGAGCTTAGCTTTTTCGCCTAAACACTTTTGAGACTCCAAATTCCAACCCCTATAATTAACCCTGAGATCAACGCTTTTACATAACAAGGGAGAAATAAGCAACATGTTGAATTACAGTTACATTTCATTTGATACCCATTTCATTTGAATTTGGGATATTCCTCAGTTAGTTACATGTAATCATTTACAAAATAAGAGAAAGAAAAATCAAAATTCCATGCAATATGGTTGTACCAGACTAGCCAACCCTCCAAAAGGCATAGTTCATTGTCGTAGTAGCACCAAAACACCTTGTCATTATTGACCAAAGAAGATTCTCCACTAACAACCAAAGGAAAAACTAATATACTATCTAGAAGAGGTATAGTCAACACCAAAGACACAGGTTCAACAAATCCACCACACACCAAGCCAAAAGACTTCCACATCAACACTAAAAACAAAAAATGATAGATATGTTGAGGAGAATAATTCTGATGTAGTGGCAATGGTGTCATCAAAATAAAAAATAGGTTAGGGACGCTACTCTTGGTCATCAGCATTAGAGTATGATTTATTGCTCCTTTTTCATGATGAAACTAGAGGGACCATCACTCTTTCCTCGTCAAAGTCATCATACGACACCAGGGAAAGAAGATAATGCATGTACTCTGGGTTAGTATTGCCTCTACCATCTGAAGGGATATCTGAAACCGCAATGGGATAATTGTGTCTCCCTAGGTAGGCCTTATGATAATTGTTTCTCTTCTTATCTTTCTTCATAGGCTCAACAAATTCCTTCCCTTTAAACTTGACCAGTTCTTTTGAAATGGTCCTACATCTTAAATTGTACATTATTTTGACAATGGTCTTCTTATTCTTACCACAGTAACTTCTCTTTCTCTTTAGTGTTGCAAATGTCCTAGGGACCTCTTGCTCAGGCACAGACATATCCTCTTTAGATTCAAACAAACTAAGTCTCTTGGACCTCCTATTTGGTTGAATAGACACACTTGACTTACCCATTTTCACAAGACTCAGGGTAAAGACTAGAAAATTTTCAATTATAAGAAGGCTCGCTAGTTTAGGCTCCTAAAATGAACTTGTAGAAAAGAGAACCCATAAAATAAAACAATTCAACTAGCCCTAGTGACAATTATAGAAATTAAAAATCTCACCACCCTAGCAATATGAAACTCCCAAAGAAACCAATGCATGAATCAAACATATCTCATGTGAAAGAACAACTCACCCGGGATACAATACTTACATACTTCTGCAATTAAAAACCCAAGACTTGCACACTTACACTCTAGTTCACACTTCTCAATTCATGAAGACTACAAATGGTTAAATGAAACAATAGGAAATTTGCATTAAGTAGGTAATTCAGAGTGTGTAGGAATTAATGATTGAAGAGAACTCTACGTGAGCAATCTGAAAACTTAGTTAATCATCTTTGAATCTGAACTATCAATCTTTTTTTATTTAAAACACTATTAGTGGCAATCCTCTAGCATCATTTCTAGGTTTTACAACTTGCCTAAAAAATGGTGATACTAACTCAAAAGGATTCGATGTTTACCCTTAACCTTATAAGTCATCCTCAATCTAAAAATTAACATGCATCACCACCCTGGTTTGTGTCTTTTCATTTATGTCAATGAAGTGCAAGAATCCAATATTGAAAGTAATATTCATCCCATTGTGCATCACAGATTTTCCCCAACTTTTTAGAGTTCAATCAGCAACAAGAGCATTGATGCGATGAAATTTAGACCATTGGTACTATCCCTATTAGTAATCTTTACCTTGCATAACACGTCACTGATTCATGTCTCAAATTTTAAAACACATTAGTGATAGATGAGAAATAGCGACGGAATAAAATCAAGCCATGTGCATCATCCATGGTCACTAACACATCTCTCATTTACTTCCTTCAAAACAACGATGGTTCATACTAACTAGTGACCTCATTTCTCATTGATAATTTGAAGAAGATGGGCACATAGCTATCTGCGATGAGCAATAGAAATAGATATAAAGAGCCCTGATGTTATCAATCATCACTAATTTGAAACTTGAAACCAAAGAGAAATTAAGGATATGAAGGAAGTCAATGATACAAAGAGAAACTTAAGCATCACACATCGTTAATCTGAAAAACAAGTTCTCAATATTATCCACGATGCATGAAACAAAGGAGATACCACTCATCACTCATCGCTAATGAAAATTTTCATTTCAAGAGCCATTCACAATGAGCGATGAATGGGAGTGGTAGAAATGACTTAAGTGGGGGTGATCCCACAATAATGGTTTACAATTTCTAGGAGATCCTGATTTTTTATGAAATCACATATTTTTAGAAAATATAATGATTTAAGCCGTGAAAATTTCCATTTAAAGGATTCCAATTGAAGAGGGTTTGATTGAACCACCTTAGATCAAGCCCCCTTGGATAGAATCCTGCTACTTTTAAACCATACCTATAATGGAGTCTCCTTTGCACCTACCAAAATGCAGATAAAAAACCACTTTTGATTTACCTTATGGGGGATCAAATGAATTCATTTAATTTATTTTTTTAAGTATGTAGTCCTTAAATTATAAGCTTCCCAAAAAGTATAATTTTAAATAAATTTAATTTTATTAATATATTAATTTTTAATTTCTTGTGAACGTAGGTTATTCATTGAAAATCAAGCTCTCTATTTTGCACATGTAGAAAAATGGCAGTTCTCAAAACAAAATTGAAAAAATTAGTGCACTAGATATTAGCAGAGTTCTTGATTGGCAAAAGAATTTAGTTACATAAGAAAAGTTATTTTATACAATGCTTTATGTCTAAATTGTAATTGGTTTGGCTTTGAAACTTTATTGAGAAAAAATATTCAATAAAACACTATGAAACCAAATGGAAGTGTTGGAGTATCATAGTTCACAGAGTATTCGAAGAAAAAATTATAGTTTTATCCTTCATGGATAAAAGGTTATGTTAATATGTTGACATCCGCTCCTTAAAAATGGTGTTTTATTCAAAAACTAGTTTTTTGAAGGAGATGGAAAAATTACAATCTAATTCCAAAATTTTTGAAAAAAAAAAAACTAGAATCTACAGACAAAATTTCGCAAATCACTAGTTTTCGTCATCTTCAAATTCCTCATGTTTTAGCCGCTATAAGTGCCTGAAAGTGAAGATTTAGTTAGAAAATTTTTAGTTTAGTGTCTAGTTTGGCCAAAATTATAAACTAGTATTATGGGATCACCTATGGGATAATTAAGCATGTGTTCAAATGTTGTTTACTAGAAATGGGACTGCCTAGGAAAATATATAAAAGGCATCAAATGGTTTATAATGTATTACTTTGAAAGGATGTAAAGGCCAAAAAGGTCAATCACTCAACCATATAAAATATAATATTTTGGACCTAGGCACTAGGGGTTGGTTACCCCATGAGTTTTAATGACTCGATATGCTTTAGGACGACTACAAATGGGTGATAAGAAGTCAAAGATACATTATAATGTTGATGACGGATTTTATTTAAGGGTTTCTTGGGTGAGATTTTGACAGTAGAATCCCAAGGAAATATAAGTAGGAAAAACCCTAAGTCCAGACATATGAAACTAAGTGAGATTTGTAGAGTTTCATTAATGGAACCAAATTTTTTTTAAGGGTTCCATCAATGGATCCAATTGGGGACATTTGGTCCTTTAGAATAGAGAGAGATTCCAAAATCTCAAGTGAAGAAGACCAAGCATAGAGGACAAAAAACTAAGGACCTGCTAGGACCAGGCAGGAAAACTAGACCAAAGAAAACAACATATTTTTTAATATTTACATAAGTTACAAGGCCATACCAAGAGATCCAATCTCCATCATTCTTGAAGCCTCCTATGATGTGCAAGTTTACTATGCTTCAACATTACTTGGGGGCCCCAGGGCCCAACCTTAGATCTAGTACTTACCCCTATCAAAAACATTGTTTTCCACTATATGTACTAGGCTAAGACTGAAAACATTATCATGAATTTTCAACCAGCTAATCATGTTGTAACCATTGTAATCAACCATTATGGACATGTTTCTACACTTATTGTTATTACTTGCATTCATGTACAATTGTGAACTAGATTCAAGTATAAATTGAAATACATGATCAATGTAGCATCCTTCCTGACTCAAATTACCATTATATTCCACTAAATACCCATCCAACTGGATAGGGAATGTGAAACATTAATAATCAACCTTATTACCATAATCATATAAGTTGATATCAAATTCATTTTTCTCATTAAAATGGAAACCCTCATGCACAATCCTTCCAGGGCTCCCATCTAGCTTCTTTTCCACACCATGCACACATTCACTTTGTGTGATGAACGAGAAATGTTCATACATAGGCTCTTTTCAAATTGGTGCTCACATTCATCAAAGCAATATAAACCAATTATACTGCCATATGCTTCACTTCCTCGGGAAAGTGATTCATCAGTCCCCATAGAATTTCTACTTTCCTTCAGATTAGGGTCATTCCCATAAGGAGCACTATTCATACCATCCCAAGAATCAAAAAATATTTTTGTTTTAGGTTCATTGATATAGTCCAATCCTTTCTTCCAATCATTTCTCAACTTGAAACAAAATGTTTCAAAGGATGGATCAAGTAATTCTAGATTGATATGATCAATAGTAAAATGTTTAGGTGTACCATTAGTGGATTATTTTGTTGGATCATATGTGTGGGATTTTCTGCAACTTAAAAAATTTCTACTTTCATCCAAGAAAATCTCTTCAACACATTCTTTGCCAAAAACTATCATGTCCATTTCTACTACAAAGCTTGTGCATTCCCTTTCTGCTTGGCACTCAGAAGTAGGACCCTATTGACTAATATCGGCAATCTCATTTTTTTCAACACTAGCTTTAGGCCCAAGATCATGAACATAGACATTCTTATCCTAAAATTCATCATCTACCATATTTCCAAGACATTGCAACTCTGATATAGCTAAATTGTATTTCAAGAATCCATCATATGTAGTATGTTCATCTATTGATGAGGGAAAAACCTTATGAGTACTTGTATAGTTGAACCCTTCAGGAAAGAAGGATGCCTTTAGGTCAACCTCACAAAAATATTTAATTTCCTCTAGAGAGTAATCAAAATTCTCATTTTCATTATCTTGGTCACCAACCTTCAAAGGTATATCAGTAGTTCTTGCAAGTATGACAATATCATCATCCACACTACTATATAGATATTCTTCTTTTGAAACATCCTTATCCATTTCTTGGATAAACCCTTGATATCTAACAATAGGATGAGCACCACTGTCATCCTAAGACATCATTTTTTTCATATATTCACATTTTTCCCCCTCGATAATTCTAATCTAACCAATTATTTGATCAAAATCCCAATGATTCAATTCCTTGGAAAAATTACTAAGCCCTAACTCATAAATTTCATAGAATAGGTTAATACACATTGAATCTTCAGGTCATAACCTTTTAGGAATTTCTATCAAGCCATCCAAAAACCTTGCTAACAATTCATATGGTGAGTCTATTGGTTCTCAGTTGTGATCATATGGTTTGTCCTTGATGACAAAATCCCTTTCAGTTGATTCTACTTGTTAACAGTTTCAGATTGGTTTCTCATCCTTTATCTTGGTACTATTTTATCTATATGGTTTACTTGTCTTGGCATTCAGTGGACAATTTACATTCAAGATTTTTAATATCTTATGGTACTAATCTGTTTGAGCTTCATGTAGTCTCAGGTTACCTTATTTATACATTGTTTTGGTGATAGAAAAAGATCATATCGGTGCGAGAATGCTAGGGTCTCCCCGATCCATTTGTTTTGATAAATGTCTATGTTGCCTATCGGCAAGATGTTTCTGATGTCATAACAATTTTTTTTTACATAAAGGCACCTTTTGGCAGGACTTCTCTTTTGTTTTGGTGATAGAGGAAAGGTCTATCGGCATGAAATTCACATGGTCTTGGCGATAGTTGAAAGGTCTATCAGCATGAGTTGTGTCCACCGCTGAGAGGTCTTACTGAATGAGTTGGGTCTCATCAACTAATACATGAGGTGGTTCATCAGCATAATAAATCCCTATCGACATGTTGTTTCATCGAGCGCTTTGTGTCTTGGTAACCAGCACAAGAAAGATCATTTTGGCAAGTGTTACACCGTCGATATGTGGTCACAATGAAATTGGTATGTCACACTGACCGTCGTTGAAAAATTATATATCGGCATGAGTTTAAGGCTTCGGTGAAGGGTCACAACGAAATTGTTATGTCTCACCAACCATATGCATGTGGACGTCTATCAATGAGACATTCATGTGGTTTTGACGACTGAGGATGAACTTTTCAATAGGAGTTTTTTTATCAGGGTAGTGTCTCATCGAACTTGAAATGTCTCCCCAACTAGTGCATATGGAGGTTCATCGGCAGAGCTGGGCGGTATCATAATAGGTCTCAGAAAACTTACTTTGTCTCAGCGACTGAAGGAAAAGGAACATATCGATAGGAGTGTTGTATTCAGTATGTGGTCTCTCCAAAGACATATTGTCTCACCAACCGTGCACCAAAAGGTCTTATCGGCAAATGTTTTTCTTTGGTATAATTTCATAGCAAACCTTGTGGGTCTCACTGATGGAATACATATGGACCTTGTCGGCATAAGAATTGAGTTGTCTTGAAAAATAGGAATGATCACTTGGGCTTTCAGTAAGACATAGGATGCTCTACGAGAAGTCACCCTGACTATGTGTTGTCTTAGCAAAGATGGATGAAGGACACATCTCGGCGAGAGTGTGTTTTTGTCACAGCAACTCAGAATGGATAAAGTCTTTTTAGTGAGAGAACGGTTGTGTCTTGCCAACCGCTAATAATGAAATACATTTTAGTAAGACTCATGAGTTTTGATGTAGAGTCTCAGTGAACCCGTCAAGTCTTGGTGACAAAGTCAAATGAATGGCTTTCGGTGAGAGGTTGCTAATGTCTCGGCAATCTAAGGTGTGTTTGGGTTGTTTTGGTATGACATAATATAATCTACGGGAGGTATCCCCGATGTCGGTATGTTATAGCGACCTACTTGGGAAAGATGGTCTCATTGGCAAGAAAAACCTTGTCATAGCGACACACAAGATGGTGGGTGACTTTTGGTATAACGAAGTTTATCTATATGAGGTCTCCCCAAGAGCGAGATGTTATGGTGACAAGTTTGATCATGGGGGCTCTCGGCAATATAAAGACTTTCCTACAAGATGTCTCTCTGATATCAAAAGGCTATAGCGATAGTGAATGGAACAAAAGGGCATCTTGGTGAGAAACTTTCTTATGTCTCAGCAACATGGGATGAAAGGAAGTATTTTGGTAAAACAAAGCATCATCTACAAAATGTCTCCTTGACAGTAGAATGTCATAGTGACGCATAAGAGACAAAATGGCTTTTGGTGAAACTTGATGTGGTCTACAAGAGGTCTTTCTGACTTCACTGGGTCACAGCAAAAGAAAATAAGGAAAAAGAAGTGCAGCTCGCATAAGGTCATAGTGAATCACAAAGAACACATGACAACTATTGTCTCAGCAAATGATTAACGAAGACTCATACACTGTGGTCGACATGGATTTTTCTAAGTATAGTTGCATGCCAACATCTTTGATTGGTATGGAATCTCTCGCAAGATATTCTATGATATTTTAGAGGTTATAATTTTTTGTTAGTGGGAAGTCATGGTTTTGATGAAGATCTATCAGTTACAATTTGAAATCTCCTGATTCTATGTTGAAATTAAAGCTCTCTGGATAGGCATTACTCTAATTTTTACCATCATCGACAGATCATCATTATCTAGCTTCAAATTCTAAAAATAGAAAGAGTCTTAGAATCTTGTGAAAAATGCTTGTTGATGATTTCTTGATAACATACATACTTGAAATGTATATAAAAGCCAGTGTTGAAAACTGTGAAGGTGCTGCTAGCCAGTAATTCTAAGAGAGTTATTTTGGCCATATCAAAAGATGTATTGGAAAACTTTGTAATACAAGAGTTGGATTCTTAGAGTATTGGGTAGATAAGAGAGTTGAGTCTCTTGAGATTAAGAGAAAACAAAGAGATCCTCTGATATTATTATTGCTCTAAAAATAATTTGAGGGGTTGGTGCTCCTTGAGATAGATATCTCTAAATGCTTGGGGTTGGTGCTCCTTGAAATCGGTGTTTCTAAATTATGGGTTGGTTCTCCTTGAGTTGGTGCTCAAAAATTAGCCTATAAGGCATTGTTAAAAGTGGTTTTTGAATATTAAGCCAGTAAGGCAGTTTAGGAGTGGTTTTTCTACCCCAGGAGGGTTTTCCACTCGGAAAATTTTTGTGTCTCTTTGTTCTTCTATGTGCTAACTTTTTTTCTGTGTTGTTGTTGTTTAAGTTCACTGTTGGGATTATTACTTTTCTCAATTTTGTTTATGAATGATTACATTCAACTCATGAATGCATTAATCAAAGTAATATTGAGATCAAATTTGAGCTATGTTTTTGAATATGTGAAAATTGGTCAAATCTGTTAAGACACTGATTCACCCCCCCTCTCAGTGTCATTTTAACTCCAACAGAATCCCCTTCATGTCTCTTCATACTAGATAGTCTAAACAATACCTAATCATTATCACTCATACTTTATTGAAATCCCTCTTGAATCTATTCATGATTAATATGTTGTGAAAGTGAACAAGATAAGGCATCAAAAAATCATCACTCTAACTATCCCTTTCATCCTTATCTATGCCATTTATATAATGTACATTAGGACAACAAACACTTCCAACCATATATCCCCTCATCATTGAATATTTCATAGTATTTTCAATATCCATGGCAATGTGATATGCATGATGTAATGTTTTGGGTTCCTTATCCCTTATCAAATAACTTATCTCATTATCAAATGCACCTAGATATACAATCAAACATTCTACATCACTAGGTCTCAGGTGTTTAGGAATAACTTTTACTACTCTCACAAATCTATGGTTAAAGGCAAGAACCAACTCATCCTCATCTCATTGGATTTCCCTAAATATTTTTCTATCACACTTGGACTAATTCTTTAACCAAATTATTCCATAAATGATATCATGAATTTATCCCATGAATCTATAGAACACACTAGTAAATATGAGAACCAATCTCTAACATCTTCCTTTAAAGACTGAGTAAAAAGCTTTATGACAACATCCTCATGATCTACCTCAGAATCACCCATCAAATCCCTGAATGAATTTATGTGTTTGGTACCTGATTCATAACTTTGACCTATAAATTTGGGAAAATGTTTCCTAATATCATTGGGAATCTTATTAGGAAAACCTTGAATATAATTAAAACACAATGGCTTATATCTCTCTATAGAGAATTTCCTTTGATGGCATGATAAGAATTGTATTCCCTACGTACTTTTACTTGAAGTTTCATAAGGTAACATAGGGGAATGATACATTTCTCTTTTATCCCTATTCAATCCTTAAAAATCAACTTCATAGTTGATTTCTTACTGTCTCATTTATTATTTTACAATGCATAGCTCAAACATATTCATTCTTTAAAACTTTCTAAAGGAATATTTTATAGATAAGCATACTCCTTCAACCCAACTTAGATATTACATATTTCACCTTAGAAGTATAGAAAATGACTATCATTCCCTCTATTTGTGCTTAATTCACATAATAGGGAACAAAAATTTTACCAAATCATTTCAATATGGTTTTCACACAGATTTATTTCTTTTTGAAAGCCAAAGCAAGGGAAAATACTTGGATATACTGTAGTTATTCAGACTTATTTTTCTGACTAGAAGACCTTGCAAATCTACAACTTTCTTCATCTTCATCTGCGTTCCTTGAATAGATTTTCTAGTTCCTTTATAGAGGAACAAACTTCAACAATATGAAGTTTCTTTCACAAGTTGATTTCAGCTTAAGCTTCCTTAATCAACAGAGTCACATATAATTCCTTTATATATTCTTACTTTGTCTCTACAACTTTTCATTCCATTTTACTGGAGTCTCTCAAATTATTCATATTAGCACAAAGATCTTTGGAGTTGCCACCCACATCTAGTGAGAAATTCAAAGATTATTTGTGGAATTGTAATAGAACTTGAAAAAAATTGAAATTTTTCAAAGGAGATAATGCAAACTCCATCAACATCTCAGAGGATTGACTCATTGACACAAAGCTAGGCTTCAAAATTTATAATTATCTAAATAAATATTTGACTCTTTAAGTAAAAATGATCATCTACCAAAGTTTTGTCATGTCAATCCCAAGCAGAGTTTCCATTTATATTGGCTATTTTTATGAACCAAACTTAATCTTACCAATTACCTATGAATCTTCCAAAATTCAATAATTAACAAGTGTAAGGATTGGCCAACACACAAGTAAAGATTCTAAGGTCCTTACTTCTTCACTTCCAGCTCTTTGAAACCTAGGAGGGTAATCCTAATTATGCACATGTGATATCCATTTGATCAAGAACATTTATATAGATAGATGGATTCCTATAAATGCAAAATAGACATCATTCATCATAGGTTTGGCTAACCTTTAAACAAGTTACTATTTATTTCAAGGAATAAAAGGGTACTTCAGATTGGGAAATTGTGATTGAAGGTGTATTAATTTTTTTTCATTCTCATTTCAAGCCTTTTGGTTTGGTGCATTACTAACTTATTTCTAAGATAACCTAATGAAAAGACTAGTGCCTTGTCTATTGGGATAATGGAGTCATATTTGTAATTTTTTAGTAATAACTTAGCAATTTAACTCAGCAATTGATAGATTATTGTTGTACTACCTTGTAGTATTCAACTCACTGTGTTTAAAAAATAACTACTTACCAAATGCTATATCTTTTCCTCACAAACCTATAACTTTATTTATGCATTAAATCAATTCTTTGAATTGAAGTAGAAATAAACTTATTCATTCAATTTAAACAACTGAAGATAAATGAAAACATCATTAACCATTGCATTCATAATTTGAGAGAAATTTACACAAGAGATCATATATTTTAGAACTAATACTTTATTCTATTACTGTTGCTACTATAAAACTACTTTAAGATCATTACATTATGACTTATACCCTAAAATATTTATTGATATATTCATCAATTCATCTATTTACAATTTTCTCCTTTCTGAGCTTAGCTTTTTCACCTAAACCCTTTTGAGACTACAAAATCCAACCCTCATAATTAGCCTTGAAATCCCTTTTATATAAGAAGGGAGCAACAAGGAACACATTGAATTATAGTTACATCTGATTTCATACCCATTTCATTTGAACTTGAGATATTCCCTGGTTAGTTACATGTAATCATTTGCAAAATAGGGGAAAGAAAAAATTCAATTCCACACAATTTGGTTGTAGTAGACTGACCATCCTTCCAAAAGGCATAGTTGGCTATTGTAGTAGCACCAAAACACCTTGTACTTGTTGACCAAAGAAGATTCTCCACTAGCAACCAAAGAAAAAAATGATACACTATTTGGAAGAGGTATACTCACCATCGAAGACACAAGTTCAACAAATCCACTACACACTAAGCCAAAAGACTTCCACATTAGAACTAAAAACAAAAAATGATAGATATGCTAAGGAGAACAATTATGATGTAGTGATTATTATGTCATCGAAGACAAAAACAAGGTAGGGATGCTACTCTGAGTCGTCAGCATCAGAGTATGCTCACCCACTTCTTGTTCATTATGAAATTGGAGGGACCATCACTTCTTCCTCATCAAATTCATCATACGATGCCAGGGAAAGAAGATAATGCCCATAATTTGGGTCAATATCACCTCCACCATCTGAAGGGATATTTGAAAAGACAATGAGAGAATTGTGTATCCCTAGGTAGGCCTTGTGATACTTGTTTCTCTTGTTAGCTTTCTTCACAGGCTCAACAGATTCCTTCCCTTTAAACTTGACTAGTTCTTCTGAAATGGTCCCACTTCTTAACTTTACATTCTTTTGACAATAGTCTTCTTATTCTTAATATGAGAACTTCTTTTTCCCTTTAGCATTGTAGAAGTCTTAGGGACCTCTAGCTCAACCACATACATATCCTCTTGAAATTAAAACAAACTGTCTCTTTGACCTCCTAGTTGGTTGAACATGCACACCCGACTTACCCATTTTCGCAAGACTCAGGGTAAGTACTAGAAAATTTTCAATTATAAGAAGTCTCATCGATTTAGGCTTCTTAAATGAACTTGCAAAAAAGAGAACCCACAAACTGGCCCTAGTGAAAATTATAGTAAATTAAAAATCTCACCACCCCTAAAATATGAACCTCCCAAACAAACCAATACATGGATCAAACAAAGCTCATATGAAAGAACAAATCACCTGGGATACAATACTTCAATAATTTTGCAATCAAAAACCCAAGACACGCACACTTTCACTCTAGCTCACACTTCTCAATTCATGAAGAATATAAATGGTGAAATGAAATAGCAGTCAATCTGCATTAAGAAGGAAATTCAAAGCATGTAGCAATTAATGATTGAAGAGAACTTCACGTGAGTGATCTGACAACTTCATTGATCATGTTTGAATTTGAACCATCAATATTTTTAGATTTAAAACACTATCAGTGGCAATAGTCAAGCATCATTTATTGCTTTTACAACTTTGCTAAAAAATGGTGATACCAACTCAGAAAGATGCCACATTTACCCTTAACCTTATTAGTCATCCTTAATCTAATAATTAACATGCATTGCCACCCTGGTCTGTGCCTTTTCATTTATATCAGAAAACTACAAGAAGTTGGTATTGAAGAGAATATTCATCCCATCATGCATTGTGGATTTTCCCCACCTTTTTAGAGTTCAATTAGCGATAAGAGCATTGGCATTATGAAATTCAAACCTTTGGATCACTATCCCTCTTGGAAATATTTACCTTACATTGTGTGTTGTGGATTCATGTTTCAAATTTTAAAACACATTAGTGATGGATGAGAAATGGCAATGGAATGAAATCAAGCCATGTGCATCATCCACAATCACTAACACATCGCTCATTTACTTCCTTCAAAATAGTGATGACTCATACTGATCAGTGACCTCATTGCTCATTGCTAATTTGAAGAAGACCGGTGTACAACTATCCACGATGAGCGATGGAAAGATATATAAAGATCCTTGATTTTATCGCTCATCACTAATTTGAAACTCAAAACTCAAGAGAAATTAGGATATGAAGAAATGCAGTGATACAAAGAGAAACTTAAGCATCACACATTGCTAATTTGAATCACAAGTTCTCAATACTATCTGCAATGAGCGATACAAAGAAGATACTACTCATTGCTTATCATTGATGCAAACTTTCATTTCAAGATCCAATCACTATGAGAAATTAATGGGAGTGGTAGATAGGACTAAAGTGGGATAATTAAGCACATGTTCAAAAGTTGTTTACTAGAATTGAGGGGACTTCCTAGGACAATGTATATAAGGCCTCAAATGGTTTAGAATGTATTACTCTGAAAGGATGTAAAGGCCAAAAAGGTTAATCACTCAACCATATAAAATATAGCATTTTGGACCTAGGCGCAAGGGGCTAGTTACCCCATGAATTTTAATCACTTGGGATGCTTTAGGATGATCGAAAATAGGTGATAAGAAGCCAAAAATAGATTTTAATGTTGATGAGGGCTTTAATTTAAGGGTTTCTTTGGTAATATTTTGATAGTAGAATCCCAAGGCAATATAAGTGAGAAAAACCCTAAGTGCAGACATATGAAACTAAGTAATATTTGTTGAGTTTCATCAATGGAACCAAAACAATTTTGAGTGTTCCATCATATACCATATCGGTTGATCTGACAACTGAAATCCTTCCTATTGTTCCATGTAAAATTCTTCAAATTCACCATTCAGAAAAGTAGACTTCATATCCATCTTATAAACTTTAAAGTCCTTTTATGCTGAAATTTCCAAAAACATCTCAATAGATTCCATCCTAGCCACTAGAGGAAATGTTTCCTCAAAGTCTATTCCTTCTTTTTGCAAGTAACCCTTACACACAAGTTCTCCCTTGTTTCTTACTACTTCATTCTCATTCAATTTTTTTTTGAATACACACTTATTTCTAATTATGTTCTTGTTTTTTGGTCTAGGAACCAATTCCTAAGTTTGATTTTTCTTAATTTGCATAATTTCTTCTTCCATTTCCTTCATCTGATGTTCATCTTTGCATGCATCACTCACTATTTTAGGTTAAACATTAGAAAGTAAACATAGATTTACCTCAGCTTCAATATCTCTACTTATTTTCAATGCTCCTTTCCTCTTGTCTCCAATGATCTGTTCTTCAAAATGATTCTTTTACACATACTTAGGGGTCTTCTTCAAAGCTTCTTCCTCTTCATTTTGCACTTCCTTTTCTTCAATTTTTTTTTTCTTCTTCTCCACAAGTAGGTTCATCTGACACAGATCCATCTATAGTAATTTAATTTTGAAATTTTTCATCAACCTTAACATTTACACTTTCAAAAATCTTTCTCATATTTTTGTTGTAACATCTATAAGCTTTACTTTTAATAGAACATCCAAGGAAGATACCTTCACCAAACCTTGCATCAAACTTTCCTATGTTTTCTTCATCTCTTTCAATATAACATTTTCTTCCAAATACTCTAAAGTAATTGATAGTAGGAATCCTTCCATACCATAAATCATAGGGAGTCTTTGTGTTGTTATATTTTGCTTGAACTCTATTAAGTATGTAAACAATTGTATGAATTGCTTCTCTCCAGGAGACTTCTAGTAGGTTAGCCTCTTTCATCATAGTTCTAGCATCTTCTTGAATAGTCTAGTGTTTCCTTTCAACAACTCCATTATGTTGAGGAGTTATAAGGGCAAACAAGTTCCTTTTTATTCCATGAACTTCACAAAACATGTTAAACTCATTGGAGGTGAATTATCCCTTTTCCAGACCTAAAACATTTTATTTTAATATCCATTTCATTTTCAACCATAGTTTTAAATGCTTTGAATTTATCTAGTGCATCAATTTTTTCTCTAAGAAAAGTAACCCATGTCATTCTAGAGTTATCTTCAATCAAAAGCATGAAATACCCGTCACTAATGAGGTAAAAATAACCTCATCATGATAATACCATAAAGACCTAGTTCATACATGCAAATCTCTATCCTCTACCAATTAATTAAATTTTAGGAGAAATAATTGCTTAATTTTTAGTGAGAAATGTATAAACTTTATTTCTTTTGATTTATTAAAGTTATTTTCCAATTAATATTTAATGGGTTATTTTAAGTGTTTTGTAGATAATAATTGGTCAATCAAGTTACAAATTAGAAGCATCCAGCCAGCACGTGCTCCAGAATAGGTTGAAGATAACTCAACTTGAGCCTCTTAAATACTATGTAATGGGTTTTTAAAGACATACGAGTTATTCGTAGATCTGTTTTAGATATTTTCAATGGTTATCCATACCATCTGAAATATAGGATGTAGTTACAATTTTTCTATAAAAGACATGATATTTAGAAGTGAGATATACAATGGAAAAGTAATATTATATTGTCAAAAAAAATTCCAAATTTTATGAATAAAGAGATTGTTATCTAAAATTTCTGAGTCATGAGTTATGGATGATAATTATAGTTGATAAAAGCATTTCTAAAATAACTATGAACGTGAGCTGAGAATGAATGTGATAACCCATGATTTGGCCACTTGATGGGAGATGAATTGAGTAGATAAGTGTTTTCTTTTATCATATTGTTGTTCTATAGAGAATTATTGAATTTACTATTATGAAATTTTAGTTCTAAAGTATTTTTTGCTTTTCACTTTCTTAGTTTCTATTATTATCTGTTAGAATCTTTATTGTTCAGAAGGTGTTTTATGGATTGTTATAAGTTTTTCTGCTTTTATAATTTTCCAGCTTTCTAGTTTAATCATTTTTGTATTTTTTAATTCAGTTATCATGCTTTGCAAATTAGTTTTCTTATGTTTTCAGTTCAAAAATTTCCTTTTTTCTGAGGAATAATTTTTTTTACAATTTTACAATTAGATAGTTTGTAGTTAGAATTAATATTAAGTTGTTCTTAAAAGTTAGAAAACTTGAGGGAGATACTCCAGACTTCTTCTATTGCAAATTGCCTTGAACACTACCCAGTTGAAAAATTGAATTTTATATTCTAAATTAATGGGACCTAATGACAACCTATCACTTTTTGGCACCGCTGTTGGGGAACCTTTAGCTTCTTTTGCTTAAGTGTTAATAGAAGACACCTAGAATACCTCTTTTAGGCTAAAAATACTATCTTTGGCTTCCTTTCTGCATGGTCAGGAAAAGAAGCCATCATGGATGATTTATACCAAAGAACCCCCCAAAATACGTTCCAGTTATACATAGGGAGGCCCAAGGATCAGAAGACCACTCTATCCATGAAATACTTGAGCCTAACCCACCAGAGGCTTTCCACTATTTTCCTAAAGATCATCTTGTAGTACAACCTATTGTCAAGGAAATTATTCTTGAGGAGCATACTCCTCTGAACATTATGGGAGATCGAAGGGTAGAAGCTAACTGTAATGATGCCAACCATAATAACAATGATCCTCAACTACCTAGAACATTCACTTATCCTATTCCTCTGGATGCAAATGATGATACAATGATTGAAAAATTCTCTCTAGCTTTCCTTCCAACCTTTCATGGTTTATCTTTGGAAGACCCAAACCAATTTCTCTTTGAATTTAAGGTCATTTGTCAAACCTATGACTATAAAAATGATAACTAGAAACTAAATTTGTTTCCCTCTACTTTGAAGGATTCAGTCATGTGTTGGTTTATGGGACTACCATATGGAAGTATTACATCTTGGGAAGAAATGGAGACTGTGTTCTTGAATAAATATCAAATTTATTGTAGGGTGAGTGATCGTAAGGAAGAGCTATTTAAACTTAGGTAGAATGAGGATGAGAGTCTAGAGGACTATTTGGATAGGTTTCTCTTCTTATCTAAATGATATGGAGAAATGGCTATTAGTGTTGACATTCTCAAGACTATATTTCTTAAGGGACTCGATGATGATGCAAGAAGAAGTCTTGATTTAATTGGGAAAGGTGACATGTCTCAGTTAGCCCTGGAAGATATATGTGATTAATGTCATAATTTCTCACATACTCGAGGAGGAATTCAAAAAAAAAAATTCAGAGGGAATAACGAGATAGGTAAGCTCAGAGAAGAAATAGAAAATATTAAGACAGACATACTTTTTCAATTGAACACTATGTTAGATGGTATACAAGAAAAGACACGTAACCTAGACACTTTGTCAATCTATTGTCCTAGGTGTCGAAACAAACATCTTTTACGTTAGTGTCCTTTAGGAAAAGTTAATGTTTTTCAACTTTGTGAGAAAATCCACCCTACCAATCAATGTGAACTTCTTACTAATCTTAAGAATACTAAGAAAAAAAATTCTCGGGTTGAAGAAGAAATAAATGTGCTAAATCAACACCAAGGAGGTAATTTCTCTTATGGGAAGAATTCCAACCCTACATGGAGACCGCAAAACAACTAGGATGGTAATCAATGGACTCCATCTTGGAATTAGCCCTATTCTCCACAACCTAATTAGGGAACTCCTAAATGGGCAAGTCAATCATGGGGAACTCACCAGTGGCCAAAATAATCACAACCACAATGGTACCCAGAACATATTGCTCCCTAATGGAATCAAGGACAAAATCAATTTTATACTGCTCCTAGGAGGAATCAACATAATTTATTATTGCCACCTTAGAATCTTCCTCAGACTAAGTAGGTAAATCAACCTCAACTTCCAGCACAACCACTTCCCAATCCGAAGAACAATAGAAAGAATACTCTGGTATATACTACTAAGCAAGATAATGTCACATGACTTAAATTAATTCATTGTGGAAATGTTTAGTTACATTATGGTAGGACAATTCAATCGCCCACCATTGAGGAAGTAGTGGATGAACCTATTCCTCAAAATTTTGAGAAAGATACTCCATCTAACTCTACCGTACCTACGAATATTACTGAGTCTTCTTTAGTGGTAGGAGCTACTGACTTACCTTAGGAGGAGGAAGGTCAGTCTTTGACTAAGCTTAGTAAGGATACCCCTTCAAAGGAGAAAATTCAAGCACCATTTCTAGAGTGTTTGAAATCAACAATTCCAAAAGATACTCTGGAAATGATATTAGCCTTAGAAACTACATTAATTCAAGAAATTAAAAAATTGCAAATAGAGGTTCCTTTGCTACAAGCAATAAAGGAAATTCTAGAGTTAAATAAGTTGATCAAACAACTATGTATTAAAACTCCAGGAAGGAAACCAAAGAAAATAAACACTGTGCACATCAGTGGCTATCTAGCTAATTTTTTGTCGGGAAGGACTATTGCTCCAAAATATGATGATCCTGAGAGTCCACTGATTACTATTACAATTAATGAGGTAGAAATACCTAATGCACTGGTGGATTTGGGAGCATCTATTATTGTAATGACGGTGGAGGGCGGGTGCATGAAGTTGGGTACCAATTTTCTGGCTACTTATGATTTTTTTTAAAAAAATGTGCTCGCATTATAATGTGCACGCATTATTTCATGTTAAAAACAAAGAAAAAAGTGAAATTATTTTCCTTGGAATACCAACCCAAAGGCTTGGAGGGAATTCCCAACAAGGCCAAAGACGTGTTTTTGCAAATTCTACAATTTTTCACATAATCAGGTTCATGCTCACCATCAAGATTGCATCTAGTTCAATATTGACAAAATCGAAAACATGGGTAATGTTAGGTTCTCTCTTAGCTACCGAACGATGTAATTTTTTTCACTTTTTGACAATGTTAAGCCTTTCATCCATAATTTCTTTTGTTTGTATGTCTTTTTTTTTCCAAAAAGTAGTGTTTAGTGTTTTTTTTTGTTATAAATTAACCGTTCATCAAAATTTCAAATAAATTAAATTTTTAGAAACTAGACTCCATCCTACAAATTTAAAAAAAAAGAAAAAAAAATCAATTATTTTCAAAAATTTGTAGGGGGAGCACGGCCAAAAATTTTCTTTTCAGGAAGTGCCCACTTAGAAAAATAGTATTAAAAAATCAAATATTCATTAAAAAATTATTAGAAAAATTTTGCGCCAACTAGATGTTATTAGCTAACTTCTTACCATAGCGATTTTAAAAATACTACAATAAAGTTCACCGTGCTCAGGTCGTACAAGAGTTGCTATGTTATTTTTTCTGACAAAAACAACACCAATTTTTGTACATCCCTCTTTTGAACCCCTTAATCGCAACCATTTTCAAAATAAATTAATAGTTTAGAAAGTAGACTTGGAGCATTTCGATCCTTGCTTTTGTTCCATCTCAAAATTTTGAGTGTAACTATCCTCAATTTCACATCCAAGGTCAGCATTTCCTGATTTCAAAAAAAAAGTGGCCACGTAAGCCCCCTTTTTGGGAACCATCTTGGTGCACTTACCCTGGATGTAATGGAAAAATTAATTCTTACTGATTTAAGTCCCACAACTACAATCTTACGGATGCCAAATCAGTCTATAGCCATTCCAAAAGGTGTTATTAAAAATGTTCTTGTTAAAGTTGATGGATGGGAATATCCAGTTGACTTTCAAACAATCCAATCACTTACACTCAAAGACAGTTATCCAATAATTCTAGGAAGACCATGGTTGACTACTATCGTAGCTAAAATTGATTGTCAAGAAGGAGGAATGACCATTTCACATGGTCTAGATAGTAAACATTTATTTTTATATCCTCTTGCTAAACCTACTGAATATAATAAAGTTTGGGTTGATGAACCAGAAGAATTTAGTGGGCAAGATAGTTTGGCCTCCTTGGCCATGGTAGTGATTAAACAACATGGAGAGGAATTAGAGGATGAGTTAGTAAATGAAGTCGCACACCCAGATATAGGCTCGAGTGAAGAGGTAATAGAGGATGTACCAAAAAAAATTGGACAACCGATTGATATAAGTGGGATGGAAAAAAATTATGCTACCATGGGGATGCCTTGTCCCTTGGCCAATATGATTCCTCGAACGCGTTATTTCTTTGATGATATTACAAGATTTCACCGAATTATACCTCATAGTTGTCCTCTTAACACCTTGTTACGACCAATATATATTGTCACTTTAGCCTATCCAGGAACAAAAATAATTATGTTGCTACCAAGAAAAACTGTGAATGTCAATAGTTGGTTGACAAAAATACAAGAGGATAAATTATTTAATGTGTTGGAAAAAAGGTCTAAAGCTTTTGCTTGGGACTATACATACATGAGGGGGATTCACCCAAGTGTTTTTACTCATCACATTTATACTGATCCTAATATGAGCCCTATTCGTTAGCCACAGAGGAGACTTAATCCAGTGTTAAAGGATCTTGTTAAAATTGAGATTGAGAAACTCCTCTGTGCAAGATGTATTTATCCTATCTTAGATAGTAAGTGGGTATCACCTATGGTAGTCATACCAAAGAAAAATGAGAAGTGTAGAATTTTTGTAGATTATAGAGAACTCAATAAAGCCACTTTTAGAGATTATTTTCCCTTACCATTTGTTAATCAGGTTTTGGACAACTTGGCTGGGAGGAAATATTTCTCCTTTTTGGATGGATTTAGTGGTTACAACCAAATTTAGGTAGCACCAAAAGATTAGAATAAGACAACATTTACTTGTCCTTGGGGCATATATCCATACCAAGTTCTTCCTTTTGGACTTTGTAATGCTCCAACAACTTTTCAGAGGGTCATTTTGGCTATATTTGTAACACTTGTCAATGATTGTGTAGAGGTTTATATGGATGATTTCACAGTATGTGGGTCAACCTATGCTGAAGCTCTTCAAAACCTGGATAGGGTTTTAGAGGTTTGTGAGGAAAACCGACTATCCCTTAGCCACAAAAAGTGTTTAATAATGGTGGAACAAGGAATAGTCTTAGGTCATCACATTCCTTGGAAGGAATAAAAGTTGATCCTAAAAAAATTGAAGTCATTCAACAACTAACTGTTCCTCAAACGTAAACATATGTTCAAAGTTTTCTTTGACATGCTGGATATTATAGAAGGTTCATAGAAAGTTTTAGTAAGATAGTGCCCCTATATTTTCTCTTCTCCAAAAATATGTGGAGTTTAATTGGCCATCTGCGTGTCAACAATCATTTGAAATGATAAAAGAGAATCTTGTCTCTGCTCTTGTACTGCATGGACCAAATTGGAGTCTTCCCTTTCACATTTATGTTGATGCTTTAGATGACACAATTGGTGCAGTATTAGTGAAAGAAGATGAGGATGAGGGTAAATATTCCATATATTTTATTAGAAAAAACCTAACATCTGCTAAGAGAAACTACATGACAATAGAAAAAGAATTCTTGGTTGTGGTTCATGCCATTAAAAAATTCCGCCATTATATTACAAGATATAAAGTTATAGTTTATACAAATCACTCAATTGTAAAAGATTTAATGAAGAAACCTGTAGTTAATGGTCGAATAATGAGATGGTTACTACTCCTTCAGGAGTTCAATGTGACAATACTTGACAAGCCAGGGAAATTTAACGAGGTGGCAGAAATTTTATCTTGAATCAAACAAGAAGAGGGTGACCAGGACCTGTACAAGATGAGTTTCTAGATGAAAATATGGTTTCCATCTCTATAAAGACTCCTTGGTTTGCTGATATTGCTAACTATTTAGCTACTTTTGAAGTACCTCCTGAATTTACTTCAAAACAAAGGAAGAAACTTATTTGAGAGTGTGCATGATTTAAATGGATTAATGGGATTTTATTTCATTGTGGACTTGATATGATTTTGAGAAGATGTGTTAGGGCTGATGAAACTTATAGTATTTTGAGGGCCTATCACAATGATCCTTCTGGGGGTCACTACTCTACAAAAATAACTTCTCATAAAATTCTAGGTGTTGTATATTATTGGCCTTCAATGCATAAAGATGTTAAAAATTATGTTTTTCATTGTGATGAATGTCAAAGAGTAGGAAGACCAATTGCTTCTACAAAAATTCCTTTGTAGCCTTAGGTAACTTTGGAACCATTTGAAAAATGGGGGTTAGATTTTATCAGCCCCATAGATCCTTCCTCTCAAGGGAAAGAATATATACTAGTTTGCATTGATTATCTAATGAAATGGGAAGAAGTTCAAGCTTTACGAGTTGTTAGAGAAGAGAAAGTTGCTGATTTTCTCTATAATAAATTTTTTCTTCAATTTGGAGCCCCCCGAGCTATCATTACAAATCAGGGACCCCAATTTATGTCCAAAGTTCTCCTAGAATTTACAAACCATTTTCAGGTGACTCATAAGAATTCATCCCCTTATAACCCTCAAGAAAATGGTCAAGTAGACGTGACTAATAGAGAGTTATAAAACATATTGGCAAAAATTGTCTCTTCAGGAAGAAGAGATTGGGCCAAGAAATTGCCTAAAGCCATTTAGGCATACAATACAACATGGAAATCTACAACTGGATTCAGCCCCTATGAGCTTTTTTTTGGGAGGAAACCTCTTCTCCCCATTGAGTTTGAACTCCAAACCCTATGTACAGCTATGGAGTTGGGCCTAGATTTGAAACGAGCTCAAATAGAATGAGTTTTATAGTTAAATGAGTTGGATGAGCTTCATTTAGATGTTGTCCATCAAACTGAACTAGTTCAACATCAATGGAAAGTTTGGAATGATAAATATATTAAAGGGAGAGAATTTCATAATGGTGACTGGGCCTTGCTATTCGATTCAAGATATAAATTTACCATAAAGGAAAAATCAAGACTCATTAGTTGGGGCCATATGAAATGTTTGAAGTCTTCTCAAATGGCATAGTTCAGCTAAAACCCATTGATGGCGATTTATGAAATCTCTTAGTTAATGTTCATCGCCTACGTATCTAGCATAAACCTATTAATAAAGAAGAATTTACAAAGTGTGTAGAAATGCAAGGAGAGATCCAATGCATTGACTTTGCCAAGGTAGAGTCTACTTCATTTAATATCTATATGTTATCTAATATATACATATATATATATATGATGAAAATTTGTAACAAAAAGACATGTACCAAATTTTTTTTCAAATCATTTTTCATAAATTTTCATTTCGGACTTAACACGTGTTTTCATTTTACAGGACCTCTCATAAAGGAATAACAACTCCCGAAGTGTTGTTTCCTGGTGCTCCAAAACTTGACGATCTTAATGCATGATGCTCTAAAACCCACTCTTCAGCCTACCATGTTGGAAAGATGTTCTTGTAGAATGATATAAACTCCTGAAGTTCGAGTTAATTGGTGTTCATCATTTTCTTCTTTTTGGCTGCATCTTTTGATGATGCTCTAGAACTTTCATTTGGTTGCTGCTCCGGTTGCATCTTTCGATGATGCTCCATAACTTTCTTTTTTTTGCTGCTCCAACTGCATCTTTTGATAGTGCTCCAAAACTTTCATTTGGTTGCTGCTCTAGCTGCATCTTTTGACGATGCTCTAGAACTTTCATTTGGTTGCTGCTCCAGTTGCATCTTTCAACAATGCTCTAGAACTTTCATTTAGTCACTGCTTGGGTTGCATCTTTCGGTGATGCTCTAGAACTTATCCACTTTCTTTGTTTCAAATGAATTCTTTATGTGTACTCTAGAGTGTGAATGTATGTTTGTAGTAGTGTTGCTATAGCTCAGTATTTTTCTATGTTTCCTTATGTTCTAGTTGTGGGTAGTGTTTTTCTTGCAAAATTGACTCTGGTTAGTAGTGTGTTCTAAGAAATATGGGTGAGCCTAGTACTATATTCACACTAGTTATAATGTCTAGGAGGTTGAGTATGCAAGAGCCTCTGGTGTATGTACCTCTTACTAAACCTAGTGCAACAAAAATTCTAGTTGTTCCAAAAGGTTGAGAAAACCACTGTCAAGAGTACCTACAATCTTAGAAATAGAACTAGTTTAGAAGAATTAGTCAAGTTTAAAGGAAAAGGGCCTATTGGGTTTGCAAAATAATTAATGAGGATAGGTAAGGGTCCTAGGGTCTATTCAGAGAAGCCTAGTGTTCCTATTGTGATTTTGATAGTTCTTCTAGTGAGGAAGGAGGAGCGTGGCTTGATTCTAGCCATTGTCCTATTTTCCTTGGGCCCTATGATGACTTAGATGATGAGGTGATTGTTGCAAGTCCAATTTCCATCCTAAAACTAGGTGAAGTTGTCTATTCAACTGCTGACAAGGCCAGGTAGCACTTATGTTCTTCTACTAAATGGTGTGCAGTTTTTTGGATGTTTGTGATGATTTGACCTCTCCATGGTTTGTTCATTTGTTTTCTTTGCTCGTATTGATGGTGACCTCTTATATATTGGTGGGTGTACTAATTTTTTTATAGCAACCCCTTTTGGAAGGCTTACATGGGCTACTCCGACCAATGGGTTGGAACTCTTTTATCCTTTTTGTATTCCCATGGTATATGAATGATTAAATGTAATGGTTTGCGAAGCAAGCCAAATTAAATGAAATTAATATTGAATGATCATAAAATGTAACTTTAATGAGCCCAATGCTTATTGCTTCTTTGAACTACAAAAGGGATTTCAAGGCTCATTACAAGGGTCAAAATTTTGAAACTAGGATGGTCTAGGTAGAATGCAAAAGGCATATGTAATGCAAAAAACTTGATGAATCTGCTGGTTAATTGTATCGGGTATAGGTTTATATGTAATAGTCTTAAATAGTTCTATATGAATGACTGATATTGAAAAAAATATAAATTCCAAAGCATGTACTCTTCTTTGTACAATTTTGTAGATTATAAATGAAATTATCAAGGATTTTTTCTTTATCATCATTATTTCAATTAAATATATGGCTCTTTCTCTTTGCTTTAGCTCAAGGGTTAATTAAATACTTAAGGGGGGTCATAGGTTTGTGAGAATTTTCAAAGGATTTGATAAGAAGTCATGTTTTGGATATTGTGATTTTTTTATTGCAAGGATTTATGAAAATAGTCCATCCATTTCAAAATAAAATCAGTTGTGTATTACTAAGTATTTCATTTTTTACTCCATTTACCCGATTTGATGAGGCATTAGTCTTTTTGTCAAGAATTCATGTAATCAAATGAATTAGCAATATGCCTAACCATAGGTTTGAAATAAGAATGATAATTATTAAAATCATGTCAATTCTAAAATGTAAGTTTGAAATATATCCTTGATCCTATAAAATGAACAATAATTTACTCAAAGATTAACCAAATCCATAGTGGATTTTGTTTATTTCCTTCTATTAGGAACCCATATGTGTTGAAGTGTTCTCTATTTTAACAAATTAAAATGAACACAATTTGGAAATACCCTACCTAATCCCACATAACCTAAAGTGAAAGAGTAAATACCTTAGAATTATTTACTCATTGTGTTGGCCACTAACTTAGGGATGTCTTGAGCATTAGGGTTGGCTACCCTTTAGAGAGTTCTAGCGTTTAGCTAGAAAAAAACCAACAGAAATGGCGACTCCCCTGGGGAAAATTTTCATTCTCCATATGAAATTTTTTTTATTATAGAGTCAAATGGTGTGATAAATTTGAATATCTTGTTCAGATGTTTTAGAATTCCTGAACTTTGTGAAAGATTTAGTAGCAGCAAAGCTTGAAGTATTTAAAGTTGACTCCGTTTTTGGAGCAAACCCATATCAAGATTTATTTTGAAGACACTTCATCTTATTTGAAGTATAATCATGTGTGAAGATAGGTGGTGACTCTAACTCAAAGAACTTGATAAAAAATATAACAAAGCTTCAGATATGCAAGTTTCAAACTCAAAGGTGAATGGCTAGTCTAAAACTCCAAGTATTCTCATGAATATGAATAAATATTATCACATTTGTAAGTAATTTGTGGGAATTTTCAAGATACATGATATTAATGATCCTCTATTAGGTGAATTGGAACTAGGTGAGGGAATACAATGGTAATATCACATGCCTTTTTAATGTAAATTTAAATTAGTGCATTATCATAAAAGAATCATGTTGTATTGTAAGATCTTAAGTAAAATAGAAAGGAGTTCTTATTGTAAATGCTTAAGATCATAATTGAAGAGGGATTAGAATTTCATTTTGATAAATTTGGCAAGGATTGTAAAGGTAGTACAATATGCATAGTCAAGTTGTACATCTGGATGTAGAATTGAATGCAATAACACATGATGAGTACCCTTTGACACGTCAAAGTAGTTTTAGTGTTGAAAGGTATAGAGCCATAAATTTCAATAGAATTTGTGGTTTTCCAAATATTGTACCACATAAGATCAAGGACAAGATACCAAAGTTCAATGGAGCAAAGTCTGAATCAGCAATTGAACATTTGCAGGAGTTTGAGGATTTGATCAGGGATTATGAGGTAAATCATGAGGATGTTGTCATAAATATTTTTGTTCAATCTTTGGAGGATGATGAAAAATATTGGTTCTCATATTTTATAGTGTGATCTATAGCTTCATGGAATCAGTTTAAGATAGCCTTTGTAGAAAAATTTGGTGAAAAGGTAAATCCAAGTGTGGTAAGAAAAAAAATTATGGAAATACATAAAAGTGAAGATGAGTTGGTTCCTGCTTTCAATCTTAGATTTACAAAGGAAATAAGGGAAATTCCAAAAAGTATAAGGACAAATGATGATGAGTTTTTGGTCGTATATCTTGGTTCATTTGATACTAAGATGAGCTACCTATTAAGGGATAAAGATCCTACAACATTACATCAGGCATATCAAAGTGCCATGGATATTGAGAATAATTTGAAATACTCAATAATGAAAGGATATATGGCTGCAAGTGATGGTCATCTTAATGCACCTCATGTAGATGGAATCCATAGATCAAATAATATAAGTAATTTTCAAGATGGAAATGCTCCTGCTGCTATAATTTCTCTATCATCACAATATACAAATCTTAGCGAGCTCCAAGTTGAATGTTAACAAAATTTGAGCAATGTTGACCAAAATTCTCATTTTAAAGAATTGTATGAAATGAAGAGACACAAGGGGGAATCACTATATGAACTAATTTTGAGATTTTTGGATGCTTTGATAGAAGTCCCTGAAAATTTCAGACCTAAGGATTTAGTGTGCATTGATTTGTTTTGTGAAATCTATGAATCTGGGTTGAGTACTTTGCCTAAGGAATTAAAGCCTCATAGCTTTGATCAAGTACCTAACTTGATAAGGATTGTAAAATCAAGTTATGTGTAGGATTATCATGGAAAAAATAGGCCCTTAAGTGGCAAAAAAATCAAAAAAATTAGAGTTAAGCAACTTGACGTAAAAACTTGAATAAGTTATCTATATTATTTCAAAAATATGTAAGAATAGAATCTGTAGCAAATTGAATGTAGTTTCTAGACTACTAGGTTTGTTTTAAAAAAACTATTTGGTGAGAATTTGAAATTTCAATGCAGTAGTACTTTAATTTCAAGGAAAAAATAAGTAGGTGTTTGTCTGACCACCCTAACCACAATAAAATGATAATATTTTTTTAAAAATATTTTAGATATAAGTAGAGGAATCATGTCCCAATGTGATGCATATTTTGTGTAATTTTTTTCCAAGTAAATAATTAATTATGAATATTTTATTACAACTTTTAAAAAATATAAAAACTAGTATGTTTGACCACCTTAACTTGGTCAAAACTTCATGAAATTGATTTTTTTTTTTAAAATCCTATAGTATTTGAAGCATAGAATGTGACACATGTTTTGGATTCAAAAAATATGATACCATTTAAAATTTGTAGATGTTTTTCAATCATCCTATCAATTAGGACTTTAATTGTAATTTGAATAGAAAATGAATAATAATTACTTATTAAATTCAATGTAAAGCATAATTTATATTTGTAGAAAGCTGAGAATCTCCTTTAAAAACCCTTTTCGTTTCATCAATTTTGGGTAAAAAAAAGTCATTAGCCACATACCCATCATATTGCCACTTTTTGGCCCATCATGATCCCGCACATACCCATCAACCAATTGTGGTTATGCACAAAATGTGGATTCTCAAAATGAAGAGAATATGTTAGAATATGTTAGAAGATGAAAATTATGGTCAACTCACAAATAACACATATATAGAGCAACAAAATAGTGATGAATAAAAAGACACATGGGATGATAACAAAGTAAATATGCATGAATGCTTTTCTAGTGATATCTCAGATGGAAGGGAAATAAAAGAGATATGAGGTGTTGTTCCATGTCATGTTGTGATCAGTGAAAACAATACCTTTTTTGTTGATATTCCATTAGAAACTAGTAATCATGATATTGAAAGTGCAACCCTAAGAATCCATTTTAAGAATTTTGAACATGGTCTATGTAGTGATGAATTATCTTGGGAAGAAGATCATGAGGAAGTTGAAGTTTTTGACTGCTTCTCTAAGAATTGTAGTTACTTTTTTGAAGATTATTTAGAAGAATATTCCTCACATGAAGGATGTAATAATATAAATACTCATGATGTCACTTTTCCACAAGTGAAGGAACAAATTCCACATGATGCATTCTTGGAATGTAATCCAGGTTGGTCATCAATAGATCATGTTAATTGTGTGAGTGATGAGGAATTTGAAAATAAAAATGTGTTTAGTATGTTGATACTAAGTATAAAGCTAACTATGATAAATATGCTTATGACCTTGCTGCTCATGATTGTTTATATGAAGTAGGTATGTGGGTGATCCCACAATACTAGTTTACAATTTTTGGCCAAATTGGACACTAAACTAGTTTTTTCTAACTAAATCTTCACTTTCGGGCACCTATAGAGGCTAAACTGTGAGGAATTTGAAGATGATGAAAACTAGTTATTTGTGACATTTATTTTGTAGATTCTAAATATATTTTTTTCAAATTTTTTGGAATCATATTGCACTTCTTTTCCCAACTCTTTCGAAGACTAGTTTTTTCAGTAAATACCCTTTTTAAGGAGTGACACTCACTGTATAACGCAACTTTTTTTCCTGAAGGATAATTTTTATTTTTTTTCAAATTTAGATTTGTAACTATGATATCTAGTGCTTCCAATTAGTCTCATAGTGTTTTATTGAATATTTTTTCCTTAATCAAGTTTCGAAGTCAAACCAATTACAATCCAAACATAGGCAGACTTTAGAACACATAATTTTTTTTGTATGTATCAAAATTCAATTTTACTTTTTTTGTTGGATCAAGGAATTCAATATCTAGTGCAAAAAAAAAATCAAAATATTTTTTGATAACCTTCTGTTTTTCCACATGTGCAGAACAAAGAGCTTGATTTTCAGTGAAAAACCTACATTCACAAGAAATAAGAAGTAAATATAATAATTAAATTAAATTTATTTAAAATTATACATTTTGGGAAGCTTATAATAAGGAAAACATGCTTAAAAAATATAAATTTTAAATGAATTCATTTGATCCCCCAAAAGGAAAATCAAAAGTGGTTTTTTATCAGCATTTTGATAGGTGTAAAGGAGACTCTGTTATAGGTATGGTTTAAAACTAGTGGGGTTCTATCCAAGGGGGTTTGATCTAAGATAGTTGATAAATCCCTCTTCAATTAGAATGCTTTAAATGGAAATTTTTAAGGCTTAAATCATTATATTTTCTAAAAATATGTGATTTAAGGAAAATATAGAATCTCCTAGAAATTGTAAACCACTATTGTGGGATCATCCATGGAGATGCCAACTACACATGAAGAGGATATTGATGTACTCATGGATGAAGGAAAGGTTTCCTTACTGAGTTATTAGAATGCACATCATGATAAGCACATGGACCTTGAATCAACATTACTACAAATTGATAACATTGAAAGGCTTGTTGATTTACCTGACAATGAATTTTTAGAATACCTTCATGTTGAGAAGGCGGAGGATTTCATGATAACAATGAAGATGTGGAAGAACCCCTTATATGATGAACCTTCACCAGTATGTGAGATGATAAATGATTATCCTTACTGGTGTAGGAACAATCCACTTTTTGTTGAAAATCCTGATGAATTTTGGGTAAGTACTACTTACAAATATGAAGGGTACAACATAAATGGGATAGCAAGTAATGAAGACAAGGCTGACGTGAAGGGTGAAGAACTTAAAGGTGGAAATTTAATTGTCTACGATGATAATACTAAATACAGTGTTGGTATCGAGGGAGAAATGGATGAATATACTCATTTTCCTATGGTACCTGGCCATGTGCTTGAAATAGTGGTTGAATTGTCAACCACACTTATTCAAGAGGATGATGGCTATATTGACAGAGGAGGAAAATATTTCTTGAATAATCAACTAATACACCCAGATAGATACATTGGTATTAAAATCACATTGTTACATGTTGATGTGGAGAAAAAATTTGACGATTCTTCAAATTATGTTAGTATTGCAGGACTATTTGACCAATGTGATGAGCAACCTAGGGGTACAAATAACATTAAGCAGGATGGTATTCCATATGAATGTGCACTTGAATTATTTTTTGGCACCCCTTATCTTCTGGACCTTATCATGGAATTATTTCCATCTAATGAGGTTAATGCTCATGCAGAGCAAAATGAAGATTCTCCCAAATTTGTATCTTTCTTCTCTGATACCTTAGGAGAAGTTGGGCCTAACATACAATAGAGTTTCTATGAAGGATTTCAACTTGGTGAACAAATTGAATGTGATGTTACAAACCATGATCAAGTGGAATATGATATTTTTATCTTTCCTACTCACTTGGATGAACCTATGGTGCAATAGGTTGACGAACAGGGCAGTTTCATAGCAAGTGGAATTGATAATGTCAATCATGGTGACACTGGTTGTTCAAAAATGCATATAAATATGTTGATCCTTTGATATCATAACAAGATAAGGTATTTGATAGAGGAAAGAATTGATTCTAAGTTTTAGAGGGCCATCAGGCCTCCAATTTAGAGAATGAATCCTAAGAAATCATAAGAGAAGGCTTATGGGATTGGAAATAAAAGTTACATTCTATATCATTGTAATCAATGTACATGATTGTTGTCCTCTATCTCTGGATTTCATGCCTTTCTACTGGTCTACTTCTTTTTGAGATTCTATATTCTTGTTATGCCCGCAAGATGCATACATCCCCAGTTGGAGCCACTGGTGGAGCCTTCAAATTTCATTTTCCCCCACTGGTTTCATGGTCAATCCTATGATTGTTTCTACCTTATTTTCATTAGGGTTTAGGGTTTTATGGTCTTTACTCATTTATACCCTCAATCCTCCTATTGACTTATGTTCGCTCATTGACCAGCTGCATCAGGTGACTGGTTGCTTAAGTGGTATTGTATGGCCTTTACTATCATTATTTTAATCAGCCCCAACACCTTGGCTACTCGTAGAGCCTAGTAAGTCCCCTTTTTAAGAAAAATATATTCCCACGTGCTCTTTATCACCACTTAATTCTTTCATTGGCAGTTCATCGCTCATCATATATTCTTTCTAAACCACCCATTTCCATCCCACAATGAGTAATCCATTATTTATTCCTACAACCTCAAGTTCATCACCCATCGCATGTTGCATCCTCACTGTTGAAAGGTAACTTGCAATGAATGATGCAATTAAATATTTAACCCATCTCTCACCTTAGCACTATCATCAATTGTCTTATGCAGTCTAATAGTGAACCTATGAGCACCGATGGGTTGAGTTACTCCCATCACGTGTGTTCGATGCATCATAGGTAAATGTTTCTCCATGAAAAGTGAACAAGCGATGAGTGATGGGATTTCAATGTTCGTCTAGCATCCTTTCATAGTTAAAATCAAAGGTCGATGTCTCATCACTAGCTTCCAAGCCATCACTTGATGCAGTCTTGAATCAATACTTGAAGATGCGATGGGTGATGGGTATGTGTAGGATAATGATGGGCTAAAAAGTGGCAATATGAGGAGTATGTGGCTGACGACTATTTTTTTACCCAAAATTGATGAAATGAAAATGTTTTTTAAAGGAGATTATCAATTTTCCACTGATATAAATTATGATTTACTTTGAATTTAATAAGAAATTATTATTCATTTTCTATTTAAATTATGACTAAAGTCCCGATTGATAGGCTAATTGAAAAATATCTATAGCTTTCAAATAGTATCACATTTTTTGAATCCAAAAAATGTGTCACATTCTATGCTTCACATACTATAGGATTAGAAAAAGAAAAATGAATTTCATGAATTTTTGACCAAGTTAAGGTGGCAAACATACAAGTTTTTTATATTTTTTTAAAATTTGTAATAAAATATTCATAATTAATTATTTACTTGGAAAAAATTACAAAAAAATATGCATCACATCAAGGCATGAGTCCTCTACTTATATCTAAAATATTATAAAAAATAATTATCATTTTATTG
Source organism: Sequoia sempervirens (assembly GCA_007258455.2). Classification (NCBI taxonomy): domain Eukaryota; kingdom Viridiplantae; phylum Streptophyta; class Pinopsida; order Cupressales; family Cupressaceae; genus Sequoia; species Sequoia sempervirens. Next base: position 125,930,282 of record VDFB02105785.1, read on the forward strand.
TGGTTAGGGTGGTTAGAAAAACACCTACTTCTTATTTTTTCCCTGAAATTTAAGTACCACTACATTTAAATTTCAAATTTTCACCAAATATATATATATATATATATTAAACAAACCTAGTAGTTTAGAAACTAAATTAAATTTGATATAGGTTCTACTATTACATATTTTTGAAATAATATAGATAACTTATTCAAATTGTTACGTCAAGTTTCCTAACTCTAATTTTTCTGAATTTTTTGCCACTTAAGGGCCTGTTGTTTCCATGATGATCCTACACATACCCTGATGTCATTTAATTTATGGCAAAGATTATCTTGTGATCATCAAGATCAATCGTGAATAAGTTGAGGACTATGGAGTAAGGACTTAGATGGGTAGATGGTAGTTTTAAAGCACATCATCACTATTTCTAATTAAAGAAAGTGGAAATCATTAATGAGCCTCATTGATTGAGTTTTAAATCTTGAATGATCGACGGCTGAGATATAGCATGCAGTGATTAATTTTTTGCTCACACAAGTGAGCTAGACTGTCCATTAAATGTAGCTTGCCTCAAATTCCATTATTTAATGAGGATTGCTTGTAGTTTGTTTGATGAACTGTAATTATCAAGGCATGAGAATGATTGTTGTAAGTACTAGATGAGCGAGTTCTAAGTTTTGAACAAGGTATTATAGAGGTGGATTTTTTATATCTTCTGGTACATGAGTGTGAATGCATGTTTGTAGTAGCATTGCTATAGCTCAATATTTTTTTGTGTCACCTTATCTTCTGGGTGTGGCTAGTGTTTTTCTTACAAAATTGACTCTAGTTAGTAGTGTATTCTAGGAAATATGTGTGATCCTAGTACTCCAATCACATCAGTTAGCAGGTCTAGGAGGTTGAGTATGCAAGAGCCTCTAGTGTATGTGCCTCTTGCTAAACCTAGTTCATTATAAATTCCAGTTGTTCCAAAAGGTAAGAGGAGTGTTTGAAGAAAGGTTGAGAAAACCATTGTCAATAGTAACTACAATCTTAGAAATAGGACTAGTTCAGAAGAGCTAGTCAAGTTTAATGGAAATGGGCCTGTTGAGTTTGTGAAAGAATTAATGAGGCTAGGTAAGGGTCCTTGGGTCTATTTAAAGAAGCCAAATGTTCTTGTTGTGATTTATGATAGTTCTTCAAGTGAGGAAGGAGGAGTGGGCCCTCATTCTATCAATTTTACTCTTTCCCTTGTGCCCTATGATGACTGAAATGTTGAGGTGATTGTTGCAACTATAATCTCCATCTTGAAACTAGGTGAAGGTGTCTATTCAACCATTGACAAGGTTGGGTAGCGTACGCGTTCTTCTACTGAATGGTGTGTGGTTTTTTGGATGTTAGTGATTATTCAACCTCTCTATGGCTTGTTCATTGGTTCGCTTTGCTGCTACTGATGGTGACCTCTCTGGTGTTGGTGGATTTTCTAATTTTTTGATAACAACCCCTTTTGGAAGGTTTGCATGGGATGCTCTGACCAATGGCTTGGCACTATTTTTTCCTTTTTGTCTTCTCATGGTATATGAATGATTAAATGTAACGGTTTGAGAACCATACCAAATTAAATGAAATTAGTCTTGAAATGATCATAAAATGTAATTGTAATGAGCCTGATGCTTGTTGCTCCCTTGAACTATAAAAAAGATTTCAAGGCTTCTAACATGGGTCAAATTTTTTAATTTAGGATGGTCTAGGTAGAATGTAGAAGATAGATGTAATGCTGAAAACTTGATGAATCCGTTGGTTGATTATCTCGGGTATATATTTCTATGTAATAGTCTTAAATAGTTATACATGAATGATTGATATTCAAACAAATCTAAATTTCAAAGCATGTACTCTCCTTTCTAGAATTTTGTAAATTATAAATGAAGTTATCAAGGATTTTTTGTTTGTCATCAATGTTTCAGTTGAATGTATGGCTCTATCTCTTTGCTTTAGCTCAAGGGTTAATTAAATGCTTATAGGGGATCATAGGTTTGTGATAATTTGCAAAGGATTTAATAAGAAGTCATTTTTCAGATATTGTGAGTTTTTGTATTGCAAGGATTTATGAAAATATTCCATCCATTTTAGAATTTAAAATAATTTGTGTATTACTGAGTATTTCATTTTTTACTCCATTTACCCAATTTGATGAGGCATTGGTCTTTTTGTCAATAATTCATGTAATCAAACAAATTATAAATATGCCTAACCATAGGTTCAAAATAAGAACAAAATCATGTCAATTCTGAAATGTAAGTTTGAAATACATCATCATTCCTAGCAAATGAACAATAATTTACTCAAAGATCAACCAAATCCTTAATGTATTTTGTTTATTTTCCTATACTAGGAACCCATCTATGCTGAAGTGTTCTCTATTTTAACAAATTAAAATGAACACAATCAGGAAATACCTCCCTGATCCCAAAAAACCTAAAGTGCAGGAGTAAAGACCTCAAAATTGTTTACTCGTTGTGCATTGGCCACTAACCTTGGGATGCCTTGAGCATAAGTGTTGGCTACCCTTTAAAGAGTTCTAGGGTTTAGATGGGAAAAACACCAACATAAACTATGCTAATTCAAATGATTTGAATGTAACATAAGATATGCAAAATGAAACAAAAATATTTTAATAACAAACAAAAGCCTAAAAATAGGGTTTTAAATTTTGGAAAATATAGTGCAAATTCTACACTGGGATTGATTTTCCCAAGGGGGTGAATGATTCCTAATGGGGATTTTTTTCGAAATTTTCAAATATTTCCAATTGGTTTTTATACTTTTGATGTTGTATGATGTAAATTCTAAGTGAAAGTGCAGATTTTCTTTGGGTTTTCTAATAAAATGAGATGGAAAAATGCAAGTTGTATGAACTTTTACTAATGCAAAATTAGAAACCATAGAATTCTAATTAACTAATGCAAACCCTAATACAATGTTAGTGCAAGAAAGATCTAGGATGGTAATGCACTACAAATCAGAATTATGATGTTTTAAATGTAGGTTAACAAAAATTAAAGGTGGTTTTTGGTATTCTTTTCTAGGGCTTAGGACCTAGAATGACAATCTTCACTCTCTCTCATTCAAAAACAAACCCTAGAGATCTCAATGCAAGAGGAGAAAGAGATCTTGCAATAGGGTTGTTCAAGGGGTTGAATGTAATCTAATGAGGGTTTCACCACCAAGTGAGGGCTTGGAAAGACAAATGTAATGCAAGATGCAATGCTAAACACTAATTCAATGCATGCCTTAACTAAATGACCTAGAAATACAAATAAAATAGAATAAAAAACTTTAATATGGATTGTATGCACCTAGGAATCTGAAGTGGACTTGGATGAACTCAAAAATGCTAAAAAATATGAGCTTTTTTCCTACTGGGATGCATTCACCATTC
>VDFB02105785.1:125933787-126026434 GCA_007258455.2 Sequoia sempervirens
TGGATTCTTTCTTAGCATCTTTCTCTTGATCTCTAACCCAATCCAAATAAAAAATCCTCTTTATCTACACCATTTTCCTTAGAATAGAATTAGTCTTTAAATTAATTACCCCTTCTAGGTCCATTTATGCTTCTTGAGGTTCAACTTCATCAATGATTTGAGAGGTGAATACATCAATGTTGGTAATAAAGTCCAAGATATTCTTATCATATTCAAACACCTAAAATTTAGTCACATTTTTAGGTACTGAAGTTATTGGAGTTAATTCCATAGTGAATTTCCTCAATCTAGAGAGGGAGAAAGGCTTCAAGGTACTAGCTTCCTGAGCCAGGGAATCCACAATTTGGTTCTTACTATGTGGTCTCAACTGAATGTTGAAGGAATCAAACCCCTCAATAAGGTCTCATACTCTATTCCTATAATTGGTCATCCTTCTATCATGACATGAGTATTTCTTTCTAACTTGTTTGACCACTAACTCAAAACCCCCAAAGACTTGCAAAATCTTAACCTTTTTTCTTAGTGCCATAAGCAACCCATGAATCAAAGCTTCATATTCTGCTACATTATTGGTACAATGAAACTGAAGTCTATGAGAAGCAAAGAAAGTTATACCTCTTGAATGAATCAACTCAAATCATGCTCCAACATCTTGCTTTGATTTGGATCCATCAAACCTTAAGGTCCAATACCCAACAATTCCAAATTTCTTTGTTGTATCTCTGTACTATTGTTATTGGAAGGCTCTTCAGAAAGCATCACCTTCTTTCCTTTGGGGTCATCTTGAATACTTTGTATATTAATTCTAACTGCTAGAATGGGGTTAATGCACTTCTGCACCTACTCAACTATTGTTTGGCATAGGCAACATTCCAGTTCTAAGTGGGAGGCATAGTGAACTCTACACCAATTGGGTAAGAGTAGCTCCTCAAAAATTTATATCCCTATCTAGATGGATATGATCCTCTACACACTTCTGGATGAATTCTTGAAAGTTACCCAACAAGCTAAGTTGATTATCTTCAAGACCTTTGCCTTCTTCAACTAGCTCTACCAGGGCTGCAGTAATGGATTCTACTGTGAAATCAATAGGTGTGGTGTGCAACATTATAACTTCTTCTACATAAAACTCTTCAACAATGGCCGCCAACACATAATTGACCATGATTACCTCTGATATTAATATTTCATTCGAAGTATTATGATATTCTATGATTACATACTTCATTGGGGGTTCCCTTTCAATCCTAATTTGATTAGGTAGTCCTTTCCAGGGAATCCACATGTGTGATTGATTAGTTGATACATATCCATTCAGGTCCTTGGTAAAATCACTTCCTAGGATCAACCCATAAGAGTCGAGAATGCCTACTACTTGAATATTGATGACCTACTAGATTCTAGGATCCAAAACAATCTACATGGGAATCATGTTTAGCTCTCCTACTACATTCACTTATGTTTTGTCCAGTTGTGTTTCCTTCTTCTACGAGGAAGTGGGAGTAATTCCTAGGGCTCTAAAAATAGGGAATGGCATCACATTGGTAGAAGCACTTGAATATATTAGGAATTTATGTAGATTCTTTCCAAATATGGGACAAAAATCAAGAAGGGAGGTGTCTCAGTTTTTCCTTGGAATATGGTTAACTTTGTATCAATTTGGGCAACTTGATTCTTGTCCTTTTCCTCCCCTTTGTCCCTAGATGGTTTTTGAATTTGGATTTGATCTTTCAACACTTGGGAAATAGATACTTTACTAATAGTCTCACTAGTTGTTTTATCTTGTAATATCACATTCATATTATAAGCTCCTAAGAAGGAATTCCTTATGGAAGGTACTCTTAGTAATTCAAATGCATACATAATTACCTTGAGATTATTAAGTTCCTCAACCACATATTCAACTAATTGCTTGGTGCTCATGTATGTGGGAGCTTTTTTGAAGTATTCCACCACTTTTTCATTGCTGGCATTTGCACTCTTCCCTTTGGATGTCCCAGCTTGTTCTTGGTCCTCTTTTGAAAAGTACTACTTAGGTACATGAGGATACATTGGATTGTTATTGGCAGTAGGATCAGGAGGAATGGAGATTGTGAATGGACCATCAACTTGTGGGAATCTATTTGGTAGATCCCTCAAATCATACTTCTTTATTGTCCTATGGAACACCTACACTTCTTCAATACCAACTTCTTCTTCCAAGGGGCCATTGTCATTCTCAAGATTTTCATTGAACATATGAGAATTCTCTTCTCCATTGCATACTTGATCTACATCTCCTTCAGGCTGACTTGATTTGTCGTCTGGCTTATTCTCTTCTCCTTTTGGTAAAGGAGCATGATTCACTACCAAAATATGAGAATAATAAGGTACTAATGGTACTAACTCTTGACTACTCAAATTATTCTCTACCTCATACTGGAAAATGGAGGAAATAGTTTGAAATTTTGGGCAATCTAACTTAGAATGTTTACTAGTCTTATGAAGCCTGCACCACCTAGATAAGGTTGCTTCTACTAAGAGCATGCCACTTGAGGGCTTATCTTGATTAGGAGTCTGATCCAATGGAGTAGGAACACCTCCATTATTCATCCTTGTGTTCCAAGTTTTATTTTGTCAAGGTGGTTGTCTCCTTTCAAACCCTTGTCCACCAGCTTGTCCTCTATCAAAATTCTAACTAGAAGCCTACCCTCTTTCAAATTTTTTTCATCCTTCGAAATGTTTTTGCCCTTGCTGAGGCTCTTGATTCTCTCTGTGGTAATTTGACTGCATACTTTTTTGGGAATCTTGGAGTTGACTATTTTTATTTCTCAAATAAGTGACCTCCATGTTCAACTTCCTCACTTGTTGAGTCAACTCATCTAGTCTTTCCTTGTTAGGATTGTTGTATGGAATCTAGTTCACATTGCTTTGAGCAAATCTTGTTGTTGCACCAGGGTTCAAGGACTGGTTCAAAACTTTAGAATTCTATAGATAAGTGTGAAAACCAACCTATGTATATGAATGAAAAGGCTAAATAACACCTTGCTGAGGATAATTTGGCATCGGTGGGGCTTGATTCATGGGAGGTCCTAGATTTGGGACCAAAGGTAGTTGGGGTACCAGATTCATAATAGGGATGTGATTGGTAAGAGCCTAGTTGATGTCCTGGACTTTCCCTGGATAAGCAGTGGGTCCTAATGATGGCAAATGGCTAGGTAAGTGTTTCTTTAAATTGGTACTAACCTTGATAGCCTCATTGTATGCATCAAGCAAACTAGCTAGAGGATTGGGCCTCCACTTCATAAAGGTGGCTATGAGACTATCCAAAGCTTCATAATAGACCTCTAGTGTAGTAGCATCATCAACAAAATAAGGGCCTACAAGCTAGTATAAGCATGATGAAATCCATTGTTAAAGGACCCTATGGGCTCATTTACTTCTCTCTTGACCTTGATGAATTATAGGTAGAGCTCATTAGCACTAATGGGAATCCTAAACTTCAGCAAAAATGCACTCTCCAATTCTGTCCAATTATGAATTGACCCAATAGGTAAGTGGTTGTACTAGTAAAAGGCATCTTCTCCTAGAGAATAAGGAAAGATCCTACATGCGACATCCTCATCATTGATTCCCCTATCCCTAAGATAGGTTTGGAAAATCTTGATATGTTCCTCTACAATTCTATTAGGATCATTAATATGGAACTTTGAACAAAAGTGTTTAGGGTTTTTGGGCATGACACTGTAATTATTGAAGGTCAAGGGAGATGGATTGTTAGCATGGAAATCCATAGGTAGAGGTGGGGGTGGTAATGGCTGATTTATGACTAGTGGAGGTTGTTGAATAGGGATGGCTTCAAAATCAGATGAAGATGGGCTTGATGAAGATGATGATGAAGGAGATGATGGAATTGGCTGGGTGGATGATGATTCTCCTCTTCTCCTAGTCCTTCTTGACCTAGTAGGGGCTTGCAACTCTTGAAATTCCTCTTCTCCTAGAGTCGATCTAGTTCTTGAGAAATTTTTAGGAGAAATGGCAGACAAAAATTAGTCTACCTTTTTTATTCAGGACCTCCTAGCACCAATTTGTTGATGGTGTTTTCTGTACAACAACAACTCAAATAGAATATTGAAATCCTCTCTTTTGAAATGTAGGTCTTTATCAGCAAGCCTTAAGAGATAACCACAAGGTCTCTAATGTCAGGTCTTGACAATGGAAAAACAACTCTGATAAATGTGAAAATGTTGGTAATCACAAAAGGACCTTCCAAAAAAATGTTGAATCTTCAAACTTATCAGATCTCACAATATGGTGATGCTTCAAGTCCTTAATCTAACACAGATAATGAAGAAATAGTAAAAGATGAGGGTTTAAGAGAGATTCCTAAGATTAAAAATACTCCTAAGATCAACAATGCAAATGGTGAAATACTTGAAATGGACCAATCTCTTGAAACTAATTCATGCTTAACCCAGATGAACCTTCAATCTTATAGAAATAATGCTATCTTCTAAGGCATTAAAGATTTTCAGATCATGAACATTCATCCAAAAATAACCCTATTGCAATTGAAATGAAAAAACATTCACAATTGAACTAAGCATAATGAATATGTGGTCTAGGCTAACTTTACAAACCAACTCACAATTAGGAAATTGCAAAAAGTATGGACCAAGGATTGCTACAAACACTTGAAGTACTAAATGATAAACACCACAGATTCATATCCACTTCTAAATCTAACATATATCCAATACTTCTTAGGCAATCTCAAAAGATAGACCAACAAGAACCATGCAAGATAAGTCAACACAAGAGAAATCACCAAAAGCACAATGTCTTCAATTGTATTGAATCATCGAATAATAGAAACAATTCCAGTGTTTTTTGATACAACACTTGCTTCAAAATAAAATTAATTACAACACTTGCTTCAAAATAAAACTAACTCCTAGCACTAGCTTTTTCTTTATCACTTAACTCGCTTCAAAGTCTAACCATCTAGCCCTTACAAATGAGGCAGGATGCCATATTTATAGAGTCTCATAACATGTTGGCTCATTTAGGTTTACAGAAGGTTGACCACAAAACAAGTTGGCCTAGAAGGTTCCTAAAATAAAATAAGATATTACATTAAATGCTTGAGGCTCCTTTCCAAGTCAGCCTGGAATCTCCAATGCCACTCGGTCAAATGCATGTAGAGGATGAAGGAAGGATAATGGGAAGAATTTTTTTTGAAGCAACTTATTCATTAGTTGGCAACTTATCTTTAACTTGACCCAATTTATCCTACACCATAAGGAAAATCTTATCTAGGTCAGCCAAAGGTGGAGTAACTAACACTTTGAATCTTCTATCAATAGATTTAATCTCCTCCCTAGATTCCTAGATGAACTTATCCCATTCCACCTTGTGATATTGATATTTCTCCATGACAACAATTTAGGTGGATGCATCATCTAAATGGTGGGATATGATTGGACCATCATCAATTGGGGCATAAAATTCATGCCACCATTTCCTTAATTTCGCTAAACTTATATGCTTTATTGAAAACTTCTTCCTCCCAGTCATGATCTCAAGGAATGGAATAAATTTGTTGTAAATATCCTTTAATGTATTTCCTAATTGCTGCCCCTACTTATGAATTCTCTTTAGAACCTTATATTTAATCTGCAATGATTCATACTAGTCCTAGGGTCTTGAAACTTTCAAAGAAGAGAGGATTCCATCACTCACCAATTTCTCCTCTATGTAATCCATGATGGTCCTTAGCTTTTGCACAGGGAGATTTGTACCACTTTTGTCTTTCCCCATCACATTTTGTAGCCACTCAAAGGACTTGTGTGCATCACCACAAGTGGACAAGATGTCATTAATCATATCATCTCCTCGGTGTTCAACTCCTTGGAACTATCCATGGCTGGCCTATGTAGAAGCTTGCATCTTCTCAAGCTCAATGAATTCCTCGTTAGGTAGCAATCCTTTAGGAGTCACCCCTTCACTTCCCACTTCTTGCAAAGGATTCATCAAGTGTTGCACGTATCTATTCACATCACTCAATTATTTCTGCAACCTCTCCTTTTCGGTTTCCTTTTCCAACCTTCTTAGAATAGCTTGGGAGGACTCTTGTAACTCTTCCTTCTCATAGTATTTACTAGTGGGTCCCAAGTTTAAAGTCTGAATAGTCTAGTCCTAAGGAGCTATCTCTCTTTTCCCTTTTTCTATTGTAGGAGTGATAATTTTGATTTTTCTGTTGGCTGCTTCATCCCTGGTGATATTGGAAATCATCCTAGCCTTCTTTTCTTTCCCTTTGCTTATGTCGGCCAAAAATTCATCCTAGTTTGAAGGAGTGTCATCTACAACTATTTTCTTATTCCTCAATCTTTCATTGAGCCAAATTGGGGTAAAAGCATCCAACTGTTGCTCTTTTTTTTCCATTACAGTTTCACCTTCGAAGGGCTCAACATCTACATTATGCACTAAGGGGACCTCTTCACTTTTTCCTTCTCCTTCATCTTTCTCCTTATTATCTTCTGGCTTTTGACTCTCCACTTGATCTAATGTCTCTATCATAACCTGAATAGGAGAGGGATTCCTTTCATGTTCTTTTTCTCTTCCATGGATTTCTCTTCTTTATCTCTAGCTGGTGAGTCCTCATAAGATACTAAGGATTACCCTAATATATTACCTATTTCCACTTCTGCACTATGGAGGTCTATATCCTTGAATTCTTTTTTTTCCTTACTTTGATGGATATCCTCACCAAAAGCTTTTGTCAGCTCCTTTTCTTCATCATGTAACTCTTCAGTTGAAGGAGGGGCAGGGATGTCCTCTTGTTGTGAAGTAGAGAAAATTCCAAAGGCACCTTCTTTCACTAGAATTCCTTTAAGAGAAGGAGTTCTAGCCTTCTTGGTATAGACTTGTGTCTTTTCTCTAGAGCTCTCCACATCTATCACCTATGGTCCTGCATCTCCACTTTGCCCCTTAGGCTGATCACTATGCTTCCTTGAAGTTCTAGCTATTCTTATCCTCTTAGGTATAGTGAGACTATCATTTTCCTCTTCTCCTTCGTGTTCTTCCTCTTGAACATATGTCTTTTCCTTCAAGGCAGTCTTCCTCCACTTAGCACTGGGTTTCCTTTTCTTTTCCTCCTCAAGCTCTACTTGGATACCTTTGATTTTAATTTTGAAGAGAAAACCCACCATTTCCTTACCTTTTGGATCCTACTCATCTTCTTTAGAGGTTGAGTGGGATTCTAGACTTCCCATCAAGTAATATGTGTAATGCTTCCCTTCATTGTCCAATTCCCATATCTTATGCTTGATCCACAATTTGGTATACTTGATCATAAGAGCATTGATTTGCTCCAATTTAGTTTTCTCTTCCCCTAGCTAGTCAATTTCTCCTACTGGTTTATCTTTTATAGATTAATAATCATGGTTTTGTATTAAGTCTCCATCATCATCAAGCTAATCAGGAATGACCTTAATGTTGTATAGCCTGATTATGTGGGCAAGAAATATTGAAAAATTATTCTTTAGGACTTCAAATTCATCTTTTCCATTTTCCCAATAATCTTCAATTCCATCTTTGTGCTTGAATTCTCTACTAGTTTTCTTTTGAGCTCCTCTTGTCCTATCAAATCTAAGACTTTTGGAGTGGAATGCCAAACCTAGAGTGCTCATTTCTTCCTCAGAAGAGTGTGCTATGATCAAAGAAGGGAAAGCCTCATTGACTCCTATCCTCAATGGAAAGTCACATCCCAAGCCAGTTTTATGCATGTCTTTCTTCAAAATATCATCAAAGGTGTAGATTTTCATGGTAACCTCCAAATGTATGATGTGGTATGTTGGGAATCTTGGTAATCTATAAGGAGCACTTTGGTAACCATCAATTCTAACATATGAGAAGTTAGGAAACCAAATGAACCACACTCCATTCTTCTCTATCAATTCCTTAGCTGCATCAGAGATCCTCACATGCTCTACTCCTTGTAGCAATCTTATGATATACATGGTGAATGCATCATTCACCCTCTTGTAGCTTGAGCTATCCAAATGAAGCTCAGGATAAACCTCATAGAGAAAATCTTGGCCAAAGATCCCTCGTGTACTCAACCCCTTGTATGGATGAAATATTGCCAAGGCATAGACCAAGTAAGATGTCATTACAAAGCTCTTGGTTTGCAAAACATTCCACAATGGTTCATGGATCATGGAATTTATGATACATGGCCAATGATACTCTACATTTTTATCCATTATTATTATGATGTAAAACATCCAACTTTTAAATATCCCTATAGTCTTCAAACCCACCACTCTGCTAAGGAGAGTGATTGCATCATAGTATTTTGATTTGAACTTGGCTTTGAACAACTGCTTAGGAAACTTGGAGATGTGTGGATTTTAATTTTCCAACGAATAATTGATAACTTGCAAAGCCTTATTTTTATTATCTATGTAGTATTTCTTGGCTATGTTAAGATCAAAACTCAGCACATGAGATCTATCTAGCATATCAAATTTCAGAGCCACTTAGACATGAGAGAAATTGGCAAGCACTCTGCCTTGTGAACTAATTATTCTCTGTGTATCCGAATCATAGTTTCTAGCACATTACAAGACTAGCTTGTAGAATTGTATTTTAGGAGGGAATCCAACCACATGATCCAACCTAGAGGTCACCAATTTTCTTACTAATAGATGAGGATCCTGCACTACCATTCTTTCTTTAAACTCCTCATAGTCCTATTTCTCAACATTGATATTTGTTACTTCTGACTAGATGGAATCCAACTTGCTCTCAAGGACCTTGCTTTTCATGTTCAACTTGATTCTCTCAAAATTTGAGATAGAAGCTCCCTCATCACTGGGATCCATTACCTTTCCCTTAGCTCTTCTAGTAATGGCCTTGCTTGATTAATCCTGCATTAAAAAACATACCACAATAAATATCCATTATAGAATGAGAGTCAAGGTTAGTCCATCATAAATAGAATTTTCATCATTCAAATAAATCCAAACAAAAATCAAAATCCCTTTGAAATATCATTAAAGCACATTTTCTTCAAAGTTCAGGGTTTTCACCCCTTTGCAAAATTTAGGCCAGAAGGGAATTTTGGGGAATTCCAAGCCAGGTGGAATTTAGCAATGAAAGCATAATAAGAATCCAAGAGTCATTCAATCATCATCATTACTTAATAAATAGCATAATACACATTTAAATCTCAAATCGATCACGTGATGCAAAATCATTAACCATTGACTCATTAATTCCCTCAGTTCTTCATTTCCAACAGATTTTTGAGGAATTCCATCAGGGATGGAAATCCACAAAATTGGAAGGACTTCACATATTTTGGGAAAACAAAGGAACAACAGATGTTCAGGAAAATATTAAGGTAGTGGAATTATAGGAAGTCAACATGGTTTTCACGTTTTATGCATGCTTTTAGGAAAATGAGAAGGCGAAGGAAAACCGGGGAATTCCTAAGGTAAAGGAAATCCAAAAAATTCATGAAATCCTGAAATATTTGACTTCATTAGGGTTTCACCCAAATTGATCAAATGATCACAAATTTGGGGATTTGAGCTCAGATTCTATTCACTTTAGATTGTTTAGTGATGGATTCAACTATCTAGCTCCTCAAAGGGTGATTCGATAGTATTGGTAATAAATTCAAGATCTAAACCCTAGGATTTTGTCATGATCGCATAGTTTCAGTCTTAGCCCACTTGCCCACCTCTCTTAACCATGCTGAATACCTTAGAATATTTAGAGTAAGGAAGCTATCACATTCAAATGAAAACTAACCACTCAAATCCACCCATAACGTCAGATCTATCGAATGCAAGGGATCCAAGATCAAAACTCTAGATTGAATCAAAATCACACACAAGATAAAATTCAAGGAGGGGGAAAAGCTAGCAATGAATGGAAAAATTGAATTATCAAATTAGCAAGGATGGCCATATCAATCTCAAAGGAGATCTCAGAAGGAGAAAGGGGAAAACCTAATTTAATTACAGACCCTCAACACATTGAAACCAAAATTCAAAGCACAATCAAAACACCATAGAGCGATTGATACTCATCAGTTGAAATAAAATGCACCGTAAACATATGATGGATGAAGAGAAAGTCATGAAGATAGCGACTAGTAAGAATCTTTGAACTCAAGCAAATGTAAAAAGTCACCAGAATAACACCACCAAAGCAAGCGATCCATAGCCCAATTACAAGACTCACACGCAACACTTAGAGATTAAGCTCTTCCAAATTCATAGCAAGACAAATTAAATTGAGTCATAACATAAAATTCCCTTAAACTTCATTAATTGCAATCGACAGAGTCCGTATAGGAAGTCTAAATGCAATGAATTGACAACCCAAAATTAGTTCAGGAATCTGAGGGAATGGATGAATTTTGGAAAATTTTGGGGAAGACATAATTCCCCAAGGAGCTAAAGTCTCTAAAAACAGTGTAAAGACAACCTTTATTGGTTTTGAAGGCAACCGCTAGTTTCCACGAAGGGAGAAAATTCCCAAAACTAGAGAAAAACCCAAAATTTTCCCAAAGACTCAGGATTTTCAAAGTGTTACTTCAGAAGGGGCATTTGCACAAGCAAGATAAGAATTTAGGAACATTTCAAAGAAAGATAATCTTCATAATCAAATGATCAAAAGCATCCAAGGCCAGAACAAGAGAGGTTCCCTACTCATAGCGAAGTGTGTGTGTGAAAATTGCACAATGAGAACATGATCACTAAAGAATTCCTATTTATGCATGAGCTCTATCAAGATACATATAAAAAGTTGAAAGCGTGGATCAAAATATATAATGGTTTTGTGTGCCCTACGATTGGATCGATAAATCTCCCTCTAAAGTTTGGACCAAAAGAATTAATTGTATCATTCACCATCATCCCATTGTTGGAAAAATTTCTTGTGAAGTTAGGCTATTCATGGTTTCGATCCATGAATGGCATCTCGTTGATTGTGCATAAATGTTTAAAGTTTCCATTTGGAAATGAGATATTTACTATGCATTATAGTGGCTTTAATTTTGTGCCTTCCTATTGGATTTATTTTGGTCCAAGCCTATTGAACCTATTAGACCCCATGAAGACTTCTTTTTCAAATCTTATTAAAATTTCAAGCAAAAGAACATAGTAGAATTATCCCTTAACAATATGCCTCAACCCATGATTGAGTCACCTATCCTAAATGAGACCATGATTTAACTAGGATCCCTTCCAAACATCCAAGATCATCCTATGACAAATCCTTCACCTATTTCATATAAGAGAACAAAAGATAACCAAACAAATCTTGTTGTGCCTCCTAAAGGAAAACAAGTTTACAAAGTCTAAGATAAAGTGGTTGAACAACCTCCCATGGTTCTGTTTGTTCCTCTGTTAAGGGAAGAAAGGAAACCTATTGTTGATAAACCTACTCATACAAAAACACAACTTGAAAATTGCATGAAAAGAAACAAAAATGCTAGAGAGCATAGGAATATACATCATGCTATTGCTCATTTTTTGCAAGAAAAATAACAAAAACACAACATAGAAAATCAAAATCCAAACTTTTTTCTAGCAAGGCATGATGCTTCTCTGCCCTCACTACAACATAAATAATATTCTATGGATATTATCACTAGACCTCTCATTGTGATTAATTTGGATGATGAAATTGAAATTTCTAAGATTGATGAGGAAGTGCATGATGAGCTAAATCTATTTTTTTCCTTTTCGATGAGATTATAAGATGAATCCTAATAAAAGCGTTGAACTTGGTGCTTATCCTTATTTGGCACTTAACATTTTCCCTTTGACTAGTTGTCCTCCTTCATATAGTGAACAAGATTGTGATATAAATGACCTACTATAGGTTGAATCACATGTTCCTTAGCAGTACTTTGTTTATGTTATTTTATATTTTATTTTTGTGATTGCATGTTTGTAATGTGATCCCCCATATTGTTCCATTTGATGTATCCCTCTTTATGTGGATTCTTCTATATGTACCTACATTCTTCTATATGTGATAAAAATTTATCTTTTCATTTATCTTATGTTTTCCTTTTGGGGATGATGTAAGGCATCGAGACATTTAGGTCTCTTCCATGTTGACCCAAAATATTTTCCTTTATTTTCTCTCAGGAATTCCATTCAAAAATTCATGTGACCTTTGACAAGCTAGTGAGCTCACTAGCCTATCAAAGGTCACTAGCTATGAAATAGTGGAGAGAAGGGTTACAATCACTTGTAGGTAGGGAAATCAAGGAAACATTAAAAATATATCACAATGTTAATGATGAGTTAACTTTAGAAATAGAGATGAAAACCAAAATAGATGAAGATCTATTAATGTGGGAGTTGTATATTCCAATTTTGTAGAGAATGAGGCTCATTTGCTATATTGAACAAGGTATCTAAGCATCAAACAAATCATTGAAAGAAAGGGGGATTGTTTGACAAAAAAATTTGGTAGACATGTATGGAAAATTTGGTAGGATAGATATGGAAATCAAATATTTGAAAATTTTCCTCAAAGAAATGTGGTCTCATTGTGATGTGCATCACCATGAGATCACATTTCTTTGAGGAATTTTTTCAAACAGTTGATTTCCTTGTCTATGTTGTTTGATAAAATGCTTTGGTAGACATGCATGGAAAGTTTGGTAGCATAGAAAAGGAAATTAAATATTTGAAAAAATGCACATCATGATGAGACCACATTTATTTGAGGTATTTTTTCAAATAGATGATTGCCTTTTCTATGTTGTTTGATAAAATGCTTTGGTAGACATGTATGGAAAGATTGGTAGCATAGACAAGGAAATCAACTACTTGGTAGAATTGTTTTAAAAAATGCCTCAATGAGATATGTCCTCATGGACTAAAATGATTGCAAGATATGTAGAAAATGGATTTGTTGAAAAGGCTTTAGAAATTTTCAAGAAAATGCAATTTCTAGGTATAAAACCAAATTACACTACATTTTCCAACATCCCCCATGCCTATACCAAAATGAAAGTTGTGGAAAGGGGTATGCACATCCATTGAAAATGATTGAGAAATGATGTATTATATTACATAATTATAAGTACTCTCATATCTATGTGTATACAAAATGTGGAACCAAACACAAGGTAGGTCAATTTTTTAACAATATCCCTCAAAGAGATATGGTTTGAAAATGTAATTTGGAAGTGTAAATAATTGTATAGTATAAAATGTGACAAAAGGGGCTAAGGTTATAATGAAAAATAAATAATGATGAACATGGAATATGCATAATAACAAAATCAAAGCAAGCCAAAATAGAATTAAGGAAAATGTAAATAAAATGTGGGGTACGTGCAGGATCCTGATGGGCCAAAAAGTGGAGATATGATGGGTATGTGTAGGGTATGTGGTTGACGACTTTTTTTTAACCCAAAAATGATGAAATGAAAAGGGATTTTAAAGGATATTCTTAGCTTTCCATCAATATAAATTATGCTTTACTTTGAATTTAATAAATAATTATTATTCATTTTCTATTTGAATTATGACCTAAGTCTCAATTGATAGGTTGATTGAAAAACATCTATAGCTTTCAAACACTATCACATTTTTTGAATCCGAAACATGTGTCACATTCTATGCTTTGCATACTATAGGATTTTAAAAAATAATAATTTCATGAAGTTTTGACCAAGTTAAGGTGGTTAGACATATGATTTTTTATATTTTTAAAAAGTTGTAATAAAAAAAACTCATAATTAAATATCTACTTGGAAAAAACTTACAAAAAATATGCATCACATCGGGATATGAGTCCTCTACTTATATCTAAAATCTTATAAAAAATTATGTTATAATTTTATTGTGGTTACGGTGATCAAATAAACACCTACTTCTTATTTTTTCCCTAAAATTTAAGTACTACTACATTTTAAATTTCAAAATTTCACCAAATAGATTTTTTCTTTTTAAATAAACCTAGTAGTTTAGAAACTACATTCAATTTTCTATAGATTCTATTCTTACAAATTTTTGAAATAATATAGATAACTTATTCAAATTTTTACGTCAAGTTACCTAACTCTAATTTTTTTTAAGTTTTCGCCACTTAAGGGCCTATTTTTTCCATGATCATCTTGCACATACCATGTGTAAAGACTTCACATACCTAAAAAATGGAGATTCAAATGGAGGAGTTCTATCCAATTATGTAGCCTTTGTTTCTTCTTGCATCAAACTCCTCAAAAATTTGAATTTTTCACAAGGTTGTTTTGATTGGAGGTAAGAATCGGGTTTTGAAGGGGTCCAGAACCCTTTACAAAATAAACCAGCTGATAAAAATAGAAAATAACATTATGCAGCAATCAACCCAATGAAAATGAACCAACAACCAAAAAGTAGCCAAACAGAAGGCATCTAGCCAACACCACTACATATTTTTTAGAATCTCAACAGCCTCCATTTAACTAGCAACCATATTTTGCACATTATCCATAGTATCAGAAACCTCTAAACCAGACGCCTTGCCCTGAGATTTCATTATGTTTCTAGTTCTGGCCCTCGGCCCACTAGTTTTTACCTCACTAGTTAAAACACTACCTTTAACACCACCCTTCTCACCAGCATAATCCACATCTAGTAGCTTATCTAGAACAACAATATCATCAACAAACAAAATATCCTCTCTTTTTCATAGTAATCATATAGGGGATCACCTTGGAAGAGTCAAAAATAGCCAAAACCTTAGGGACATCTCCACTCTTCATCACAATATTCCACATTTTATTAATTTTATTCTCAAGGGATAAGATTCTCCCTTTTAAGTTTTGTTTCAAATTGATGGTTTCCTCCACCACAGTATTAGCCATAGTATTAAGTGAGTCCATCAGATCAACAATTTGTCTTTGTACATAAGGATCCTCAACCTTATTAGCAATACCTCTAACTCTTACATTAGTCCTGTTAATCTCATGGAAGAACCAGTTAAAAATTTTAAACAACACATTACCACTATCATGAGCCAAACCCACCACATCAACATCTTCTCTATCAAAGTTATCAATCCCTTTCCCCACAACCACATCCTCATCAAAATAACTAACATGAACCTTATCAGTAGAAATATCCTTACCTTTTCCAACGGAGACAAGAGACTTCATCTTTTGAATGGAACATGTGATTTCCTCCGCAACAACCTTCCTTTTCACTAGCCTATCCACATCTAATTTGTTAGTTCCCACAGTATGTCCTCCACCCACAACCCTTTCCTTCCTCTAATTTTTCATCCCAATGTCAGCACTCAGAGAAGCCTCACCAAAGATACCTCCAACTAGGGAAAGAGGGAAGCCCTTCTCCAAGAGTTGGCCAACAATTCTCAACACCCTTCTCTTTCGGCTCCCATCCTCAATCTCCTACAATTGTCTAGTCATTGGGGGAGGAGAGGAAGCTTCCCCAAAAAGATCATTTTTTTCCTTAACCCCCTTAGAATGAACATTTTCTACCACCTCATCACTGCATGTCATATAGACCTCTTTGTCATCCAGCTTCCTTTTCCCAGTCTTACCCAGAATAGGGGAATTGGGGCCCTCCTCAAAAGAGGCATACAAATCCAAGACATAATCAACATCATCATCCCTATCAGACTTAGAATCTTTGTTCAAAATAAGCCTCCTCTTCTTATATTTTTTAATAACCCTTTCCTCTTCCAACACCATCTCATAACCCTCCTAGGG
Source organism: Sequoia sempervirens (assembly GCA_007258455.2). Lineage (NCBI taxonomy): Eukaryota > Viridiplantae > Streptophyta > Pinopsida > Cupressales > Cupressaceae > Sequoia > Sequoia sempervirens. The sequence goes on from VDFB02105785.1 coordinate 125,949,524, forward strand.
TTTTGCAATATCTTCCTTTGGGGACACAAGAGGTTTTTGCACCTCATGAAATTTGATGTGCTCATAGATTAGGAGAATTAACCCCACATGCAAGATATGGTTTTTTAGGTTTTTCATATGATCCTTAATCCTTGAGTCAAGCCAAATCAATAAGTAGTATGGAAAGGAAATCCATTTCTTATGCCTGAAATGGTTAAGAAAAAGGAAATGGTAAGTGTTAATCGATGTATACCTTCCTTACAAGGTTGGCATACCTCATAATCTCTTCAACAACATCACGCCACAATTCTTTTAAGGAGCTCCTCCAATAACCACCACTCTTTGTCGTCTTCAAATTAGTAGCCTCATTCCCTTTAAAGAAAATAGACATTGCAACCTGCAATTCTTTTTATCTTTGAACACCTTCATACCATGCATATCCAAGCTAGTAATTTGAGCAATGAATTCCTCATCAACCACAAATTCCCTTCCACCCAAATTCAGGGTTCTCTCATCCAACACTTGAGCAACAAAAGTAGTGACTTGGGGATTGTTACAATGTAGTTTCTCAATATACGGAGTTAAGCCACCCTTGTCTAAAATATACCACACCTCCTTCTTCTACTTAGTAGAAATGTAAGACTTAGGCTTGAAACAGTTTCTATCCCCACCCATTGCATAAGACTTAACAAATAGAGGCCAAGCACAAAGCAAAAACCTCAAGAGAATAAGACAGATACCACCCAAAGTAGAATTATGAAACATAAGACTCTGGAAACTAAGATGAATATCACCTAAAATTCATGTGAAGGTAGTAGAAGGATAGATATGAAATCTTGAACTTGAATTTCAGTTCATGTGAAATCCATCCCCCATACATAAAAACTGAGCATTCCTATTCATAATATTAGGCCACGTGATCAAGGACATGCACAACTCAATACAAAATAAGATCAAAAGCAACTTGAGATTAGAATTCATTGTTAATAATAGTCATTTCCTCAAAGGAATAGGATCATTTAAATCCCACTCCTTTCTTTTTCTAACACCAAAGTTAGCGAAGAAATCAGCTAACATATTTCCCTCTCTCAATATGTGGGAGATATAACAAGTATAAAAGGAATTGATAATTTCAATGGAATCCCCAACCTAGGCCTCAAAAGTCCAAGATGAGGGTGAAGCATTCTTCAAATTATTTATAATGTTAAGAGAGTGATCCTCCAACTAGACCTTCCTATACCCTTTTCTTTAATCCATTTTGAGTCCATCATAGGAACAAAGGATAATATTTTGTCTTGCATAAAAGGAGATTTTAGAAATAAATTTTTCCTTAATACCCGCACAAATATTATGAGCCACAGATAAAGCTGGAAGAGAAAAATTTCTAAAAGTTCTATTTTTGTACTCCAGCCAAACCCCCCAAATCATATGAGGCAAAGTGAGAGACCAAAAAATCTATAGAGCTAGCTTAGATGAAGGACCAACCCATTGATACCATAAATCTTTGACAGAACTAGGCAACACCCAACTAATTAGATTCGAAAGCGAGAGCACATGATTCCAGATCACACCAACATATTTGCACCCAATCAACAAATGACAAGTATTTTCTGCTTCCTCTTCACAAAGAAAGCATCTATTGGGTGTAAAAAAACCTCTTTTAATCAGATTACCAGTCGTTAAAATTTTGTTTTGGTAGAAGAACCAAAATAAAATGTTGACCTTAGGAATCAATCTAGAGGACCAAATAGAGGCTGAAAAAGGAGGCTAGCCAATAAAGGATTCATTGAAATGAAAATCTGAACCAAAAGAGAAGTTACCTGTAGAGGAAGGCTTCCAAACAAACCGATCAGGAGAAGGGATAAAAGGAATATGAACCAAAGAAAAATATTTATAAATAATTTACAGACCAGGGTCCACCTCATGCAACTTCCTCGAACAACCTCCATCAATATAGTTAGTAACAAATCTTCCAAACTATCACACACACACATGTCCTTAAAGGGTTGAGCCCAAGGCTCATCCTTTAGAGGCCCATTGCCATACCAATTACTATCCCATAATAGAATACTCCTCCCATTACCCATCTTCCAAAAGAGACCCTTAGCCACAATCCTTTGAGCCTTCAACATACAATTCCATAGCATAGAACCATACAAAGGATTAAACTCAGGAGGTAAAAAATCTCTAATCCCAATAGCACCATGTAATTATTTTCCCCAAGCAATTTTTGCCCACTCACTTTTGGCTAGCAAGAGATTCCACAACTATTTACCCAAAAGGGCCATGTTAAACATTTTGATTTTGCAAATTCCCAACCCACCAACCTTTTTAGGCCAACATACATCATTCCAAGCAACTAAATGAGTTTTTTTTATCTTCAACACCTATCCAAAAGAAGTTTTTCTGAATTCCTTCCAAGATATCCACAATCTTCCTTGGCATGTGAAAGAGACTAAGGGCATATACTGGAATATTTTGAAAGGTGGATTTAATCAACTGAAATTTTCCAACTTGTCTCAACAAATCCCCCTTCCACCCAGCCAACTTGGAATTAAATTTTTCAATCAACCCCCTCCATAAGGAATTCAGAGCCTTAGAGTATAAGAGGAGCCCTAGGTAAGAAGTAGGAAATTCACCAATTTGACACTACAAAATTCTAGCTATCCTATTTTGTCTTTGAATTAGAGTGTTAAAAAAGAAAATAACACTCTTCTGCAACCTAACCTTCTGCCTAGAAGCAGCCTCATACATTTTCAAAATCTGTTTGATAGCCTTAGCTTCCTTAATAGATGCCTGCCCAAGCAAGAGAGTCATTCAAAATCCTGTTTCCTTTTCAATGTTTAATTAGATATCACTCTTGAATGGAATTGACACTTGAATTTATATATATCAAATTCTAAGTGAAAATTCTATTATCTCATGAAAAGGTGGTGGAAAGTTCATAAAAAGGTGGTAGAATGTGAAAAAATTGCATGCACACTTCACAAAGCATCAACAAGCTTCTTTTTGTCGGAGCACACACATAACCAGGAGAATATTTGAGAATGTTGGCCTAGATATCATAGGTTTTTTGAGTTTTTTAATTTTTTATAGCAAGACAAAACACACTTGCTTTATAATGCAAGCACGTTTTGTCTTGCTATACAAACAACTAGATCCCAACTTTTTCAAAACATGCTTGGGTTATCAAAATTTTTATTTTCTATAGATTTCTTCTCTATCTCTCTCTCTATCCTTAGCCATCCATTCCCCCTTAGCAATCTAGGTATCTCACTTAACCCTAAAACCTCAACCCTCAACACTATGCCTTAGACCCTAATCCCTAAATGCTATACTACAAAAACCCTTGATATGTTGACCCTTAAAAACTAAACCCTATTCTCTCTCTCTCCCTCTCTCTCAAGGATCCCCCTACCACCCCCTCTCCCTCGATCTCTCTCCCATATCCCTATCTACCACTGAATCTCTCTCCCAATCCCTCTCCCTCTCTCCCTCTCTCTCTCTCTCTGACTCCCTCTATCTCTCTCCCAATCCCTCTCTCTCCCTCTCTCTTAGGTATCCCCCTCTTTCACTCCCTCTATCTCTCATATATATATATATATATATCACTCCCTCTTTGTCTTTCTCAAATTGTCTATCTCTCTCCCACTCTCTCTCCCTCTCTCTCAGGTCTCTCCCTCCCACCCCCTCTCCCTCTTTTCCTCTTTCTCTCTCTTACACACACACACAAACAAACAACACACACTCCCTATATCTTTCTCTCAAGTCTCTACCTCCTACTCCCTCTCCATCTCTTAGGTCTCTCTCTCACTCCCTCAACAATCTATCCTCTTGAGCCAATACGCTAAACCCTCAATGCTATTGGTCCTCAATCCTCTAGCCTATACATTGGATCCTCAACCCTCATCTCTCTATGTCCTTTACTCCTCTTCTCTCCTCTCTATCTCACTTATTCCTTCATCTCTCTCGCGTCCCTCTATCTCCCAATCCCTCTCTTTCCCATTTCCTCTCTCCCCTCTCTCTCAACTATCTCCCTCCCACCCCCCATCTCTCTCTCTCTCTCTTTCAGGTCTCTCTCTCAACCATCCTACCTACATAACTAGATCTCTATCTCTTTATCCCTCCCACTCCCTATCTAACCCACTCCCTCTCTCTCCCTCTTTGTCCCTCCCTCATCTTCTCTCCTCTCTATCTCACTTCCTCCTCCATCTCTCACTCCCTCCACCCTTCCCCCTCTACCCTAACCCTTCAACCATATTCCCTCAACCCTTAAACTATTAAACCCTCAACCCTCAACCCTTAAACCCTAAACCCTAATCCCTCAACCCTCTACCCTCTTGACCCAATACCCTAAACCCTCAACCCTCAAGCCTTAAACCCTAACCCCTCAACCACTATACCCTCTACCCTATATATTGGACCCTCAACCCTAATCCATCAAACCTATACCCTCAACCCTCTACCCTTAACTTTAAACCCTCAAGACTCAACCATTAAGCCCTAAACCCTTAAACCCTCTACCCTCTACCCTTAACACAATACCCTCCACCCTCAACCCTCAATTCTCAATTCTCAATCCTTAATCCCACAACCCTTAACCCTTAAACCCTAAACCCTTATACCATCTACCCTCTACCCTCAACCCAATACGCTAAACACTCAACCCTATAGGTCCTCAATCCTCATCTCTTGCTATTCTTCCCTCCTCTTCTCTCCTTCTCTCTATCTCACTTCTACCTGCATCTCTCCCTCCCTCCATCCCTCCCTCTCTACCATAGTCCCTCAACCCTATACCCTCAACCCTTAACCAATTAAACAATCAACCCTAAACCATCAACCCCTAAACCCTAAACCCTAAACCCTAAAAACCTCTACCCTTTACTCTCTACCCAATACCCTAAACCCTCAACCCTAATCCCTCAACCCTATAACCATAACTATTAAAATCTCTACTTTAAACTCTCAACCCTCAACCAATAATCCCTAAACCATAATCCCTGAACCCTCAACCCTTAAACCCTAATACATCAACCCTTAAAACTTAAACCCTCAACCCTCTACCCTCTGCACTATACATTAAACCCTGAACTCTCAATTCTCAACTATCTACCCTATACATTTGATCCTCAATAATAATCTATCAACCCTATACCCTATAACCTCAACCCTCAACCCTAATCCCTCAAACCTAAATCCTTAAACATTAAACCTCATACCTCAACTCTTAAACCCTTAAACCCTCAACCCTTAACCCCTCAACCCTTAAATGCTTAAACCCTTTGCAGTTTCAAAAAATGTTGTCGGGGACATTTTCACACTTGTTTGGGCGCTCCTTGCAAAATTAGGCTTAATGTTTCCTTGATTTGGTACTGTAATGTGGTTGACATATTCACATTAGGTCTTGGGCCCTTGTGAACTAATGGATTTAAATTGTACCTTCACAAAGTGTTGTGAAGTGTTGTAACATACTTTCACACTTTCATAAGGTTTTATTAATTAATTGAACTTAATAAACCCCTTTTTAACTAAAATAAACATTAATCTTACATTATTTGAAGTATTCTAAAGTGTTGGAACACATTTTCAAACTTCTCTAGGCTTGTCATTAATAATTGGGATTTATTATGCATTAATTGGCCTTATTTTGTATCCACAAGCCTCATTTATTACATATTTTTGAGAATAATCACGACACCAATGGATAATTGATCATAATTCAAGTATTTATGGCTTGTGTGGTCCATATTTATCAATCTAGGACTCATTTTACACCTTCGCGAATGGGTTCCGCATAGATTTTTGGGTGCCAAATCTATTTTAAAACCTTTCTAAGAAATTTTTATTTTTGGTCCCATACATTATTCCATATGGGACTCATTCACCATCTTGTGTGAATGAGTCTTGTATGGCCCAAAATTAAAATAATTTAAAATAAATTCAAATTTCTGGTGGGATTTTATTCTCCTAGATTTGGCATCGGCTTGTAGTGTTGTAATTTCAAAAATTCTTGCATAATTGAGTATAAATAGAAGGTTATTTCACTCATATTTTCACCTAGCAATCTAATAAGCAATCAAGTGTTCACAAGAGTTTTCAAGAGAATTCAAGTGTCTTCTAGAGTATATTTTCAAGCATTCTAGAGCAACATTCAAGCATCAATCATCATTTCAAGGATTTCATGCATCATGTTGTTTTAGAGCTAACAATTGTGGAGTAGGATTTTTTGATTCAAGCAAGTGTTTCATTCAAGATTAACATAATTCAAGTAAGAATAAAAGTCTATATCCATTATAGCCAATACAAGAATAGTCTCAACACCTTATTCCTAGGCTTTGGTGAGTTGCAACATTTTTATTTGTCCATTCATCATTGTCCATTCTTATTCAATTTAATTTCAAGGATTGATTTCCAAAATGGGATTTGACTAAGGAAAACCCCTATTCACTAACCTCCCAACATTTTTCACTCTCATTTGTGTGTGATTTATAAGTCTAGGTTGCAGATTTCCCAAGGAGAAAGATTGGAGAAAAGTTGCAAATTTTTCAAAGTTGTCTAAGTTTTCATCAAGCCTTGGAGAGCTTTGGAGATGACCTATAGGTTGAAATTTGAAGATTCAAATCTAAAAATAACTTAGGAAGGAGAAAGTAGATATAGAAGATAAGGATTAACTTTTGAAGCTTTAGAAAGTCCCAACTAGACTGATTTTCCACTTTTGGAAAATGAGTGTCAGTTCCAATCAATTTTTCATGTTTTTACATATTTGGATACCCTTTTCGTAGATTCCTATTCCTACACAATTTCCCAGAAATAAGACTGATTCACCTAGCTTGGTGAATGATTCCCAATCAGCCTTAAAGGTATAATTTCTAGTGATTCAAACCTCCATTTAGCCAACTCTAGTTTCCTAGGTGCACACCTTCCTATCTCCATTTTTTTGTTTCATTTCATTTACTTTTCTAAGTCATTTAGTGTCACTTTGCATTCAATTAGGGATTTTAATTTCATCTAGCATTTCATTGTATTTTCCAAGTCTAAACTTGGTGATGAACCCCTTATTAGATCATATTCATCCCCTAGAACAATCCTTTTGCAAGATATCTTTCTCTTTTGCATTGAGATTTCAAGGGTTTTTTCTTGAGTGAAAATTTTCTTTTTAGGTCCTAGACCCTAGAAGGGAACCAAAACAATTTTCCACCTTTATTTTTGGTGAACCTACATTTAGAACATTTAAATTTATAATTTGGATTACACTATCATCGTAGATTTAGCTTGCATTAACATTGCATTAGGATTTTCATTAGTTAACTTGCATTCCAGGGTTTCAAATTTTGCATTAGTGAAAGCTCATATATCTTGCATTTTTGCATCTCAGATACATATCAAAAAACATAAAAAGCATAAAATTCAATTAAATTTTTTGAAAGTTTTAAAAAAAAAATCATCACTAGGACCCATTCACCACCTTGGGTGAATCAGTTCCTTTCCATATTCAGCATTACATTTTCCAGCATTCAAAGTTCAATTTATAAGTTTATGTTTGTTGTTATTTCCTTTATGTTCTAGTTTATAGATTTTTTGTTTTATACAATTCATTGCATCTAGTTTCCATTACTTCATTTTGTGCATTGATTGAAAATTACATTTTCATTGTTACATAGTTTAGAACCTGAAATTTGCATCTTGGATATATGCTTTAGAAAGAATTATATGTCCTTAAATTCCTCAATATATGTGTCAACCTATGCTTTTGGAAATGATCCTAACAAATTGAGCTCACTCATGCTCCTTCAGCTCCTAATGCATGTCCTCCTTGTGATGTTGGCATCATTGGAGAAGATGGTGACATCATGAATAGGTTCATAAATGATTATCTTAACAACCTTGAAGATAATGCATCCTTTTATCCATCCATTAAACAACCAAATCTCACCATGATACCACCTCTTGAGATGTTAGGTTACCTACATCTTGAAACAAAAGTTGAACCTAAGTTACCCATAATAGGTGAACCTAGTTCCTCTAAACAAGTAAATACTCAACCATTTTATGATAACAAAGTAATAAAAACTCCCATAAGTCTACACGATACATATGTAAAAGGATTCACGATCTTGAGTAAGCAAGGATGTGATACAACAACTGAACATCACATTCATCAAGTCCTAGAGAAAATCCTAACTGAAGAAACCAAAAGGTTAGGATATCAAGATCCTCCTCGCAACATATGAACTCCTAAAGAATACCTAATGCTTCATAGTGATGGTTCGGTGATCTTAGACTCTCCTCCCAATATGAATTTCCTTCTTCCTAATGAACAACCAATGACTCTTAACAATAAGAAGGATGATGAGATCATCTCAAGACCTCCTTCCCTAAGCCCATATAGAGAAGTTGGTGAATCTAGCAAGTGTAGGAGGCCGTACAAGTCACAAAAACTAAAGTTCCCTTCTCTGCCACCTGAAAGTGAAAGGAAATTACAAATACTTTTAAACAAAGAACTAATAACATTACAACCAACGAAAGATAGGCTCATACTATATGCTAAACATGCAAAAGGTCCACATTTTCGATAACAAATAATTCTTGGACATATTACTGATGAGTGTCATGCATTCAATTTAGTATTAAACAATTTTCACTTTGATGGCAATGATTTCTATTGATTGTTTGAATAATATCCATTTCCATCCCCTTGTCATGTAATAGTTGTAGAACATTTTATTCTCATTATTACATGAAATTTCCCATCACCTACCTTAGCTCATTCTTGTCTCACACTCAGTGGGGGCAAGAAGTAGATAGGATTTTCCTAGTAATGAATTTTTCATTGTCCCTTTGGTTCATTGTCCACCTTCTGCTTATAAAGACTAAGATTTGGAGGTAGATGACCTCCTTTAGGTTGAATCACATGTGCCTTACTAGTCTTTAGAATTTTTTCGTTTTCATTTTCTTTTGTGTGATTACATGTGTGATGTGATCCCCTGTGACGTTTTGTTTGATGTTCTCTCTCTTTGTGACATTCCTCTATTTGTACCTTCATTCTTCTCTATGTTGTCAATCTTTTTTCTTTATCTTTTCATTTGTCTTGTGTTTTCCTTTTGGGGATGACACAAGGCATCGAGACACCCTATGTCTCTTCCATGTTGACCCAAATGATTTCTCTTTACCTTTTCTTTTCCTTTCATTATTTTTCTTGTCTTTTTTTCCTTTTGGAGATGATTCAAGTCATCGAGGCATTCATGTTTCTTCCATGTTGATCCAAAAGGTTTTTTATTCTTTTTTTTTCTCTCTTTGTGAAATTCTTCCAATTCTATGTGTATTTAAGGAATGATGAAAGTTCCTAGCTCTCTAGTATCTTTGTAGCAAGAAACATACTAACCCCAAATCTATAGATCCCTTATGTGTTTGGATTTTAATTTTGGGGGAAACCCCTCTCTTTTCCTTATCTTTTGCATGACACAACATAATTTGGAAAAATATGACTTGGCATAGGGCTTTCTAAGTTAGCTCTCATGTATTCTTTGTTTGCATTTATCATTTTCTACTTTAAATTAATTTCTCACAACATGGTGTTTAGCAATTTCTTTAAAGTGGGGCATACATTGGCATTGTTCTTTTCAAATTTTCTTTCTCATGGTTCATGGTGCAATTTTCTTACTTTATACAATGCATCTTTTTCTTTGTTGATTAAATAAGGTGTGATGTCCTTCAAGAGTGTGATCTCTCTTAGCATCTTACATTCCTCTTAGTGGCTTGATGCAATGCACTACATCCCCTAACTTGCAAATATTTTATTCTTTGATTGGTCCTCTCTTGGAGACATTAGGCACAATGTGCCCTAAGTTAAAGACCTCGCATGAACTAAGAAAAACTCCTTTGAACATCCTTCATTATTACATTTTTAATTTATATGGCCACCTTGCATAACATAGCTTGCATGCCTATGGAGCCATCCTATTTGTTCATGAGCTCCAAGCATACAAAGTTTTGCTTGTCTCATGAAGCTTGAAAATCATTTTTGTGTGGCGCCTTATTAAAGTTATTAGGAGGTATAACTTTGCTATGCTTTGAGTGGGAAGCTCGACCAAGGCATGAATTTCCTCATAGCCACTTGCATGTGTGTGTGTGGGTGCATACTAGCCATGAGTGTATGTTTCTCACCTTTTTGGAATTCTCACCCAATAGATAGCCTAAAGTTCCATCACCTCAAAGTGAGTATGCATTTTTTTGAAAAAAATCCTAGATCTAATCCACATTTTGATGGAAAAATGGTCAAATCTTGATCCAAATCTATTTTATCTTTTATTTTTTTTGTCTTTTTCATCCTTGACAGTGTATGCTTGTGCTTTGTTGTTGCTCTTTATTATTCTCATGTGTGTTCTTTTGTGCATATGTTGGTTTGTCATGGGATATTGGTCCTAGGGGTTTGATCACCCCTCTTGATCATTGTCCTCCCATCTTATTGGAATTGGTACACTTTGACCCCTCTTTATGTTTGTTTTTCTACTTTAGTGTGAGTTTGAAGAAAATTCACCCTCTCAATAAAGTGGGGGCTAAATGTAGTGCTGAAAAATGTCATCAAGGACATTTTCGCACTTGTTTGAGCCCTCCTTGTGAAATTGGGCTTAATGTTGCCTTTATTTGGTGTTATAATGTGGTTGACACATTCACATTAGGTCTTGGGCTCTTGTTAATTAATGGATTTAAGTTGTACCTTGGTAAAGTGTTGTGAAGTGTTGTAACATACTTTCACACATTTTGGAGGTTTTATTAATTAACTAAACACACTAAACCCCTTTTTAATTAAAATAAACATTAATCTTGCCTTATTTGAATTGATGTAAAGTGTTGTAACACATTTTTACACTTCTCTATTCTTGCCACTAATAATTGGGCTTTCTTATATTTTAATTGGCCCTATTTTGCATCTACAAGCCTCATTTATTGCATATTTTTGAGGTTAATCCCAACACCAATTAGTACCCAATCATAATTTAGGTTTTTTTGGATTGTGTGGCCTAGATTTAGTGATCAAGGACTCATTCACCACCTTGGGTGAATGGGTCTCACCTAGATTTTTGGGTCTCAAACCTATATTTATGTTGTAAGAGAGGGGTACCAACCATGTTAAGGCTCCAGCTTATGGAGAGTCAAGAGCGTAGGGCTTCCCTAACTTACCTCACTCTAAAAGATGTTTGAGACAAGAATCGAGAATGATGAGGACTATAAAGTACTTCTATCACTTTGTAGATCCAAAACTTAAGTTTGGGCTAGGCAAGTTAGTTCTTAGAGTCAGTACTATGTCTTAGGTAGCTCTCTATCAGAGGAACACAATGCAGTTCTGGGACAAAAATGTAGCACACTAGAGTCTCTTGGGCACGTTGGCATCCATATGATCAAAAAATAGTGAAGACAATACAAACTACCTAAAAAATAACTAACTGCCTATCTAATGGACTTTAATGAAAATGACAAGATTATGTAATATAGAATGGAAATGTGTAAATAATGGAGCAAATAGATAGACTAAAGTAATGAAGACCAACTCATAGAAGCGCTAGTTTGCTAGCTAGATCCACATGTGCGTTCATCTACACACATGAAAGAAGAGGAATTTTTTTTGGGCTATATAGGGCCCTACCTTAGTTAGACCCCCGTTTTGGTGTTTCCACCTCCATAGATAGCCAAAAAGCAACAAAGTAGAAATATGTGATAAAGGAAAGAAGATAGAGCAATACACACTACAAAGAAATACAATGCTACTCAACCAATTCAAAAAGGAGAGGAGTGAAACATTACCCACCTCCACCAAAAAGCTCACTAGCCAATGGAGGATAATATGGACTTGGAAAGGTCACCACAGCTGCAACTACAATGAAAGGAGGTCTCGTGAGACTCCAAGCCCATGATTTAATGGTTTGCTTCACACTTGCCATGTGGAGTTGATGGAGTGTTGTTGTTGCAATGGAATATTGAAATGCTACTTGATAGTGCTTGGAATACTAAGAGATGGCTTGAGAATGTGAGTAGATTGCAAGAGAGATTGTGAAGAGATGAAATGAAATGAGAATGAATCAATTTGAAGGAAGAATGAGGAAGAATAAGGTATTTTTAGGTTAGTTGGTTGAAGAGGTACATTACAAATCATACCCAATCAGAAGTGTAACACATCTACCAACTTTAGATGCATGAATTCATTAGGTACGACAACACACTATGTGGACCTCTACACACTACATGTTCATCCTATAAAAATATTTTGTCATCGATGCACAAGACATATGCCAAGTGGAAGGAAGGTATTTGGGTGATGTCAAATTTCACCTTCATATTTGATTTTCTAAGGCGAGGGTGTGTGAAAGTGGAATTTGTGTAAGGGTTGAAAATTTACTCCTATACATTTCATCCCCACTTTAGGAAGGATGAATACTAATGAGTGCATCAGTAAAGTAGATTAAAGATTTAGTAGGGTTAGAAATTTATACTTGAACTATTGAGGAAGTAGACAATGATCTAGTGTACTCAAAAGTGTAAGATAGGAAAAGGACTCTACAAGTACTCTCCCTGAGGAGCTTCAAATGAAAGGCTCCATGGTTGTGCAGAACTATGAAGCTGCACAAAGTTCACCAAAGGCCCTCAGAACAATGATGGAAAAATCCCACAGGATAAAAGTATATCATAGGACTGTAGACCTCCAAGGAGGCAACCCCCAAGATCTCTCACATGGAGGAATCCCCAAGAAGAAAGTGCCTCACAGGCCTGTAGACCTGCAAGGAGGTGACCCCCAAGATCTCTCACATGGAGGAAGCCTAGAAAGTTAAGCTCCTTATAGGCCTATAGAATTGCAAGGAGGTGAACCCAAAGATATCTCACATGGGGGAGGCCCAGAAAGGCAAGAACCCTACAGGCCTATAGACTTGCAAGTAGGTATCCCCCAAGATATCTCACATGAAGGAAACCTAAAGAAAGGGGAATCCATAGATTTAGGAAGTGGCTTTACAAGCACACCTGCAAAGCAACTTGTTAATCCATAGATAAAAAATGTCTGAAAACAAAGTGGCCACATAGGAAAATAAGTGGATAGTCACTCAAACCATCAATAATTTTGAATGATTTCAAAGGGGTCCCTCGAAAATCTAGCATGAAGAGGGGTCCACTCAAGGGATACGCTGCTTGAAAGTGCAAAATAGATGTTTTTTTCTCAAATAAATTCATCATTAATGAATCCGTTCAAAATATGTTCACTCCATCAAGGAATTCGAATGAAAGAAAATGCCTAGTTGCGAGGGGAAGAACAAGATTACTCTAACCTTGAAAGAAATTTCTCAAGTTATTTCTTTATGAACCCATGATGAAGGAAACACGTTCCATTAGGGGTCCAAGTTGAGAATGCAACTCTTGAAAAAATCTTTTAAAGATTCTCGAGAAAAGATTTATTGGTAACAAATACATTTTCCAAAAATCAAAGGCATCATAGAAATGGTGTTGTCACACATGAAAGTGACAACTCAAGTAAAGAAGAGAGCAAGATGAAAGGATATTGAAAAAGAAACAATAACAAATAGATGACATAGGGGTGATTTGATATTTCAAGGTCAGAGTTGCTCATAAATATATATAAGTATAATAATAGTATATAAATGAATTTTCATGAACCCCCTACTATATTAGACCCTATGAAGAATGCAGGAGAAGAAAAAATGAAAATAAAAAGTTGGGTCAACATGGAAGGGAAGCCTAAATTCCCCCAACACTTTACATCGTCCCCAATTTTCCAAAAAATAAAACACAAACATGGAAGAATGATGATACAAATAGAAGAAGGTTTATGACACAAAATCACTTCTATATCCAAGCACTAACAAGGGTGACAAGGGTCATCGCGGAAAAAATAGCATGATTATGGGGGAATACATCACAACATACACACATCTAGTCTAAAGATAATGAAGAGGCATCCCCCTAACACTCATCAACCAAGAGGTCATTTAATTCCCAATCTATATCATTGCAAGGGGAAGGAGGACAAGGCTGCAATGGTAGAGTATTAAGGGGAGGATTTTTTGACCCTCCCACAACAAGGGCTAAGGAAGAAGGCCTCACAATGTATTCTACAATAGGCTACTGTGGAGCTATGGTCATTGATTTTATGAAGATCTCTGACAAGGATGGAATTCATCCTGAGAGTTAAAAATGCACTTTACTCGAGTTCCATGTTGTAACTCAATGGACGGGGAAGGTTGCACCTAAGGTTCACCACTTGGCTCACCGAATGACTTGGGAGAATTAAAAAACTCAAGGGAAGTCGAAACTTGTTTTGCTAGTAAGATAGAACAAGCCAATTCAGGCTTACCCTTTGGATAAGGTGGGCTCCTCTAACATCGTCCATTGTTGGATGGGCCATCCTCTACCTTCTACTTCATTGAGGGATGTGAACTCCCCATAGACAATGCAAGAGGCATGGAGGAGGAGGAAGAGAAAACCATGACATATACCATCGAAGTATTTGACATATCTATGGGTTTAGGAAATGGTGGGATGTGTGAAGGGACATCAATAATGGTGACTCAATTGAAGTAGCAATAAACACTTGCACATTTTTTGGGTCAGGTGCACTTGCACTCATAGTGGGATCCAAAAGTGAAACTAAACTAGATTGGGTAAAAATAGAGGGGAGGAGAGAGGAGAATGCAGCAGGAGGCCGTAAAGTAGGGGTGGATGTCTCCTCTTCCTTCTTCTACAAAGCGGCTTGCTCAACCACCAGAGCCTTTTTCCGATGCTTGCACTCATGTACAAGGCAGTTTCTATGACTTTTTGAGCTAGAAATTGAGAACTGCAAAGGGACAAAAGGCCCCTCCTCAACATGGAAGTGTCCACTATAACCATTTTTGGTGGATGGACAGGCTCCTAAATGGGACCAGGAGGAAGATATTGAGAAACAATAGGGGGAGTTAGCTCTAATGCCTTGGTAGTGGGCCTCTTCCTATTTACTACTTTGGAAGTAGAAGCGGTGGGAGGCCATAGAGGCCAAGGCATAGAGGATTCCCCAAGGGGACCATTTCCCTTGCCATACAAGTAGTACCAAGGTCTAGGTGGTTTAGTAGGGAGGTTCAATATCTAAATCTTGGTTTTTGCCAAGTTGGTATCATCAGATTCACTAGGTAAAATCTAGAAATATTCATCCAAAACTCTTATCTGGAAAGAGGAGTGGGAAATCCATCTCGAATATGGTATAACTTCTCTTTTCCCTTTCAAGAAGAGCATTGAATTGGATGTTGTGCTACCAGAAGGGTCAATTTTGGCTGTCCCTTTCCCCCGGTCTTATACTTCGCATAATTCTTGTGAAGTAGGTCTGTTCTTGGGTAGAGTGGACTGACCTAGGTGGGCCAAAAATGATCCAATGAATAGTCCCCACAGTACACCAATGACTGATCTCCAGTATTGTGCACCACATGCACAACACCTTCATGGGAGAATTCCAAACACTTATGAATGAAAAAAGTGATTTTGTTCATGGAAGCTAGCCAAGGTATGCCTAACTTCAACCTGAATAAATCTAACTCCATAATAACATCAAAGACTATGTCAACAACCCTAGGTCCAACTAGGATGGACAAAGTTATTGAGCCATATGATTTGAGAGAAAGACCATCATGTGTATGGATGGTATATTTCATTTCTTTGTACTCCCCTCTATGCAATGAATTAAGCCACAATATTTCTTTTGTAATGACATTCACATGGCTCATAAAGTCAACTAAGACCCTTTGCATAATTTTTCCATTAATGGAAGCAAGAATGTAGAGGGGAGAGGGATTGTTGTTCAAGGGAAAATCCTATGATGTGAATTTCATGTCCGACAAGCTGATCATAGGCTACATGGTAGGATTAAATGTGACCATGTTAACATATGCCTTGGGCCAAGTGGTAGAATAAGAGGAATTGATAATCATGTTGGTAGAATCCAACAAAAATAGGTTCGTGTATATCTGCAACTCACTATTTTATCTTGCCACCTATTTTTTTGCATTTTGTTCATTCCTATCCAGATGAATAGTATGATCCTTGATGTGTTCCTGTATCTAGTGATGTAGGCAGATATAATGTTTGGTATCATTTCCATTAACTTGATGGTATTGGTAGAAGGTATTCGTATTGTACCAGCTAGGGTAAGGTTCCTTGAGAGGTTTAGGGTTCTCCAAGGTTATGATCTTATCCTTTAGTAACTTCTGTAAGATGGAAGAATAAGATTCTTCTAACTTTGTGAACTTTTTGTTGCATCTGAGGCCATTATCATGCATATAAACTACTACATTCATGACAACCTTACCCTTTCCAAAAATTGATACAATGGACTTTCCTTTTGAATGGGAGCATGAGGAGGATCCCTTGAACTAAACTACCATTTTTTTATATTCTCATAATACAACACTCAAATGTGTGAAAAAAGTGTACTTCATAAGGGAAAAATTCTCCTACCAAGGTCTCTACAAGTTCCCCATGAACACCTTTTGCACATCAAAATCAAGAAATAGGTACAAGATCTATGACAAAAGCACTTGATACCATGCTATAAAATCAGTAATCTTCTCATTATCTCCTTGTTTGCATCAGACATGATCCAAAAAGGTCATCACTGATTCGATGCTAGCTTGGAACTATCGAAGGAACTTATCTACAAGTTTATCAAATGAGAAAATAGAGTTGTCAGGTAAGGAACAACACCATTTGAGCATTGTATCCTTAAGAGATTGAGGAAATAATTTTTCTATCATCACATCATGATGGAAGAAGTCTATACACAAGGTGTTAAAGGAAGACACTTGCATTTTTGGGTCCCCTTTGCCCCCATACTTCTCAAATTTAGGAATCTACATTCCTTGTGGGAAGGAAGTGTTTAAGATTAATACTAACAACAAGCTATGTCAGAAGAAGGGTTGAAAGAGAGGCTAGGTAGGCGCTTGGGAGAGACTCGCTAGCTAGCTTTGCATCTTAGCCATATTCTGAAGAAGAGTATTCAAAATAGGGTCTTGTGATGACAAAGGTTCAGTGGAACCTCCTCTAGAACCACCACTAGAGCCACCTCTGGGACCACCAATGAGGCCACCACTAGAAACACTACCAGAGCCATCACCACCAATGGGGCCTCCACCAAAGCGACTTCCACTTCCAAGGCCACCACCATGGTCTCCAGTAGAACCACCTCTACCGGCACCACTTCCATCGCTGAAGCGACCACTAGTACCAAAGTCCCCACCACTCAACATACCAAAATCCTCACCACTAGAGGTGATAGGAGGGGTGAAGCTAAAACCTAAGGGTATTATTTTTTCTTTGATAGTTTTGGATCTCTAAGAGGTAGAGGGAATGCTGATCAATGGGACTGTGTTAGCCATGTACATAGACATGGGATGCATCGACATTCCTAACTATCTCTTGTGGTCTTTGAGAGCTAACCCTTATTTAATGTTAGGGTTTTTTGGAGGGGCACATGCTTCATTCAGACTAGAGAGACTAGCCAAGAATTCTACTCATGTTCGATATTTTCCCACCATACAATTTATCTTGCTAATAACCCAAGCGACTCTAGCCAACTTCAAGTCCTTTCCTAGGTGATTCTCCAAGTCACCCAATCCTTTGTTAAGGGTAGAGATATCTTCTAAAGGAATGTGAATGGCCTCATTCTCATCTACTAATGATGGTGTAGGAGACGTAGGAGGAGTGAGGAAGTGGTCTATCTCATCGGAGAATCTTACCGCACCCCTCAATAACTACTCCTAAGTATCAAGACCAACAAAAAATTCAATAAAAAGGCCCATAGAGAAAAAATATGTGATCTTTGTCCTCTCCATCAAAAGGTGTGACAAACTTCTCCTAACAATGTACCCGAAAGTCATAGAATGGGTTGTGATGCTCATAAACCTTCAGAACACCCAGGATTACAATGATCACAAGGTACAAGGGAAAGTTTCAACATCAATGAATAGGTAGATGTTGGTTCATGTTAGGTTCACCAAAAATGTAAGAGAGGGGGACCAATCACACCAAGGCTCTAGGTCATGGAGAGTCGAGAGAAGAGGGATTTCCTAACTTACCTCACTCTCAAAGATGTTTTGAGATAAGAATCAAGAATGATGAGGACTATAAAGTACTTCTATCATTTTGTAGATCCCACACTTAGATTTGGGCTAGGTGAGTTGGTTTTTAGAATCGGTACTATGTCACAAACAACTCTCTATCCAAGGAGGACAACATAGTTTTGGGATGACATTGTGACAAGCTAGCATCTCTCATGTTTGCTAGCATTTGTAAGGTCAAAAAATAGTAAACATAATACAAACTACCTAAAAAATAATTGATAGCCTAGCTAATGGACTTCAATAGAAATGACAAGATGATGAAATACAAAAAGTAAATATGTAAATAGTGGAGAAAATAGATAAATAGTGAAGTGATAAAACCAACTCACAAAAGCACTTGTTTGGCAGCTAGCTCCACACATATGTTCACCTACACACAAGCAAGAAGGGGAAATTTTTTGGGGTTATATAGGGACCTACCTCAATTAGACCCCTATTTTGGTGTCTCCACCTTCATAGACAACCAAAAAAACATGAAGTAGAAATATGTGATAAATCAAAGAAGAGAGAGCAATACACACTACAAAGAAATACAATGCTACTCAATCAAATCACAAAGGAGAGGAGTGAAATGTTACCATATCCACCTAAAAGATCACTAGAAAATGGAGGTGAATATGGACTTGGCAAGGTCACCACAACCACAACCGCAATGAAAGGAGGTCTTGCAAGACTCCAAGCCCACACTTCAATGGCTTGCTTCACACTTGCTATGTGGAGTTGATAGAGTGTTAAAATGCTACTTGAGAGTGATAGAAATTCTAAGAGCTAGCTTGAGAATGTGAGTAGATTGAAAGAGACATTATGCAGAGAAATAAAATGGAATGAGAATAGATCAATTTGAAGGAAGAATGAGGAAGAATAAGGAATTTTTGGGTCGATTGGTCAAAAGAGGGATGTTACAAATCATCCCCAATTGGGATTGTAACACCTCTACTAACTTCAGATGTAGGAATCTATTGTAGATGGCAACATGTCACATGGATATTTGTGTTCCTCATGTGCATCTAAGACAAATATTCTCTCAATGACGCACAAGATAGATTCCAAGTGGAAGGAAGGAAGTTGAGTGATGTGGAATTTCACCTTGGGATTTGATTTTCTAAGGTGAGGGTGTTTAAAAGGGGAATTTGCATAAGGGAAAAAATTCACTCCTATACATACACCTTTCTAAGCACTTTTTATTTTTTTTCCCATGCATTATGCCAAATGGGACTCATTTTCCATCTTGGGTGAATGAGTCTCGTGTGGCCCGAAATTAAAATAAATTCAAATATCTAGTGGGATTATATTCTCTTAGATCTGATGTCGACTTGTAGTATTGTAATTTTAAGAATTCTTGCATAATTGAGTATAAATTCAAGGTTCTTTCACTCATATTTTCACCTAGCAATCTAATAAGAAATTAGGCATTCACAAGAGTACTCAAGAGCATTAAAGTTTCTTCAAGAGTATATTTTCAAGCATTCTAGAGCAGTATTCAAGCATCAATCATAATTTCAAGGATTTCATGCATCATATTGTTTTAGAGCTAACAATTGTGGTGTAGGATTTTTTGATTCAAGCAAGTGTTTCATTCAAGATCAACATCATTCAAGCAAGAATCAAAGTCTACATCCATTACAACCATTACAAGCATAGTTGTAGTACCTTATTGCTAGGGTTTTGTGAGTTGCAACATTTTTGTGTTCATTCATCATTCTCCATTCTTAGTCGATTTCATTTTAGGTATTCATTTCCAAAATGAGGTTTGACAAGGGAAAACCTTGATTCACTAACCCCCCAAAATTTTTCCCTCTCCTTTATTTGTGATTTGTAGGTCTAGGTTGTAGATTTTTGAAGGAGAAAGATTGGAGAAAAGTTGCAAATCATTCAAAGTTGTAAAAGTTTTCATCAAGCCTTATAGAACCTTGGAGAAAACCTACAGGTTGCAATTCAGAGATTTGGATTTAGAAATCACTCAGGAAGGAAAGAGTGGATAGAGAAGAGCTGAATTAGCTTTTGAAGATTTAGAAAATCCCAACTTGACTGGTTCACCACTTCTGGTGAATGAGTCCCAGTTTCAATCAATTTTTAGGTTTTCATAGATTTGGATACCCTTTTGGTAGATACTTGTTCCTACACAATTTCCCAAAAAAAGGACTAATTTTCTAAGCTTGGTGAATGAGTCCTAATCATTCTTGAAAGTAGAAATTCTAGTGATTCAAACCTCCATTCAACAATCTCCAATTTTTGAGGTGCGCACATTCTTGTTATCAGTCTTATTTTTCATTTCATTTACTTTTCTAAGTCATTTAGTGCCAATTTTCATTTAATTAGGGTTTTAAATTTCATCTAGCATTTCATTATCTTTTCCAAGTCTAAAATTGGTGGTGAACCCATTATTAGATCATATTCAGCCCCTAGAATAGCCCTCTTGTAAGATCTCTTTCTCTTTTGCATTAAGATCTCAAGAGTATGTTGGTATGTTCTTGAGTGAAAGTGAAAATTTCCCTTTTATGCCCTACACCCTATAAGGGAAGAAAAACAAATTTCCATCTTTCACCCTCAACCCTCTACCCTATACATTGGAACCTCAACCCTAATCATCAACCCTACATCCTCAATCCCTGTCCCTCTCTCTCTATCTATCTATCTCACCTCTCCCTCCCTCCATAAACCTTAAAACTCTCTACCATAATCCCTCAAGCCTATTCCCCCATCTATTAAACCATTAAACCCTAAACCCTCAACCCTCAACCCTAAACCCTCAACCTTCAACCCTCTACTCTCTACCCAATACCCTAAACCCTAAACCCTAAACCCTAAACCCTAAACCCTCTACCCTCAACCTAACACCCTAAACCATCAAACCTAATCCCTCAAACCTAAGCCCTCAACCTTAAACCCTTAAACCCTCTACCTAAATCCTCAGCCCTAAACCCATAATCCCTAAACCCTTAATCCATCAACCTAATCCCTTAACCCTCAACCCCTTAAACCCTAAACCCTCAACACTTTATCCCTCAACCCTAATCCCTTAATTGTTAACCCTTAAACCCTAGAGCCTCAACCCTAATCCCTTAAACCTCTATCCTCAACCCTTAAACCCTAAACAATTAAACCCTCTACCCCCTAACCTCAACCCAACACCCTCTACCCTCAACCCTAATCCATCAAACCTATACCCTCAAATCTTAAACCCTTAAACTCTCGACCCTAATCCCTCAACCCTCAACCCTCAACCATTAATCCATCTAACCTAATTCCTCAACTCATAAATCCTCAACCCTCAACCCTCAACCCTCTACCCTATACATTAAACCCTCAACCCTCAATTCTCAACCCTCAACCCTTAATCCTTCAAACCTCAACCCTTAAACCCTAAAACCTAAACCCAAAACCCTCAAACCTAAATCCTCAACCTTCAACCCTTAAACCCTAAACCTGTAACCCTCTACCCTCAACCCTAATCCCTCAACCTTATACCCTCAACCCAATACCCTAAACCATCAACCCTATAGGTCCTCAAACCTATACCTTCAATTCTCAACCCTCTACCCTATACATTAAATACTCAACCCTCATCTCTCTCTATCCTTCCCTCATCTTCTCTTCTCTCTATCTCACTTCTCCCTCCATCTCTCCCTCCTTCCATCCCTCCCTCTCTAGTGTAATTTTTCAATCTTATACCCTCAGCTATTAAACCACTAAACAATCAAACCTAAACCCCCTACCCTTAAACCCTAAACCCCTAAACCATGTACCCTCTACCATCTACCCTAAACCCTCAACCCTAATCCCTCAACCCTCAACCCTTAATCCCTCAACCCTAATACATCAACCTTGAAACCCTAAACCCTCAACCCTCAATCTCTAAACCTTCAATTTCCAACACTTAATCCCTCAACCCTCAACCCTTAAACCCTAATCCCTCAACACTCAACTCTTAAAAACTAATCACTCAACCCTTAAACCCTTAAACCCTCAAACCTCTACGCTTTATAGTATACATTAAACCTTGAACCCTCAATTCTCAACCATCTACCCTATACATTCAATTCTCAACCGTAATCCCTCAACCATATACCCTAAAATCTCTATACTCAATCGTATACCCTCAACCCTCAACCCTAATCCCTCAACCCTAAACCCTTAAACCTTAAACTTCATCGTCAACTCTTAAACCCTTAAACCAACCCCTCAATCCTCTACCCTATATATTAAGCCATATACCCTACACATTGGAACCTCAACCCTATACCCTCAACCCCTATCCCTCTCTCTATATGTCCATCTCACCATTATCTCCATCGTTCTCTCCTACCCTCTCCCTCTTTCTATGCACCTCTCACTCAATCAATCCCTACAAATATCTCTCTCACTCCCTCTATCTATCCACCACTCCCACTCCCTCTCTCTTGATCTCCCTCCTAATCCCTCTCCATAAATTACCCTGTCTCCCACTCCCTCTCTCTATCACTCCCTCTCTCTACCTATCTCTTAGGTCTCTCCCCACTCCCCTCTCTTTCATGTCTTTCCCTATGATATGCTACCTAGGTAACTCTCTCTCCCCCATCTCTCTCTATCCCTCCCACCCTACCTAGATAAGTACTTCTCACTCCAAACCCCTCTCTCTAAGGTCACTCCCTCTGACACCCTCTCCCTCTCTTAGGTCTGTCTCTCCAACTCCCCCTCTCTCTCACTCCCTCTCTCTTGCACTCCCTCTTTCTCATACACCCTCTCTCTCCCTCTCACCACCCTCACACTCTCAAGTATCTCCCTCTAGCACCCTACCTACATAACTCTCTCTTTCTCTCCCCCTTCTCTCTCTCTCCCCCTCTCTCAAGTCTCTCTCTCCCACCCCCCATCTATCTCTCTCTCTCCCTCTATCCCTCCCACCATATCTAGCTAAGTCTATCTCACTCCAACCCCTTCTCTCCCACTCCCTCTCTCTTAGGTCTCTCCCTTCCACCCCTCTCCCTCTCTTAGGTCTCTCTCTCTCAAGTTTATCGCTCCCTCTCTCCCTCCCACCCTACCTAGACAACTCTCTCTCTCTCTCTCTTAAAATCACCCCTCCCTCTAAAGACATACATACATACATATAAGAAAACATACATACATACATACAAGAATACATACATATATACATAAAAGCATGCATATATATGTATGTACAATCTTACATATATACATGTACATACATACATACATACATATAGGAATATTTACATACATACATGTCATACAAGCATACATATATACAAACATACAAATATATATACATACATTTAACAAATTAGCATTTAACACAAAGCAAGAAATAACATGAGAATGTTATAACGCGCTTGCATTATTTCTTTCTAGGAAAGTCTTGGGCCCAAATGTAAAACACATGTCAAAATAATGAAATAATGAGATCACATCATATCACACTCACATCATAATGTACTTGTGTCATAATTCACTTGCATCATAATGTGATTTTGGAATCCCCAAGCCTTAGGTTTGGTATTTTATTTGAAATACCAACCTAAAGGCTTGGAGTGCCTTCCCAATGTCTAAAGACACATTTTTTGCAAATTCTATAATATTTCACATAATTGTGTTGCTGCTAAGCATCAAGTTTGCATGTGTTTCAAGGCCAAACAAACAAAACACCTTGGTAGTGTTAGGCTCTCTCTTATCTATCTAACAATGCACTTTTTTTCTTATTTTGACCATGTTAAGACTTTAATTTGTTTGTGTGTCTATTTTTTGGAAAAAACTAGTGTTTGGTAATTTTTTTGTTAAAAATCAACCATTTATTGAAATTTCAAATAAATTACATTTTTAGAAACTAGACTTCATTCGACACATTAAAAAATTGATTTTAATTATTTTTTAAAAATTTATAAGGGTAGCATAGCCAAAATTTTGTTTTTCAAGAAGTGTCCACTTTGAAAATTAGTAAAAAATCAAATATTCATTCAAAAATTATCAAAAAAATTGGGCATAAAATACATACTATTAGCTATTTTCTCACTAAGGTGATTTTAAAAATACTAAAAAAAAGTTAACCTTTTAAGGGAGCCACAAAAGATGCTATGTTATATTTTTTTGACAAAAACAACACCAATTTTTGTGGCCTCCTCTTTTGAACCCCTTAATCTCTACAATTTTATTTTAAAAATAGTATTTTAGAAAGTGAAATTAGAGCACTATGATCCATTTTTTTGTTGCATCTCAAAATTTTGAGTGTAACTATCCTCAATTTCACGTCCAAGGTTAGTATTTCCTGATTTTAGAAAAAAAAAGTGGCCACTTAAGACCCCTTTTTCCCCCCCCTCATCTTTTTGCACTTACCCTACATCATCATTCATTTACATTTGAAAATTGAATCAAATTTTCACATCAAGTTATCTCTCTTAATTTGTCATTTAGTCATATTTTTCATTTGCATTCAATCTTAATTTCACAAAAATATGAAGTTGTACCTGACTGTAAGAAACCAAAATACGGAAACCACTAGAATCAACTCATAAATATGTAAAAATATTTTTACAAACCAGAAGCTAGGACCCATTTTCCCTAGGGTGAATGAGTTCCTGATCATGGATCATTCTTGAATTTTTGGGCATTAAAACATTCGTTTATGTATTCTACTTCGTTACTTTTAGTTTTTTGTTTTAGTTTGTAGAATTTTTGTTACTTGGAATTTGATCATATTTTGCTTCATTTGAAAAATTTAGTGCATTGTGTGAACTCAAAATTTCATTTACAAGACATAATTTTAATTTTTTTCATAGCATAATTAGAAAATTATCTTGTTTAAGATATAAAAATTTGCATTTCAATTCACTCTTTCATAGTGGACATGTGCATTGGTAATCTATAGATGTCTTTAACATCTTTAGTTGATGTTTCAATTTATGTTTTTGTCAATGATCCTAATGCATTAGAACCTAATCATGCTCAATCAACTTCTGATGAATTTCCTCATGAAGTTGACATCATGAATAATTTCATAAAAAGTTGACTTAACAATCTTGAAATTAATGCATCCTTTTTTCCTTCCATCCAACAACTAACACCCCATACCATTCTACCACTTGAGATGTTTGGCCTTTTACATCTTGAAATTGAGTCACAAACCAAGCTTAAATCTCCAAAAATAAGTGAACCTTGATCCTCTAATCAATTACATACTTATCCATGTTATGTTAAGAAAGTGACCAACAAACCCATTGACCTAGAAGAGACTTATGGCCAAGGCTTTAAAATTTTAACTAAACAAGGATGTGAAATAACTAATGAGCATGAAATTAAATTTTTTTTAGAGAAACTTCATAATGAAGATACTAAAGGACTAGGATATCAAAATCCTTATCCCTCCACATCATCTAAGGATATAAATTTCCTCCCTTATAATAATGAAGTAATGTCTCACAAGGATGATTAGATTACCTTAGGTCCTCCTTGAAAAAGCGAGCAAAAAAGGCCTTACCAAATCAAGAAGCTAAAATTCTCCTGTCCCATGTCTCTCACTGAAAGTAACTTACACATACTTCTTTTTAAAGGACTCTTAACATTACCACCCATTAGAGAAAATCCAAATCTAAAACATAAGAACACAAAAATGTCTCATTTTCAATACCATAGAATTCTTAGGCATAGTACTGATGAGTGTCATGAATTAAGGAGGATCCTTGAAAAAATTGATATGATAGAAATAATCCCTTAAAAGCATGCACTTTTATCCTTGCCATGTGATAGTTTTAGGATCATAGCATACTCACTATTACATGTTTAACATTCATTTAAAATCATTTTTTTTATTGCAAGGAGCTTATTCTCACCACTCATCTCAGCTCATCCTTGTCCAACACTTAGTGGGGGTAATGGTTTAGATATCCTTTTCCTAGTTTTGCACTTGATGTTGTCCCTTTGGCTATTTATTTGCCTTCCATATATACTAATCAAGATTGGGATGTAGATGAATTGCTATAGGTTGAATCGCATGTGCCATACTATTTTTATTCTTTCCTTTCTTTTCCATGTTCTTTGTGTGATTGTGTGTGTGTAATTTTCTCCCCCATACTATTTTTTTTTATGTATATCTCTTTATGTGCATTCCTCTAATTGTATCTATGTTCTCCTATATGTTGTAAACATTTATCTTTTCATTTTTCTTATGCTTTCCTTTTGGGGATGACACAAGGAGTTGAGACATTTAGGTCTCTTCCATGATCACCTAAAAGATTTTTCTTTGTTTTCACTCTCTATATGTCATTCTTCCCATTTTTTGAGTATTTGGGGAATCATGACAATTTGAGCTCTATAATCACATTGCAACAAATACATACTGACCCTGAATCCATAGACCCTATATGTGTTTGGGATATCATTTTGGGGGTAACCCCTTTCTCTCTTTTTCAATGACATAGCTTCATTCAAGAACATATGACTTGGCATAGGGCTTTCCAAATAAGCTCTCATGTATTCCTTCATGGTTTAGCATTGATTATTGGATACTTTAAAGTAAATTAATCACAACAATGGTGTTAGGAATTTCTTTAAAGTCGGGGCATACATTGGCATTATTATTTTTGAAAATTTTGGCAAACCTCATGTTTCATTGTGCAATTTTCTTCTTGAAAAGTGTCTTTTTCTTGATGGTGCCATTGGGTTTGATGTCCTCTGAGAGCATGATATTTCTTTGCATACGACTTTCCTCTTAGTGGTCATGCTACGCATTGCACATTCCCTAAGATTGTGAATCTTTTATCCTTGACTTGTCCTATCTTGGAAACATTAGGAATGATGTTCCCTAAGAGGATAGCTTACATGAACTAAGCAAGATCCCTTTGAGAAAACCTTTATTTGTATTTTGTTCAGAAGTGTTTAGCATAAAACAACTTGTTAACCTTGTGAAGCTTGAAGTTTTTATTTTATTGTGGCACCTTATCAGAGTTATCAAAGGGATGGCTTTGGTATGGTTAGTATAGTCAGAACCTATAGACCTAGCATGAATTTCTCACTAAGCCACTTTTTGGGGCCTCACCTAGTGGATAGCCTGAGGTTCGATTAGCCTAAAGTGAGTGTGCATTGTTGTTTGCATAGTGGAGATTGAGTTTTTCTTGTGAACATTTTTGGAAAAATATCTAAGACGTGTTCCACATCATGTTGGATAGTTAAGGATTGATCCAACTTTTTCTTTTGGAAAAACAACTAAGGTGTGTCCCACACCCCATTGGGTAGTCGAGGCTTGATCCGCTTTTTTGTTTTTACCTTTTCCTTGGGTCTTTAATGTTGTATGATTGAGTAATCTTGTCATTTCTACATACATATGTGTTGAATGTCTACTTTAATGTGAGTCTGTACTTGTGCTCATCCTCTCACTAAAGTGGGGGCTAAATTTAGTCTAGAAAAATGTATCCCTTTTATATTTTCACAATTAATTTGGAATTGATGTTAATTTGGACTTAATTGTGCCTTATTTAAGTGTTTTAAAGTGTAACCATTTACACTTTCACACTTTTTTTTATTGCTCCTTTAATTAATATAGCTTAATTTTCCTTAATTGACCCCTTTAATTCAAATCCAAGCCTATTTTATTGCATTTTTTGAAGAGGAAACCTAACATTCATTAATGCATTTACATAAAACTTTTCATTGAGCAATGTGTGTCCTAGGGTTAGTGACCTAGGACCCATTTTCCCATGGGTGAATGGGTCCTTCTTAGTGCTAGGACCTAAATTTAAATTATGTTTTTAGTGGCATTTTAACATATTCTTGAATTTATATTTAGATGTGAGCTTGTGATTTTTGAATTTCAGGAAATTAAGGATGCATATCTATAAATATAAGGTTATTTCACTATGTTTCACCTATAATTTTCAAGAGATCATCCTAAATTTTTTGGAGCAAGTTTATGTGATTTCAAGAGAATTTCAAGAGCAATTCAAGGAATTCAAGAGTAGATTTATTGCAACAATCAAGATCTAATTGTCATATCAAATTATTTTTGCATCATACATGTTATTGGAGCTAATATGATGATGTGTTTTTCATGATCCATTCAAGTACTCAAAGCATTATATTGAGTCAAGATTCAAGGTTCAAGATCCAAATCTATTGAAGCCATTTCATGCAAGTTGCATATTTGTATTCTAAGGTTAATTCAAGGGTTTGGTGAGTTGTGACATTGAGGTATTCATGTTCATCATGCTTTTCATATTATTTTTTTTCATTTCAAGGTTTAATTACCAAAATGGGGTTTGACCAAGGAAAACCACAATTCAAGAAAAATAAAACATTTTTCCCTCTTGAGTTGTGTTTGAAAATTTAGGTGGAAGAAATCTTGAATATCTCTTGAAGAGAAAAAATGAAGAACTTGTCAAAGTTGCAAAAGTTGTCACAAATTTTTTCATCTCATGAAAACTCACTTGTAGAATTTATTTCTGGCTTTTCCAACCTGTAGCCTAAGAAATTAAGAGATTTAGATCTATAGTATAGACTCCCTAAAGTTGTAGACAAACTCTAACTCAAGACCCATTCACCCCTAGGTGAATGAGTCCTAGACCAAATTCAAAAAATGACTTTTGGTGACTAGTACACATCATTTTTCCCCTCTCTGATTTATGGTCTAATTTTAGGTTCTAATTATTTTGAGTTTCATCTAGCTATTCCAAGTTATACATTTCATTTTTGTGTTGATTTACTATTTTTCATTTTTCTCCCCAAAGTATTGTTTGACTAGGACCCTTGTCCTTGCACAAAAGGGAAATCTACATATTCTCACCTTAATTTGATTTACCTTGGAGTTTTTAGTCAGTTTGATGTGGGGATCTCATTTCTTAATGAAATAGAATGAGAGATAGGTCCCTAAGTGGTTCATCAATCCTATTTTGGTAACCCATCTATATTTTCCTTTGTTTCACGATTATTAACACCTAAAAATAGGAAGGAAAAATTCAACTAAGCTCACAATATAGTAAACTTATACTACTAAGCTTCAAACAAGATCCTCCATATCTAACTTGACCTCCCATTGATATTGGTCCTAATTCAATGTAAGAATCCAAAAACCATTACAATTACCTATCGAGGATATTTTACAACATTTGGTACTTGGATAATAATTTAGAATATAGGGTTTTATCTAGGATTAAAACATGATTTGGTGATGTTAGATATCACATGCATTTTTTTCTGATATCATGAACCACTATATTATATACTAGTAAGATACCCCTTAAAATTTCATGAATGAATATAATGTAGTAGAATAAATATCACAATTAAGATAATTTTAATTAAAATAAAGGTAGAAATACTCAAGATATAATCACCATGTGGCAATCATGTGAAGCCCCAATATGACTCTAATTTCATTCTATTATTATGATCAAGAATCATGATCCTATCAATTCATAACATTAATATCCACTAAAACTGGCCACACCTCAATGAGGTCATACAATATTATATAAAACTTGAAAGACCTAACACATTAGTTACATTTTTTCCTAAAGCATGAGTAACACTTGAGTCATACACAAGATAGTTGGTATCTCTACATCCATTAAGGTATTATATATAATTAATAATATGAATAACTATCCTTAACCACTAAGTTATTTCCATACTTAACCCAAAGATAATTATAATTATTATAAATAGTATAATAATTATTATTAGATACATATGGGGCTAGGGAGGGTTTCCATAGCCCATATCTATTCTCATTATTCGATACCAATTCTACTACAAACCCAATTTCATAGTGACTCCATCCTAACTCACACCCTTATAATTAATAAAGAATTTACATCATTAAAAACCATCATTGTAATTTTCAATATTTGACCATAACTAATTTACAAAGGTCTTCTTAACACAAAAATCACACAAAATTTTAATTTATGTAGAAATTAACTTGCAAACCAATAGGAATAAACATAATATATTGGCATTCAATGCATTTCTATAACATATATGATAGGTCTCAAGTAGATGTAACTATATTAGTTATTTAATTTACACATTATGAATTGAAACAATTTATGGTGTTCATGATATTTCTTAATAAAGTTGAGTCTCCTAATTTTATAACTACCATATTGTTTATCATGATTTTGACCAAAATTTCACTATTCACACTATCACTAAGACATTTTTTTAATTTTGATTTAGAGTAAGGTACCCACAACTTAAAATATACAATAAAATGTAACACACCGACAAAAATAATCTCATACAATTAATCTATCAATTCTAAGAAAATTTTATTTGTACACCCTTCTATTGGTTTTTCTCCACATACAACACTAAAATTGTATGCTTTATATAGAATGAATTGGCCCCAAAAAGGGTCACGAACTTCCTATTCACCTATTCATTCCATCCATCCTCTTTGAGTCCTTTTTTTTATGAAATTATTCCATCCTTTATGATTGAATTTCATCCTTAGCCTATTCATTGAAACACAAAAAAAATAGGTTTAGATCAAAATATGTGTGGGATGAAGGGAAAATAGGGGTATGATGGACCTATTTTCCTATTTTAATTAGTAAATGAGATCCCCATAGAGAATTGACTAACAAGCCTTAGGTGAATCAACTCAATGTGAGAATCTTCTGATTTCCTTATGCTTGAGGATGGGGGTAAAGGTTCAAACAACACTTTTGGAAGAAAAACTAAAAATAGAAAATCAACCTAATTATGCTAATTCAAAATTGAAACATCAAATTTAAAGGTTAATACTAATAGAAACAACAAATTTATAAGAGATATAGAAAGGGATTAATGATGTGCACTTGTCATAAAAATGTAGGTTCAAGAGGTTGCAAGGGACTCATTTTCCCATTGGTGAATGGGTCTAGGTCTCCTTTTATGAAAAATTAGAAACTGAGATCTGGGACCTGTGTCTACACTTCCTTCCCACACTTCTGAAAATTTTCTCCTAGATCTATATATTTGATAAATCTACAAAACAAAATTGTTGTTTGGTAGTGGATGGGGGTTTTCCTCGGTCAAACTCCAAGTTTGGTAATTAAACCTTGATAAAAAGTATAGATCTGAAACATAAGAATTGTGTGGAAGATTTAATCTTAAATGTGTAAGATTAAAAGATTCCAAATGCAAAGAAACCCTATTCAAATGTGTTAGAATAAGATCCCTAAATGAAACAATGAATAATGGTGAGGAACTATATTGGGATATGTCAAATCACCCTAATAGACCACAAATTTGAATATACATTCCTTTAGGAAAAAATTAGAATGATAATATAAGATGGAAACACTTAGGAAATAAGTCATTAGGCTTGTTTTAATGGCTTGGTGCATCTCCCAAAACCTAGAATCCATCATGATCCTCTATAGGAATCTATCATCAATCTTTGGAAATTCTTGATCTTGTTAACAAAATGAGCTTGAAGACACGCAAAAACAAGTAGAATACTACTCCAAGACTTCAAATTTAAATGCTTGATTGAATTCTCCTTACTATTGAGTGTCAATCCTTGTGATTTCATGTGAATCTCCCTCTTTTCTAGTAAAAAATGATTGAAAGAGTTAGCTTTATAGGATTCCTTTCTAATTTCTCATTTATTATATCCTAAAATATGACACTTAGAATTTGAATTTAGGATCTTGAAACTCCCCCAAAAACATAATTTAATTTAAATTTATGAAATTAAAGGGGATCCATTCGACCATGGGCGAATGGGCCAAATGGGTCTTGACCTAAAATATCAGGATCTAAATTCTTTTGGGGGCATTAAATCAATTAATAACATTTATTCAATCCTGGTTACATTGTCAGGAAATTATTAAAATAGGCCTTGGGATGCATAATAAAGGGTATTAGGGGCCTATTAATGAGGTTTAAAAATGTATAAATGCAACATCACTAAAGTAGGTGCAAACTAAGTGTGAAATTCTACTATCACTTAGAAAGGAGTGAAATTTCTACACTACATTCATAAGATTTCATTTCATCGTAAGAAAGGAGGATGCTGAAGAAATTTGTGCAATCTGCCTTTACACTCACAAGTCAAATTTTCTTAAAATTTTCTACTGTCTTTTTGACAAATCCCTTTTGTGCATTTTTGCAACTCTTGTAATGCATGAGACCACAATTATTTTGAAATTTTATTAACCGATATTTTCATCCTTCCTTACCTCCTTTAATCTATTCTAAAATCAACCAAAAACTCTTGAAAGAAAGCAAAAAATACTGAAATACCACCTAGAATTCCTCTTGAGTGTTAAAATTTAACACCAATAAATTTTAATCATGCTAACTCAAATATTAAATATCAAATTTGACACTCAACTCTTTAGTTGAGTGAAAAGGAATCATATATCTAAGGGAAATGTCCATATATTTTGAAATCACCTCTACAAATGGCCCCTCATAGTCCCTCTATCGACTCTTCTCTCTCTACCAAAATATCTCCATCTGAGTCATTTGTATTCTACCTTCCCTTTGCATTTTCTTATCTTTAGCACTATCCAAAAACTTGTTTTAAAAAGGTCACAACATCCCTCTTCCATACCCACCAATCATTTCCTTCCCTCACCTTTTCTCCTAGAGGCAAAGCTTCAATCCATATAATAAGGGGTCATGAGGGCTTATCGACTCAAAATGCATTTTTTTCTCCATGCGACTTTACATTTTTGGACTATCAAGGGACTCAGATGCCATATCACTTTAATTATGTGATAGGAATTCTTTATTTATAACACCTACATTCCCATACCTATGACCAAATGCATTGATGGATGGTCATTTTGGGCTCCCTTTTGTTCATTTTTCCATGGTTCTCATTATTCTCATTTAATTCATCCTTAGCACCTTTTTTTGACTAATAACATCATATTATTTTTCCTAGTGTGGAACCCATACCCATGCTATTACTCCCATTGACTACCATTCAATATAATTTGATTTCATGGGATGTGATATTCATTCATCCATACATCTCTATATATCTCTTTCTCTCTCCGTCTATATCTATATCTATCCCCCAATCTTTATCTCTCCCTCTATCTCTTTATATGTTTCTTTCTCTTTGTCTATCTTTGTCTCTATTATTATCTATCACCCTCTTCAATTATTCACATTGTGGATTATTAAGAATTTCAAATTTGAAAAAAATATACATGTAACTTCTCCATAAAACTATCGCTTTGTACAATTTACTAGATAGTCTTAACTACCATGTCCTTCCACATCTATCATAGTCAATTGATGTTAATTTATCTTATCAACTTTGCAATTCCCTAACTTTCCTTAACAATCTTATATCAAATTTAATCTAGTTTCCTTTTAATTGATAAAATAATGATCCTCTTCTTCAATATCAACCTTCCTACCATTTTAGGGAACATGATTATTTGTTTCATTTAGATTGATATTACCTTGATCATGCTTTCCAAGACTTGTGGATCCCATCATAACAATTATCGACCTACTTCCTCATTCCTTGGATTGATTCAAATATCTAAATTTTTAGTATAACAAAATCATATTGAAACCATCATACAATGGAGAGACATCATTTAAATCATTATTTGAATAATATTCTTATTTTTGAAAAATATCAAGATTTTTTATCTAATATAACTACTTCCTCATATTAAACTCATATACAAGTGACTCATAGCTAAGATAAATAAATTTTCATTAGATCAAAAGAGAACATTATATGATGAGTCATGAGTACTTATAAACTTGTAAATAAAAATAAGATTATAATTCAATCAAAAATACGGTATACAACATTTATATTTTTTATGACTATTATCTCTATTTATCTATAGATTGATGGTGTTAAGTATAACTAGCTAGATTATCAACTTTCATTCTTATCCTAGGAATGTAGAGGCCTTCATGAAAATTATAGAAGTCATTTTGTTTCCCTTAATGTGGCACATAGCTTCCCTCTTTGTCATCAACTAGCATAAATTGTTGCACATTACTATCCATGGTTAGTATCATAATCATTTTCCGATTCTAAAGGTTGTACATGACTATCCTTTTTATCTTTTTATATGTTTGTTTAGTCCATTGATCATTATTTAGAATGAGATTTAGTTGTTTATTTGTAGGGTTAATTTCTAAATTTTATTTCTTATAGTTTATTCTTATGTGATATAATTACCATTTGTCATGATACTCATCTTGTATTCATGATAGTCTCTTTGCTAAAATTAAAAAAGCCAAGTTTTTATTTTGGTATATTGAGCACAAACATAAAATAGAACATATTTGAAAAATCCAGGGAGAGGATAACCCAGTACATGATATCTAACCTAATTTCATAAATCTCTAAATAATATGGTTATTTCTTCACTAGTCCTTTTGATGGTGACCCACATCTTTATAGTCAACACATTGATCATTTCCTCACCATAGGATAGGAAGGTGTATTCCCTATAGTATTGAGAAATATTATAGTCAACACATTGATCATCTCCTCATCATCAAAAAATAAATCTTTTAAATATTAATAATATAGCCACTAAGAAGATTCAAATTATGGAGGACCTCATAATGGAGTTATATAGAGATACTTAGTTGCAATTTAGAGAATAATTTTACTATACATATATATTGAAAGGATTAAAATATGATCCATGGAGTAATTATTATTTAGGTATTGATCAAACTATTATCACAAGATAAAAAATAAATAGAAAATTAATTATTAGAAACTAAATATCTCTGTCAAATCATTACCAATGCCTTAGCTCTTAGAATAAAGCCTATTGCTCAGGAGATTGTTAAGCTAGAATAAACAAGATTTATAAGTGGCAGTTTCATTGGTAGCCTTGTTCTAGCTTAGGTAATAGTTGAAAAATACCAATATTATTCAGAATATTTTATAGACATCAAGTTGAACTTTCACCAAGCCTATGATTGAATAATTTGTCATTTTATTCTCATAATTCTAGAGTGGTTCTAGTTTTTCATTAAAAAATATCAACATCAATGTGCATCACTAATACTAATGTCAAGTTGGTCCTTAATGAATATCTATCACCATTATCCCCTCTTAAAATATCCCTCTATCAAGGCTACACCATATCCCTTTTCTTTATGTCCTACCTACTAATATTCTTAGTTACAAGTTTAAGCATGTTCTTCCAAGAATTTTATGAAATATATCTCTTTTATATAATGTATTTATTTTAAAAAACACATTCTTAAAAATAACATATTATTCATGTACCAAATACCATTGAAAAATTCACTCATAATCTCTATGTTATTGTAAATATTCATTTAGTCTTTATCTCATAGTTGACAATTCATTAGATTAAATTCTTTGACAATACCTAGCCATCACCCTCCTTGGATATTTTCTAAATAAAAATATATAATAATCAGAGGAGAAAGAGAAATAGTGTGTTTCCATGTTATGAAGAGAGAGAAAGATGAAGTAAGGAAGAGAGGAATTCCATAAATATTCTACACACAACTAATGTTCTTTTCCCAAGTTAAATTTTATGATTGAATAAAGAATGAGCACTCAACACATTTCAAAAAAAAGTAGTTAGTTGTTATTTTGATGTGTTTTAATCTATAAAATACTTGAAATATGTAGTGCTTTTACTATCAAGTTCAATTTTCATGAATCTTGTATAACCAAATTAAATTTTCTTTTATTCTCAAGATGCTATAATGGTTTAGGTTAATCATAAACTTATTCTAGAAATAAAAATACTCTTTTGATGCTAATGCTAGGTAGCACCATTTTTTTATTTCTTAGCTATGAATTCCCTTAGTTACATGTTCAAGAATGCTCCTTCTAAATATTTTATGAAATATATCCTTATTTTAAATAATGTATTTATACTCAACTATCGCTTTCTTAATGGTTAAATGTTCATAAAAAATAATATTAATGAAGTGAATCACAATATCTACATTCTTGAAATGTTCTACTTAGTGTCTATCACATAGACAATAATGCATAAGATTGAATTATTCATGAAGATACCTAGCCCCCTCCTTGGATCCTTAGATATAGAGGAGAGATAAATATAGTTAGATGATGAGAGAGGAATTGAGAGACGTAGAGGGAGGTATCCCTTGAGAGATAGATAGAGTTAGGGAGAGAGGGAGAGAGAGGAACATAGAGATAGAGTGAGCTAGGTGGGAGGAAGAGAAAGAGGGTATGTGTAGGATCATGACGGGCCAAAAAGTGGTGATATGATGGGTATGTGTAGGGTAATGTGGATGATGACTTTTTTTTTACCCAAAATTTAGGAAATGAAAATGGTTTTTAAAGGAGATTCTTAGCTTTCTACTAGTCAGTATAAATTATGCTTTATTTTGAATTTAATAAATTATTATTATTAATTTTCTATTTTGAATTACGACTAAAGTCCTGATTGATAGGCTGATTGAAAAACATCTATAGCTTTCAAACGGTATCACATTTTGTGAATCCAAAACATGTGTCACATTCTATGCTTTGTATACTATAGGATTAAAAAAAAAATTGAATTTCATGAAGTTTTGACCA
Organism: Sequoia sempervirens; assembly: GCA_007258455.2. Taxonomy (NCBI): domain Eukaryota; kingdom Viridiplantae; phylum Streptophyta; class Pinopsida; order Cupressales; family Cupressaceae; genus Sequoia; species Sequoia sempervirens. Next base: position 125,986,148 of record VDFB02105785.1, read on the forward strand.
AGTAAGGTGGTTAGACATACGATTTTTTATGTTTTTAAAAAAGTTGTAATAAAAAATTAATAATTAATTATTTACTTGGAAAAAAATTACAAACAAATATGCATCACATCGGGACATGAGTCCTCTACTTATATCTAAAATCTTATAATTTTTTTTTTCATTTTATTGTGGTTAGGGTGGTCAGACAGACACCTACTTATTTTTTCCCTAAAATTTAAGTACTACTACATTGAAATTTCAAATTTTCTCCAAATAGATTTAAGAAAAAAAAACCTAGTAGTTAGAAACTATATTCAATTTGCTATAGATTATATTGTTACATATTTTTTAAATAATATAGATAACTTATTCAAATTTTTATGTCAAGTTGCCTAACTCTGACTTTTCTAAAATTTTCACCACTTAAGGGCTTGTTTTTTCCATGATGATCATGCACATACCCAAGAGAGGGAGAGAGAGATATAATTAGAGGAAGTGAGGAAAAGAGAGAAAGACAATTTATTCTAAATGTTGAATTTGATGCTCTAAATATTCTAAAGATAACCAATGTGAGATCTCCAAGTATTATTTTTTTGTCTGAATAAAGCATTAGCACTCCACAAAATTAAATCAATAATTATTTAGTTGATATGATGTGTTTTAATATATAAAATATGTAAAATTAGTTCTTTTGTACCTAGATGAATGGAGATATTATATGTATAAAAAGTAAATTGTAAAATATTTGTGTATGGATATTACCTAAAAATTATTCACTAATACAATATTTTAATTTAATGCTTTAGGTAATATGATAAAATTATTTTCGCAAGATATAAGATAGTAAAAACATATTACAAGAAAGATTGTAATGTTTTACTATTGCTAGTATACACATTGTGTAATGTTCTTATAATGAAATTGTGATGGGAAAAAAGCTATTTGGGTTCTAAATCACACCTTAGCCCATCAAGAATTTAGGGAAACAAATTATTATAAAAGAAAAATTGGCTAATGTCCTCAATAGAAGAGCTAAAATGGCATATTAGGGTTTTGGTCCCATTTTGAGGTAGTGACGATGGGTCTAATTTATAAGTGGAGTTTGTGATGGAATAGTGATGTAGGCTAATGATGTACCTATAGCAAATTGATGGAATTACATAAAACTATAGAACTAAAAAGTAGAAAAAAATCACAAAGAATTAAAGTGAAAAGATAGAGGAACATGATATTCAAATCAAGACTAAAACTAATTGAATAGCCACATGGGTGCAAAAGACTGGAAATGCTTCATTTTAGTAAACTCTAAATGAATCTTAGTAGGTTATAGTCTGTAGGTCTATCGAGGTTTAATTACCAAACTAGGGGTTTGACTAAGGAAATCCCCTCATAAGAAAATCAAGTCTATATTCTATTTTTCAGGTATTTAATCAGATTTAGATCTGAAAATTAGTTTGGAAGGGAAGGGTAGAGATTGGAGCATAGATATCAACTTTAATTTCCCAAAAAAGTGGAAATTAGTCCCACTACAGGTGATTCTTTAGGATTTTTGCAGATTTAGATACCTTTTTCCTGAAACTTGTTCTTGTGAAAAAACCTAGATCTGGGATTGATTCACCTAGAATGGTGAATGAGTCCTAGTAGGAAAAAAGCTCATATTTTTTAGCATTTTTGAGTTCATCCAAGTCCACTTCAAATTCCTAGGTGCATACAATCCATATTAAAGTTTTTTATTCTATTTTATTTGTATTTCTAGGTCATTTAGTTAAGGCATGCATTGAATTAGGGTTTAGCATTGCATCTTGCATTACATTTGTCTTTCCAAGCCCTAGCTTGGTGGTGAAACCCTCATTAGATTACATTCAACCCCTTGAACAACCCTATTGCAAGATCTCTTTCTCCTCTTGCATTGAGATCTCTAGGGTTTGTTTTTGAATGAGAGAGAGTGAAGATTGTCATTCTAGGTCCTAAGTCCTAGAAAAGAATACAAAAAACCACCTTTAATTTTTGTTAACCTACATTTAGAACATCATAATTCTGATTTGCAGTGCATTACCATCCTAGATCTTTTTTGTATTAACATTGCATTAGGGTTTGCATTAGTTAATTAGAATTCTAGGGTTTCTAATTTTGCATTAGTAAAAGTTCATACAACTTGCATTTTTCCATCTCATTTTATTAGAAAACCCAAAGAAAATCTGCACTTTCACTTAGAATTCACATCATACAACATCAAAAGTATAAAAACCAATTGGAAATATTTGAAAATTTTGAAAAAAATCCCCATTAGGAATCATTCACCCCCTTGGGAAAATCAATCCCAGTGTAGAATTTGCACTGTGTTTTCCAAAATTTAAAACCCTATTTTTAGGCTTTTGTTTGCTATTAAAATATTTTTGTTTCATTTTGCATAGCTTCTGTTACATTCAAATCATTTGAATTAGCAGAGTTTATGTTGGTGTTTTTTCCATCTAAACCCTAGAACTCTCTAAAGGGTAGCTAGCACTTATGCTCAAGACATCCCAAGGTTAGTGGCCAACGCACAATGAGTAAACAATTTTGAGGTCTTTACTCCTACATTTTAGGTTTTTTGGGATCAGGGAGGGTATTTCCTAATTGTGTTCATTTTAATTTGCTAGAATAGAGAACACTTCAGCACAAATTTGTTCCTAGTATAGGAAAATAAACAAAATACATTAAGGATTTGGTTGATCTTTAAGTAAATTATTGTTCATTTGCTAGGAATGATGATGTATTTCAAACTTACATTTCAGAATTGACATGATTTTGTTCTTATTTTGAACCTATGGTTAGGCATATTTCTAATTTGTTTGATTACATGAATTATTGACAAAAAGACCAATGCCTCATCAAATTGGGTAAATGGAGTAAAAAATGAAATACTCAGTAATACACAAATGATTTTAAATCCTGAAATGGATGGAATATTTTCATAAATCCTTGCAATACAAAAACTCACAATATCTGAAAAATGACTTCTTATTAAATCCTTTGCAAATTATCACAAACCTATGATCCCCCGTAAGCATTTAATTAACCCTTGAGCTAAAGCAAAGAGATAGAGCCATACATGCAACTAAAACATTGATGACGAACAAAAAATCCTTGATAACTTCATTTATAATTTTCAAATTTCTAGAAAGGAGAGTACATGCTTTGAAATTTAGATTTGTTTGAATATCAGTCATTCCTGTATAACTATTTAAGACTATTACATAGAAATCTATACCCGAGATAATCAACCAATGGATTCATCAAGTTTTCAACATTACATCTATCTTCTACATTCTACCTAGACCATCCTAAATTTAAAAATTTGACCCCTACTAGAAGCCTTGAAATATGTTTTATAGTTCAAGGGAGCAACAAGCATCTGGCTCATTACAATTACATTTTATGATCATTTCAAGACTAATTTCATTTAATTTGATCTGGTTCTCAAACTGTTACATTTAATCATTCATATACCATGAGAAGACAAAAAGGAAAAAATAGTGCCAAGCCATTGGCCAGAGCATCCCATGCAAACCTTCCAAAAGAGGTTGTTATAAAAAAATCAGAAAATCCACCAACACCAGAGAGGTCACCATCAGTAGCATCAAAGCAAACCAATGAACAAGCCATAGAGAGGTTGAATAATCACTAACATCCAAAAAACCACAAACCATTTAGTAGAAGAACACGTACGCTACCCAACCTTGTCAGTGGTTGAATAGACACCTTCACCTAGTTTCAATATGGAGATTATAGTTGCAACAATCACCTCAACATTTGAGTCATCATAGGGCATAAGGGAAAGAGGAAAATTGATAGAATGAGGGCCCACTCCTCCTTCCTCACTTGAAGAACTACCATAAATCACAACAAGAACATTTGGCTTCTCTAAATAGACCCAAAGACCCTTACCCGCCTCATTAATTTTTTCACAAACTCAACAGGCCCATTTCCATTAAACTTGACTAGTTCTTCTGAACTAGTCCTATTTCTAAGATTGTAGTTACTCTTGACAATGGTTTTCCCAACCTTTCTTCAAACACTCCTCTTACCTTTTGGAACAACTAGAATTTATGTTGAACTAGGTTTAGCAAGAGGCACATACACTAGAGGCTCTTGCATACTCAACCTCCTAGACATGCTGACTGGTGTGATTGGAGTACTAGGATCACACATATTTCCTAGATTACACTACTAACTAGAGTCAATTTTGTAAGAAAAACACTAGCCACACCCAGAAGATAAGGTGACACAAAAAAATATTGAGCTATTGCAATGCTACTACAAACATGCACATTCACACTCATGTACCAAAAGATATCAGAAATCCACCTCTATAATACCTCGTTCAAAACTTAGAACTCGCTCATCTAGTACTTACAACAATCATTCTCATTCCTTGATAATTACAGTTCATCAAACAAACTACAAGCAATCCTCATTAAATAATGGAATTTGAGGTGAGCTACATTTAATGGACAGTCTAGCTCACTTGCGTGAGCAAAAAATTAATCATTGCATGCTATATCTCAGCCATCGATCATTCAAGATTTAAAACTCAATCAATGAGGCTCATTAAGGATTTCCACTTTCTTTAATTAGAAACAGTGATGATGTGCTTTAAAACTACCATGTACCCATCTAAGTCCTTACTCTGTAGTCCTTAACTTACTCATGATTGATCTTGATGATCACAAGATAATCTTCGCCATAAATTAAATGACATCAGGGTATGTGTAGGATCATCATGTAAAAAACAGGCCAATAAGTGGCAAAAAATTCAGAAAAATCAAAGTTAGGAAACTTGACATAACAATTTGAATAAGTTATCTATATTATTTCAAAAATATGTAAGAGTAGAATCTATAGAAAATTTAATTTAGTTTCTAAACTAGTAGGTTTGTTTTATATATATATATATGGTGAAAATTTGAAATTTAAATGTAGTGGTACTTAAATTTCAGGGAAAAAATAAGTAGGTGTCTTTCTGACCACCCTAACCACAATAAAATGATAATATTTTTTTATAATATTTTAGATATAAGTAGAGGACTCATGCCTCGATGTGATGCATATTTTTTTGTAATTTTTTCCAAGTAAATAATTAATTATGAATATTTTATTACAAATTTTTAAAAATATAAAAACTTGTATGTTTGACCACATTAACTTGGTCAAAAATTCATGAAATTCATTTTTTATTTTTCTAATCCTATAGTATGTGAAGCATAGAATGTGACACATTTTTTGGATTCAAAAAATGTGATACTATTTGAAAGCTATAGATATTTTTCAATTAGCCTATCAATCGGGACTTTAGTCATAATTTGAATAGAAAATGAATAATAATTTATTATTAAATTCAAAGTAAATCATAATTTATATCAGTGGAAAATTGATAATCTCCTTTAAAAAACCTTTTTGTTTCATCAATTTTGGGTAAAAAAATAGTCGTTAGCCACATACCCATCATATTGCCACTTTTTGGCCCATCATTATCCTGCACATACCCATCACCCATCGCATCTTCAAGTATTGATTCAAGACCATATCAAGTGATGGATTGGAAGCTAGTGATGAGACATCGACCTTTAATTTTAACTATGAAAGGATGCTAGATGGACATTGAAATCCCATCACTCATCGCTTGTTCACTTTTCATCGAGCAACCTTTACCTGTGATGCATCGAGCACATGTGATGGGAATAACTCAACCCATCAGTGCTCACAGGTTCACTATTAGACTGCATAAGACAATTGATGATAGTGCTAAGGTGAGAGATGGGTTAAATACTTAATTGCATCATTCATTGCAAGTTACCTTTCAACGGTGAGGATGCAACATGCGATGGGTGATGAACTTGGGGTGGTAGGAATAAATAATGGATTACTCATTGTGGGATGGAAATGGGTGGTTTAGAAAGAATATATGATGAGTGATGAACTACCAATGAAAGACTTAAGTGGTGATAAAGAGCATGTGGGCATATATTTTTCTTAAAAAGGGGACTTACTAGGCTCTATGAGTAGCCAAGGTGTTGGGGCTGATTAAAATAATGATAGCAAAGGCCATAAAATACCACTTAAGAAACTAGTCACCTGATGCAGCCGGTCAATGAGCGAACATAAGTCAATAGGAGGATTAAGGGTATAAATAAGTAAAGACCATAAAACCCTAAACCCTAATGAAAACAAGGTAGAAACAATCATAGGATTGACCATGAAACCAGTGGGGGAAAATGAAATTTTAAGGCTCCACCAGTGGCTCCAACTGGGGATGTATGCATCGTGTGGGCATAACAAGAATATAGAATCTCAAAAAAAAGTAGACCTGTAGAAAGGCTTGAAATCCAAAGATAGAGGACAACAATCATGTACATTGATTACAACGATATAGAATGTAACTTTTATTTCCAATCCCATAAGCCTTCTCTTATGATTTCTTAGGATTCATTCTCTAAATTGGAGGCCTGATGGCCCCCTAAAACTTAGAATCAATTCTTTCCTCTATCAAATACCTTATCTTGTTATGATATTGAAGGATCAACATATTTATATGCATTTTTGAACAACCAATGTCACCATGATTGACATTATCAATTCTGGAATTGCTATGAAACTGCCCTATTCATCAACCTATTGCACCATAGGCTCATCCAAGTGAGTAGGAAAGATAAAAATCTCATATTCCACTTGATCATGGTTTGTAACATCACATTCAATTTGTTCACCAAGTTGAAATCCTTCATAGACACTCTGTTGTATGTTAGGCCCAACTTCTCCTAAGGTATCAGAGAAGAAAGATACAAATTTGGGAGAATCTTCATTTTGCTCTGCATGAGCATTAACCTCATTAGATGGAAATAATTCCATGATAAGGTCCAGAAGATAAGGGGTGCCAAAAAAGAATTCAAGTGCACATTCATATTGAATACCATCCTGCTTAATGTTATTTGTACCCATAGGTTGCTCATCACATTGGTCAAATAGTCCTGCAATACCAACATAATTTGAAGACTCATCAAATTTTTTCTCCACATCAACATGTAACAATGTGATTTTAATACCAATGTATCTATCTGGGTGTATCAGTTGATTATTCAAGAAATATTTTCCTCCTCTGTCAATATAGCCATCATCCTCTTGAATATGTGTGGTTGACAATTCAACCACTATTTCAAGCACATGGCTAGGTACCATAGGAAAATGAGTATATTCATCCATTTCTCCCTCGGTACCAACACTGTATTCAGTATTATCATCGTAGAAAATAAAATTTCCACCTTTAAGTTCTTCACCCTTCATGTCAGCCTTGTCTTCATTACTTGCTATCCCATTTATGTTGTACCCTTCATATTTGTAAGTAGTACTTACCCAAAATTCATCAGGATTTTCAGCACAAAGTGGATTGTTCCTACACCAGTAAGGATAATCATTTATCATCTCACATATTGGTAAAGGTTCATCATATAAGGGGTTCTTCCACATCTTCTTTGTTATCATGAAATCCTCCGCCTTCTCAACATGAAGGTATTTTAAAAATTCATTGTCAAGTAAATCAACAAGCCTTTCAATGTTATCAATTTGTAGTAATGTTGATTCAAGGTCCATGTGCTTATCATGATTTGCATTCTAATAACTCAGTAAGGAAACCTTTCCTTCATCCATGAGTACATCAATATCCTCTTCATGTGTAGTTGGCATCTCCATGGATGATCCCACAATGGTGGTTTACAATTTCTAGGAGATTCTATATTTTCCTTAAATCACATATTTTTAGAAAATATAATGATTTAAGCCTTAAAAATTTCCATTTAAAGCATTCTAATTGAAGAGGGATTTGATCAACTATCTTAGATCAAACCCCCTTGGATAGAACCCCGCTAGTTTTAAACCATACCTATAACAGAGTCTCCTTTACACCTATCAAAATGCTGATAAAAAACCACTTTTGATTTTCCTTTTGGGGGATCAAATGAATTCATTTAAAATTTATATTTTTAAGCATGTTTTCCTTATTATAAACTTCCCAAAAAGTATAATTTTAAATAAATTTAATTTAATTATTATATTTACTTCTTATTTCTTGTGAATGTAGGTTTTTCACTGAAAATCAAGCTCTTTGTTCTGCACATGTGGAAAAACAGAAGGTTATCAAAAAATATTTTGATTTTTTTTTTGCACTAGATATTGAAGTCCTTGATCCAACAAAAAAAGTAAAATTGAATTTTGATACATACAAAAAAGTTATGTGTTATAAAGTCTTTCCTATGTTTGGATTGTAATTGGTTTGACTTCGAAACTTGATTAAGGAAAAAATATTCAATAAAACACTATGAGACCAATTAGAAGCACTAGATATCATAGTTACAAATCTAAATTTGAAAAAAAATAAAAATTTATTCTTTAGCAAAAAAAGTTACGTTATACGGTGAGTGTCACTCCTTAAAAATGTATTTACTAAAAAAACTAGTTTTTGAAAGAGTTGGAAAAGGAAGTGCAATATGATTCCAAATTTTTTTAAAATAATATATTTAGAATCTATGAAATAAATGTCACAAATCACTAGTTTTCATCATCTTCAAATTCCTCATGGTTTAGCCGCTATAGGTGCCCGAAAGTGAATATTTAGTTAGAAAAAACTAGTTTAGTGTCCAATTTGGCCAAAAATTGTAAACTAGTATTGTGGGATCACCCACATACCTACTTCATATAAACAATCATAAGCAGCAAGGTCATAAGCATATTTATCATAGTTAGCTTTATACTTAGTATCAACATACTAAACACATTTTTAGTTTCAAATTCCTCATCACTCACACAATTAACATGATCTATTGATGACCAACCCAGATTACATTCCAAGAATGCATCATGTGGAATTTGTCCCTTCACTTGTGGAAAAGTGACATCATGAGTATTTATATTATTACATCCTTCATGTGAGGAATATTCTTCTAAATCATCTTCAAAAAAGCACCTACAATTCTTAGAGAAGCAATCAAAAACCTCAACTTCCTCATGATCTTCTTCCCAAGATAATTCATCACTACATAAACCATGTTCAAAGTTCTTAAAATGGATTCTTAGGGTTGCACTTTCAATATCATTATTATTGGTTTCTAATGGAATATCAACAACAAAGGTATTGTTTTCACTGATCACAACATGACATGGAACAACACCTCGTATCTATTTTATTTCCCTTCCATCTGAGATATCACTAGAAAAGCATTCATGCATATTTACTTTGTTATATCATCCCATGTGTCTTTTTCTTCATCACTATTTTGTTGCTCTATATATGTGTTATTTATGAGTTGACCATAATGTTCATCTTCTAACATATTCTAACATATTCTCTTCATTTTGAGAATCCACTTTTTGTGCATAACCACAATTGGTTGATGGGTATGTGCGGGATCATGATGGGCCAAAAAGTGGCAATATGATGGGTATGTGGCTAATGACTTTTTTTTACCCAAAATTGATAAAATGAAAAGGGTTTTTAAAGGAGACTCTCTGCTTTCTACAAATATAAATTATGCTTTACTTTGAATTTAATAAGTAATTATTATTCATTTTCTATTCAAATTACAATTAAAGTCCTGATTGATAGGCTGATTGAAAAACATCTACAAATTTCAAATGGTATCATATTTTTTGAATCCAAAACATGTGTCACATTCTATGCTTCAAATACTACAGGATTAAAAAAATAAAAATTGAATTTCATGAAGTTTTGACCAAGTTAAGGTGGTCAAACATACTAGTTTTTATATTTTTTAAAAGTTGTAATAAAATATTCATAATTAATTAATTTACTTGGAAAAAAATTACAAAAAATACGCATCACATCAGGACATGATTCCTCTACTTATATCTAAAATATTTTTAAAAAATATTATCATTTTATTGTGGTTAGGGTGGTCAGACAAACACCTACTTATTTTTTCCCTAAAATTTAAGTACTACTGCATTGAAATTTCAAATTCTCACCAAATAGTTTTTTTTAGACAAACCTAGTAGTCTAGAAACTACATTCAATTTGCTACAAGTTCTATTCTTACATATTTTTGAAATAATATAGATAACTTATTCAAATTTTTATGTCAAGTTGCCTAACTCTAATTTTTTTATTTTTTTGCCACTTAAGGGCCTATTTTTTCCATGATAATCCTACACATAACTTGATTTGACAATACTTATCCAGTTAGGTACTTGATCAAAGCTATGAGGCTTTAATTCCTTAGGCAAAGTACTCAACCTAGATTCATAGATTTCATAAAACAAATCAATGCTCACTAAATCCTTAGGTCTGAAATTTTCAGGGACTTCTATCAAAGCATCCAAAAATCTCAAAATTAGTTCATATAGTGATTCCCCCATGTGTCTCTTCATTTCATACAATTCTTGAAAATGAGACTTTTGGTCAACATTGCTCAAATTTTGTTAACATTCAACTTGGAGCTCGCTAAGATCTATATATTGTGATGATAGAGAAATTATAGTAGCAGGAGCATTGCCATCTTGAAAATTACTTCTATTATCTGATCCATGGATTCCATTTACATGAGGTGCATTAAGATGACCATCACTTGCAGCAATATATCCTTTCATCATTGAGTATTTCAAATTATTCTCAATATCCATGGCACTTTGATATGCCTGATGTAATGTTGCAGGATCTTTATACCTTAATAGGTAGCTCATCTTAGTATCAAATGAACCAAGATATATGACCAAAAAATCATCATCATTTGTCCTTATACTTTTTGGAATTTTCCTTATTTCCTTTGTAAATCTAAGATTGAAAGCAGGAACCAACTCATCTTCACTTTTATGGATTTCCATAATTTTTTTTCTTACCACACTTGGATTTACCCTTTCACCAAATTTTTCTACAAAGGCTATCTTAAACTGATTCCATGAAGCTATAGATCACGCTAGAAAATATGAGAACCAATATTTTTCATCATCCTCCAAAGATTGAACAAAAATATTTATGACAACATCCTCATGATTTACCTCATAATCCCTGATCAAATCCCCAAACTCCTGCAAATGTTCGATTGTTGATTCAGACTTTGCTCCATTGAACTTTGGTATCTTGTCCCTAATCTTATGTGGTGCAATATTTGGAAAACCACAAATGCTATTGAAATTTATGGCTCTATACCTTTCAACACTAAAACTACATTGACGTGTCAAAGGGTACTCATCATGTGTTATTGCATTCAATTCTACATCCAGATGTACAACTTGACTAAGCATATTGTACTACCTTTGCAATCCTTTCCAAATTTATCAAAATGAAATTCTAATCCCTCATCAATTATGATCTTAAGCATTTACAATAAGAACTCCTTTCTATTTTACTTAAGATCTTACAATACAACATGATTCTTTCATGATAATGCACTAATTTAAATTTACATTCAAAAGGCATGTGATATTACCACTGTATTCCCTCATCTAGTTCCAATTCACCTAATAGAGGATCATTAATATCATGTATCTTGAAAATTCCCACAAATTACTTACAAATGTGATAATATTTATTCATATTCATGAGAATACTTGGAGTTTTAGAGCAGCCATTCACCTTTGAGTTTGAAACTTGCATATATGAAGCTTTGTTATATTTTTTATCAAGTTCTTTGAGTTAGAGTCACCACCTATCTTCACACATGATTATACTTCAAATAAGATGAAGTGTCTTCAAAATAAATCTCGATATGGGTTCGCTCCAAAAACGGAGTCAACTTTAAATACTTCAAGCTTTGCTACTACTAAATCTTTCACAAAGTTCAGGAATTCTAAAACATCTGAACAAGATATTCAAATTTATCACACCATTTGACTCTATAATACAACAATTTTCATATGGAGAACAAAAATTGTCCCCAAGAGAGTCGCCATTTCTGTTGGTTTTTTTCTAGCTAAACGCTAGAACTCTCTAAAGGGTAGCCAACCCTTATGCTCAAGACATCCCTAAGTTAGTGGCCAACACAATGAGTAAATAATTCTAAGGTCTTTACTCTTTCACTTTAGGTTATGTGGGATTAGGTAGGGTATTTCCCAATTGTGTTCATTTTAATTTGTTAAAATAGAGAACACTTCAGCGCATATGGGTTCCTAATAGAAGGAAATAAACAAAATCCACTATGGATTTGGTTAATCTTTGAGTGAATTATTGTTCATTTGATAGGATCGAGGATATATTTCAAACTTACATTTTAGAATTGACATGATTTTAATAATTATCATTCTTATTTCAAACCTATGGTTAGGCATATTGCTAATTCATTTGATTACATGAATTCTTGACAAAAAGACTAATGCCTCATCAAATCGGGTAAATGGAGTAAAAAATGAAATACTTAGTAATACACAACTGATTTTATTTTGAAATGGATGGACTATTTTCATAAATCCTTGCAATAAAAAAATCACAATATCCAAAACATGACTTCTTATCAAATCCTTTGAAAATTCTCACAAACCTATGACCCCCCTTAAGTATTTAATTAACCCTTGAGCTAAAGCAAAGAGAAAGAGCCATATATTTAATTGAAATAATGATGATAAAGAAAAAATCCTTGATAATTTCATTTATAATCTACAAAATTGTACAAAGAAGAGTACATGCTTTGGAATTTATATTTTTTTCAATATCAGTCATTCATATAGAACTATTTAAGACTATTACATATAAACCTATACCCGATACAATTAACCAGCAGATTCATCAAGTTTTTTGCATTACATATGCCTTTTGCATTCTACCTAGACCATCCTAGTTTCAAAATTTTGACCCTTGTAATGAGCCTTGAAATCCCTTTTGTAGTTCAAAGAAGCAATAAGCATTGGGCTCATTAAAGTTACATTTTATGATCATTCAATATTAATTTCATTTAATTTGGCTTGCTTCGCAAACCATTACATTTAATCATTCATATACCATGGGAATACAAAAAGGATAAAAGAGTTCCAACCCATTGGTCGGAGTAGCCCATGTAAGCCTTCCAAAAGGGGTTGCTATAAAAAAATTAGTACACCCACCAATATATAAGAGGTCACCATCAATACGAGCAAAGAAAACAAATGAACAAACCATGGAGAGGTCAAATCATCACAAACATCCAAAAAACTGCACACCATTTAGTAGAAGAACATAAGTGCTACCTGGCCTTGTCAGCAGTTGAATAGACAACTTCACCTAGTTTTAGGATGGAAATTGGACTTGCAACAATCACCTCATCATCTAAGTCATCATAGGGCCCAAGGAAAATAGGACAATGGCTAGAATCAAGCCACGCTCCTCCTTCCTCACTAGAAGAACTATCAAAATCACAATAGGAACACTAGGCTTCTCTGAATAGACCCTAGGACCCTTACCTATCCTCATTAATTATTTTGCAAACCCAATAGGCCCTTTTCCTTTAAACTTGACTAATTCTTCTAAACTAGTTCTATTTCTAAGATTGTAGGTACTCTTGACAGTGGTTTTCTCAACCTTTTGGAACAACTAGAATTTTTGTTGCACTAGGTTTAGTAAGAGGTACATACACCAGAGGCTCTTGCATACTCAACCTCCTAGACATTATAACTAGTGTGAATATAGTACTAGGCTCACCCATATTTCTTAGAACACACTACTAACCAGAGTCAATTTTGCAAGAAAAACACTACCCACAACTAGAACATAAGGAAACATAGAAAAATACTGAGCTATAGCAACACTACTACAAACATACATTCACACTCTAGAGTACACATAAAGAATTCATTTGAAACAAAGAAAGTGGATAAGTTCTAGAGCATCACCGAAAGATGCAACCCAAGCAGTGACTAAATGAAAGTTCTAGAGCATTGTTGAAAGATGCAACTGGAGCAGCAACCAAATGAAAGTTCTAGAGCATCGTCAAAAGATGCAGCTAGAGCAGCAACCAAATGAAAGTTTTGGAGCACTATCAAAAGATGCAGTTGGAGCAGCAAAAAAAAGAAAGTTATGGAGCATCATCGAAAGATGCAACCGGAGCAGCAACCAAATGAAAGTTCTAGAGCATCATCAAAAGATGCAGCCAAAAAGAAGAAAATGATGAACACCAATTAACTCGAACTTCAGGAGTTTATATCATTCTACAAGAACATCTTTCCAACATGGTAGGCTGAAGAGTGGGTTTTAGAGCATCATGCATTAAGATCGTCAAGTTTTGGAGCACCAGGAAACAACACTTCGGGAGTTGTTATTCCTTTATGAGAGGTCCTGTAAAATGAAAACACGTGTTAAGTCCGAAATGAAAATTTATGAAAAATGATTTGAAAAAAAATTTGGTACATGTCTTTTTGTTACAAATTTTCATCATATATATATATATGTATATATTAGATAACATATAGATATTAAATGAAGTAGACTCTACCTTGGCAAAGTCAATGCATTGGATCTCTCCTTGCATTTCTACACACTTTGTAAATTCTTCTTTATTAATAGGTTTATGCTAGATACGTAGGCGATGAACATTAACTAAGAGATTTCATAAATCGCCATCAATGGGTTTTAGCTGAACTATGCCATTTGAGAAGACTTCAAACATTTCATATGGCCCCAACTAATGAGTCTTGATTTTTCCTTTATGGTAAATTTATATCTTGAATCGAATAGCAAGGCCCAGTCACCATTATGAAATTCTCTCCCTTTAATATATTTATCATTCCAAACTTTCCATTGATGTTGAACTAGTTCAGTTTGATGGACAACATCTAAATGAAGCTCATCCAACTCATTTAACTATAAAACTCATTCTATTTGAGCTCGTTTCAAATCTAGGCCCAACTCCATAGCTGTACATAGGGTTTGGAGTTCAAACTCAATGGGGAGAAGAGGTTTCCTCCCAAAAAAAAGCTCATAGGGGCTGAATCCAGTTGTAGATTTCCATGTTGTATTGTATGCCTAAATGGCTTTAGGCAATTTCTTGGCCCAATCTCTTCTTCCTGAAGAGACAATTTTTGCCAATATGTTTTATAACTCTCTATTAGTCACGTCTACTTGACCATTTTCTTGAGGGTTATAAGGGGATGAATTCTTATGAGTCACCTGAAAATGGTTTGTAAATTCTAGGAGAACTTTGGACATAAATTGGGGTCCCTGATTTGTAATGATAGCTCGGGGGGCTCCAAATTGAAGAAAAAATTTATTATAGAGAAAATCAGCAACTTTCTCTTCTCTAACAACTCGTAAAGCTTGAACTTCTTCCCATTTCATTAGATAATCAATGCAAACTAGTATATATTCTTTCCCTTGAGAGGAAGGATCTATGGGGCTGATAAAATCTAACCCCCATTTTTCAAATGGTTCCAAAGTTACCTAAGGCTACAAAGGAATTTTTGTAGAAGCAATTGGTCTTCCTACTCTTTGACATTCATCACAATGAAAAACATAATTTTTAACATCTTTATGCATTGAAGGCCAATAATATACAACACCTAGAATTTTATGAGAAGTTATTTTTGTAGAGTAGTGACCCCCAGAAGGATCATTGTGATAGGCCCTCAAAATACTATAAGTTTCATCAGCCCTAACACATCTTCTCAAAATCATATCAAGTCCACAATGAAATAAAATCCCATTAATCCATTTAAATCATGCACACTCTCAAATAAGTTTCTTCCTTTGTTTTGAAGTAAATTCAGGAGGTACTTCAAAAGTAGCTAAATAGTTAGCAATATCAGCAAACCAAGGAGTCTTTATAGAGATGGAAACCATATTTTCATCTAGAAACTCATCTTGTACAGGTCCTGGTCACCCTCTTCTTGTTTGATTCAAGATAAAATTTCTGCCACCTCGTTAAATTTCCCTGGCTTGTCAAGTATTGTCACATTGAACTCCTGAAGGAGTAGTAACCATCTCATTATTCGACCATTAACTACAGGTTTCTTCATTAAATCTTTTACAATTGAGTGATTTGTATAAACTATAACTTTATATCTTGTAATATAATGGCGGAATTTTTTAATGGCATGAACCACAACCAAGAATTCTTTTTCTATTGTCATGTAGTTTCTCTTAGCAGATGTTAGGTTTTTTCTAATAAAATATATGGAATATTTACCCTCATCCTCATCTTCTTTCACTAATACTGCACCAATTGTGTCATCTAAAGCATCAACATAAATGTGAAAGGGAAGACTCCAATTTGGTCCATGCAGTACAAGAGCAGAGACAAGATTCTCTTTTATCATTTCAAATGATTGTTGACACGCAGATGGCCAATTAAACTCCACATATTTTTGGAGAAGAGAAAATATAGGGGCACTATCTTACTAAAACTTTCTATGAACCTTCTATAATATCCAGCATGTCAAAGAAAACTTTGAACATATGTTTACGTTTGAGGAACAGTTAGTTGTTGAATGACTTCAATTTTTTTAGGATCAACTTTTATTCCTTCCAAGGAATGTGATGACCTAAGACTATTCCTTGTTCCACCATTATTAAACACTTTTTGTGGCTAAGGGATAGTCGGTTTTCCTCACAAACCTCTAAAACCCTATCCAGGTTTTGAAGAGCTTCAGCATAGGTTGACCCACATACTGTGAAATCATCCATATAAACCTCTACACAATCATTGACAAGTGTTACAAATATAGCCAAAATGACCCTCTGAAAAGTTGTTGGAGCATTACAAAGTCCAAAAGGAAGAACTTGGTATGGATATATGCCCCAAGGACAAGTAAATGTTGTCTTATTCTAATCTTTTGGTGCTACCTAAATTTGGTTGTAACCACTAAATCCATCCAAAAAGGAGAAATATTTCCTCCCAGCCAAGTTGTCCAAAACCTGATTAACAAATGGTAAGGGAAAATAATCTCTAAAAGTGGCTTTATTGAGTTCTCTATAATCTACAAAAATTCTACACTTCTCATTTTTCTTTGGTATGACTACCATAGGTGATACCCACTTACTATCTAAGATAGGATAAGGGTATGTGCAGGATCATCATGGAAAAAATAGGCCCTTAAGTGGCAAAAAATAGAAAAATCAGAGTTAGGCAACTTGACGTAAAAATTTGAATAAGTTATCTATATTATTTCAAAAATATGTAAGAATAGAATCTATAGAAAATTGAATGTAGTTTCTAAACTACTAGGTTTGTTTAAAAAAAAAGAAATCTGTTTGGGGAAAATTTAAAATTTCAATGTAGTAGTACTTAAATTTCAGGGAAAAGATAAGTAGGTGTATGTCTGACCACCCTAGCCATAATAAAATTATATTTTTTTTTATAAGATTTAATATATAAATAGAGAACTCATGTCCCGATGTGATGCATATTTTTTTGTAATCTTTTTCCAAGTAAATAATTAATTATGAATTTTTTATTACAACTTTTAAAAATATAAAAAAATCGTATGTCTGACCACCTTAACTTGGTCAAAACTTCATGAAATTCAATTTTTCTTTTTTTAATCCTATAGTATGTGAATCATAGAATATGACGCATGTTTTTTATTCAAAAAATATGATACCATTTGAAAGCTATAGATGTTTTTCAATCTGTCTATCAATTAGGATTTTAGTCTTAATTTGAATAGAAAATGAATAATAATTACATATTAAATTCAAAGCAAAGCATAATTTATATTGGTGGAAAGATGAGAATCTCCTTTAAAAACCCTTTTCATTTCATCAATTTTGGGTAAAAAGAAAGTTGTCAGCCACATACCCATCATATTGCCACTTTTTGGCCCACCATGATCCTGCACATACCCATAATAAATACTCCACAGAGGATTTTCTCAATCTCAATTTTGACAAGATCCTTTAACACTGGATTGAGTCTCCTCTATGGTTGACGAATAGGTCTCATATTAGGATCAATATAAATGTGATGAGTACAAACACTCGAGTGAATCCCCCTCATCTATGTATAGTCCCAAGCAAAAGCTTTAGACCTTTTTTCCAATACATTAAATAATTTATCCTCTTGTATTTTTGTCAACCAACTATTGACATTCACAGTTTTTCTTGGTAGCAACATAATTATTTTTGTTCATGGATAGGCCGAAGTGACAATATATATTGGTCGTAACATGGTGTTAAGAGGACAACTATGAGGTATAATTCAGTGAAATCTTGTAATATCATCAAAGAAATAACTCGTTCGAGGAATCATATTGGCCAAGGGACAAGGCATCCCCATGGTAGCATAATTTTTTTTATCCCATTTATATCAATCGGTTGTCCCAAAATTTTTGGTACATCCACTATTACCTCTTCACTCGACCCTATAGCCGGGTGTGCGACTTCATGTACTAACTCATCCTCTAATTTATCTCCATGTTGTTTAATCACTACCATGGACAAGGAGGCCAAACTATCTTTCCCACTAAATTCTTCTGGTTCATCAACCCAAACTTTATTATATTCAGTAGGTTTAGCAAGAGGATATAAAAATAAATGTTTACTATCTAGACAATGTGAAATGGTTGTTCCTCCTTCTTGACAATGAATTTTAGCTGCGATAGTAGTCAAGCATGGTCTTCCCAGAATTATTTGATAACTATCTTTGGGTGTAAGTGATTGGATTATTTGAAAGTCAACTGGACATTCCCATCCATCAACTTTAACAAGAACATTTTTAGTAACACCTTTTGGAATGGCTATAGACTGATTTTCCATTTGTAAGATTGTAGTTGTGGGACTTAAATCAGTAAGACTTAATTTTTCCATTACATCCAGGGTAAGTGCACCAAGATGGTTCCCAAAAAGGGGGCTTACGTGGCCACTTTTTATCTGAAATCAGGAAATGCTGACCTTGGACATGAAATTGAGGATAGTTACACTCAAAATTTTGAGATGGAACAAAAGCAAGGATCAAAATGCTCCAAGTCTACTTTCTAAACTACTAATTTATTTTAAAAATGGTTGATATTAAGGGGTTCAAAAGAGGGATGTACATAAATTGGTGTTGTTTTTGTCAGAAAAAATAACATAACACCTCTTGTACAACCTGAGCATGGTTAACTTTATTGTAGTATTTTTAAAATCACTATGGTTAGAAGTTAGCTAATAACATCTAGTTGGCACACAATTTTTCTAATAATTTTTTAATGAATATTTGATTTTTTAATACTAATTTTCTAAGTGGGCACTTCTTCAAAAGAAAAATTTTGGTTGTGCTTCCCCTACAATTTTTTGAAAATAATTGATTTTTTTTCTTTTCTTTTATAAAATTTTAGGATGGAGTCTAGTTTCTAAAAATTTAATTTATTTGAAATTTTGATGAGTGGTTAATTTATAACAAAAAAAACACTAAACACTACTTTTTGGAAAAAAAAGACATACAAACAAAAGAAATTATGGATGAAAGGCTTAACATTGTCAAAAGTGAAAAAAATTACATCGTTGATAGCTAAGAGAGAACCTAACATTACCCATGTTTTTGATTTTTCAATATTGAACTAGATGCAATCTTGATGGTGAGCACGGACCCGATTATGTGAAAAATTGTAGAATTTGCAAAAAACATGTCTCTGGCCTTGTTGGGAATTCCCTCCAAGCCTTTGGGTTGGTATTCCAAGGAAAATAATTTCACTTTTTTCTTTTTTTTAACAAAATAATGTGCACATTATAATGCACTCACATTATAATGCGAGTGCCTTTTTTTAAAAAATCATAAGTGGCCAGAAAATTGGTACCCAACTTTATGCACGACCCTCCACCGTCATTACAATAATAGATGCTCCAAATCCACCAGTGCATTAGGTATTGCTACCTCATTAATTGTAATAGTAATCAGTGGACTCCTCAGGATCATCATATTTTGGAGCAATAGTCCTTCCAGACAAAAATTCAGCTAGATAGCCATCGATGTGCACAGTGTTTATTTTCTTTGGTTTCCTTCCTGGAGTTTTAATACATAGTTGTTTGATCAACTGATTTAACTTAGGAATTTCCTTTATTGCTTGTAGCAAAGGAACCTCTATTTGCAATTGTTTTAATTTCCTGAATTAATGCAGTTTCTAGAGGCTAATGTCATTTCCGGAGTATCTTTCAGAATTGTTGATTTTAGATGCTCCGGAAATGGTGCTTGAATTTTCTCCTTTGAAGGGGTATCCTTACTAAGCTTAGTCAAAGACTGACCTTCCTCCTCCCAAGGTAAGTCAGCAGCTCCTGCCGCTAAAGAAGACTTAGTAATATTCGCGGGTACGGTAGAGTTAGATGGAGTATCCTTCTCAAAATTTTGAGGAATAGGTTTGTCCACTACTTCCTCAATGGTGGGCGATTGAATGTCCTACCAGAATGTAACTGAACATTTCCACAATGAATTGCATTAAGTCCTATGACATTATCTTGTTCAGTAGTATATACCAGAGTATTCTGTCGATTGTTCTTAGGATTGGGAAGTGGTTGTGCTGGAAGTTGAGGTTGATTTACCTGCTTAGTCTGAGGAAGATTCTGAGGTGGTGGTAACAAATTATGTTGTTGATTCCTCCTAGGACTAGTATAAAATTGATTATGTCCTTGATTCCATTAGGGAGCAATATGTTGTGGGTACCATTGTGGTTGTGATTGGTTTGGCCACTGCTGAGTTCCCCATGATTGACTTGCCCATTTAGGAGGTCCCCAATAAGGAGTTCCCCAATTAGGTTGTGGAGGGTAGGGCTAATTCCAAGATGGAGTCCATTGATTACCAACCCAGTTGTTTTGCGGTCTCCATACAGGGTTGGAATTCTTCCCATAAGAGAAATTACCTCCTTGGCGTTGGTTTAGCACATTTATTCAAGAACGATCTCCATTTCTTCCTAAGATGTAATACTTCCATATGGTAGTCCCATAAACCAACGCATGGCTGAATCCTTCAAAGTAGAAGGAAACAACTTTAGTTTCTAGTTATCATTTTTATAGTCATAGGTTTGACAAAGGATCTTAAATTCAAAGAGGAATTTGTCTGGGTCTTCCAAAGATAAACCATGAAAGGTTGGAAGGAAAGCTAGAGAGATTTTTTCAATCATTGTATCATCATCTGCATCCAGAGCAATAGGATAATTGAATGTTCTAGGTAGTTGAGGATCATTGTTATTACGGTTGGCATCATTATGGTTAGCTTCTACCCTTCGATCTCCCATAATGTTTAGAGGAGTATGCTCCTCAAGAATAATTTCCTCGACAATAGGTTGTACTACAAGATGATCTTTAGGAAAATAGTGGAAAGCCTCTAGTGGGTTAGGCTCAAGTATTTCATGGATAGAGTGGTCTTCTGATCCTTGGGCCTCCCTATGTATAATTGGAATGTATTTTGGGGGGTTCTTTGTTATAAATCATCCGTGATGGCTTCTTTTCCTAACCATGCAGAAAAGAAAGCCAAAGATAGTATTTTTGGCCTAAAAGAGGTATTCTAGGTGTCTTCTATTAACACTCAAGCAAAATAAGCTAAAGGTTCCCAAGCAACGGTGCCAAAAAGTGATAGGTTGTCATTAGGTCCCATTAATTTAGAATATAAAATTCAATTTTTCAACTGGGTAGTGTTCAAGGCAATTTGCAATAGAAGAAGTCTAGAGTATCTCCCTCAAGTTTTCTAACTTTTAAGAACAAGTTAATATTAATTCTAACTACAAACTATCTAATTATAAAATTGTAAAACAATTTATTCCTAAGAAAAAAGGAAATTTTTGAACTGAAAAACATAAGAAAACTAATTTAGAAAGCATGATAACTGAATTGAAAAATATAAAAATGATTAAACTAGGAAGCTAGAAAATTATAAAAGCAGAAAAAATTATAACAATCCATAAAACACCTTTTGAACAATAAAGATTCTAATAGTTAATAATAGAAACTAAGGAAGTGAAAAGTAAAAAATACTTTAGAACTAAAATTTCATAACAGTAAATTCAATAATTCTCTACAGAACAACATTATGATAAAAGAAAACACTTATCTACTCAATTCATCTCCATCGAGTGGCCAACTCATGGGTTATCACATTCATTCTCATCTCACATTCATAGTTATTTTAGAAATGCTTTTATCAACCATAATTATCATCCATAACTCATAACTCAGAAATTTTAGATAACAATCTCTTTATTCATAAAATTTGGAAAACATTTTGACAATATAATATTACTTTTTGAATGTATATCTTACTTCTAAATATCATGTCTTTTATAGAAAAATTGTAACTACATCCTATATTTCAGATGGTATGGATAACCATTCAAAATATCTAAAACAGATCTACGAATAACTTGTATGTCTTTAAAAACCCATTACATAGTATTTAAGAGGCTCAAGTTGAGCTATCTTCAACCTATTCTGGAGCACGTGTTGGCTGGATGCTTCTAATCTGCAACTTGATTAACCGATTATTATCTACAAAACACTTAAAATAACCCATTAAATATTAATTGAAAAATAACTTCAATAAATCAAAAGAAATAAAGTTTATAATTTCTCACTAAAAATTAAGCAATTATTTCTCCTAAAATTTAATTAATTGGCAGAGGATAGAGATTTGCATGTATGAACTAGGTCTTTATGGTATTATCATGATGAGGTCATTTTTACCTCATCAGTGATGGGTATTTCATGCTTTTGATTGAAGATAACTCTAGAATGACATGGGTTACTTTTCTTAGAGAAAAATCTGATGCACTAGATAAATTCAAAGCATTTAAAGCTATGGTTGAAAATGAAATGGATATTAAAATAAAATGTTTTAGGTTTGGCAGAGGGAGAATTCACCTCCAATGAGTTTCACATGTTTTTTGAAGTTCATGGAATAAAAAGGAACTTGTTTTCCCTTATAACTCCTCAACATAATGGAGTTGTTGAAAGGAAACACTAGACTATTCAAGAAGATGCTAGAACTATGATGAAAGAGGCTAACCTACTAGAAGTCTGCTCAAGAGAAGCAATTCATATGATTTTTTAAATACTTAATAGACTTCAAGCAAAATCTAACAACACAAAGACTCCCTATGAGTTATGGTATGGAAGGATGCCTACTATCAAGTACTTTAGAGTATTTGGAAGCAAATGTTATATCGAAAGAGATGAAGAAAACATAGGAAAGTTTGATGCAAGGTTTGGTGAAGGTATCTTCCTCGGATGTTCTATTAAAAGTAAAGCTTATAAATGTTACAACAAAAATATGAGAAAGATTTTTGAAAGTGTAAATTTTAAGTTTGATGAAATTTTTCAAAATTCAATTACTATAGATGGATATGTGTTAGATGAACCTACTTGTGGAGAAGAAGAAAAAAAAAGTTGAAGAAAAGGAAGTGCAAAATGAAGAGGAAGAAGCTCTAAAGAAGACCCCTAAGTATGTGTAAAAGAATCATTCTAAAGAACAGATCATTGGAGACAAGAGGAAAGGAGCATTGAAAATAAGTAGAGATATTGAAGCTGAGGTAAATCTATGTTTACTTTCTAATGTTGAACCTAAAATAGTGAGTGATGCATGAAAAGATGAACATCAGATGAAGGAAATGGAAGAAGAAATTATGCAAATTAAGAAAAATCAAACTTAGGAATTGGTTCCTAGACCAAAAAACAAGAACATAATTAGAAATAAGTGTGTATTCAAAAACAAATTGAATGAGAATGAAGTATTAAGAAACAAGGGAGAACTTGTGTGTAAGGGTTACTTTCAAAAAGAAGGAATAGACTTTGAGGAAACATTTTCTCTAGTGGCTAGGATGGAATCTATCGAGATTTTTTTGGAATTTTCAGCATAAAAGGACTTTAAAGTTTATAAGATGGATATGAAATCTACTTTTCTGAATGGTGAATTTGAAGAATTTTACATGGAACAATAGGAAGGATTTTAGTTGTCAGATCAACCGATATGGTATATGATGGAACACTCAAAATTGTTTTGGTTCCATTGATGAAACTCAACAAATATCACTTAGTTTCATATGTTTGCACTTAGGGTTTTTCTCACTTATATTGCTTTGGGATTCTACTATCAAAATATTACCAAAGAAACCCTTAAATTAAAGCCCTCATCAACATTAAAATCTATTTTTGGCTTCTTATCACCTATTTTCGATCATCCTAAAGCATCCCGAGTGATTAAAATTTATGGGGTAACTAGCCCCTTGCGCCTAGGTCCAAAATGTTATATTTTATATGGTTGAGTGATTAACCTTTTTGGCCTTTACATCCTTTCAAAGTAATACATTCTAAACCATTTGAGGCCTTATATACATTGTCCTAGGCAATTCCCTCAATTCTAGTAAACAACTTTGGAACACGTGCTTAATTATCCCACTTTAGGCCTATCGACCACTCCCATTAATTGCTCATCACAAATGGTTCTTGAAATGAAAATTTGCATCAATGATAAGTGATGAGTAGTATCTTCTTTGTATCGCTCATTGCAGATAGTATTGAGAACTTGTGATTCAAATTAGCAATGTGTGATGCTTAAGTTTCTCTTTGTATCACTGCATTTCTTCATATCACTAATTTCTCTCAAGTTTTGTGTTTCAAATTAGTGATGAGCGATAACATCAAGGATCTTTATATATCTTTGCATCTCTCATCGTGGATAGTTGTACACTAGTCTTCTTCAAATTAGTGATGAGTGATGAGGTCACCGATCAGTATGAGTCATCACTATTTTGAAGGAAGTAAATGAGCGATGTGTTCGTGATTGTGGATGATGCACATGGCTTGATTTCATTCCATCACCATTTTTCATCCATCACTAATGTGTTTTAAAATTTGAAACATGAATCCACAACACATAATGCAAGGTAAATATTTCCAAGAGGGATAGTGATCCAAAGGTCTGAATTTCATAATGCCAATGCTCTTATCGCTAATTGAACTCTAAAAAGGTGGGGAAAATCCACAATGCATGATGGGATGAATATTCTCTTCAATACCAACTTCTTGTAGTTTTCTGATATAAATGAAAAGGCACAAACTAGGGTGGCAATGCATGTTAATTATTAGATTAAGGATGACTAATAAGGTTAAGGGTAAATGTGGCATCTTTTTGAGTTGGTATCACCATTTTTTAGCAAAGTTGTAAAAGTAATAAATGATGTGTGAGTATTGCCATTGATAGTGTTTTAAATCTAAAAATATCGATGGCTCAAATTCAAACATGATCAATGAAGTTGTCAGATCACTCACGTGAAGTTCTCTTCAATCATTAATTGCTACATGCTTTGAATTGCCTTCTTAATGTAGATTGACTGCTATTTCATTTCACCATTTATATTCTTCATGAATTGAGAAGTGTGAGCTAGAGTGAAAGTGTGTGTGTCTTGGGTTTTTTATTGCAAAAGTATTGAAGTATTGTATCCCAGGTGAGTTGTTCTTTCATATGAGCTTTGTTTGATCCATGTATTGGTTTGTTTGGGAGGTTCATATTTCAGGGGTGGTGAGATTTTTAATTTACTATAATTTTCACTAGGGCCAATTTGTGGGTTCTCTTTTTTGCAAGTTCATTTAAGGAGCCTAAATCGACAAGACTTCTTATAATTGAAATTTTTCTAGTACTTACCGGGAGTCTTGTGAAAATGGGTAAGTTGGGTGTGCCTATTCAACCAACTAGGAGGTCCAAGAGACAGTGTGTTTTAATTTCAAGAGGATATGTATGTGGTTGAGCTAGAGGTCCCTAGGACTTCTACAACACCAAAGGGAAAAAGAAGTTCTCATATTAAGAATAAGAAGAATATTGTCAAAAGAACATAAAGTTAAGAAGTGGGACCATTTGAGAAGAACTAGTCAAGTTT
This sequence comes from Sequoia sempervirens, assembly GCA_007258455.2. NCBI lineage: Eukaryota > Viridiplantae > Streptophyta > Pinopsida > Cupressales > Cupressaceae > Sequoia > Sequoia sempervirens. Next base: position 126,011,906 of record VDFB02105785.1, read on the forward strand.
AAAGGGAAGGAATTTGTTGAGCCTGTGAAGAAAGCTAACAAGAGAAACAAGTATCACAACGCCTACCTAGGGATACACAATTCTCCCATTGTGCTTTCAAATAGCCCTTTGGATGGTGGAGGTGATATTTACCCAGAGTATGGGCATTATCTTCTTTCCCTAAAATCGTATGATAAATCTAATGAGGAAGAAGTGATGGTCCCTCCAATTTCATAATGAACAAGAAGTGGGTGAGCATACTCTAATGCTGACGACTTAGAGTAGCATCCCTACCTTGTTTTTTTCTTTGATGACATAATCGTTACTACATCATAATTGTTCTCCTTAGCATATCTCTCATTATTTGTTTTTAGTTCTAATGTGGAAGTCTTTTGGCCTAGTGTGTAGTGGATTTGTTGAACTTGTGTCTTCAATGGTGAGTATACCTCTTCCAAATAGTGTATTATTTTTTTCTTTGGCTACTAGTGGAGAATCTTCTTTGGTCAAAAAGTACAAGGTGTTTTGGTGCTACTACAATAGCCAAATATGCCTTTTGGAAGGATGGTCAATCTACTACAACCAAATTGTGTGGAATTCATTTTTTTCTTTCCCCTATTTTGCAAATGATTACATGTAACTAACTAGGGAATATCTCAAATTCAAATGAAATGGGCATGAAATCAAATGTAACTATAATTGAATGTGTTCCTTGTTGCTCCCTTCTTATATAAAATGGATTTCAAGGCTAATTATGAGGGTTGGATTTTGTAGTCTCAAAAGGGTTTAGGTGAAAAAGCTAAGCTCGGAAAGGAGAAAATTGTAAATAGATGAATTGATGAATATATCAAGAAAGATTTTAGGGTATAAGTCATAATGTAATGATCTTAAAGTGGTTTTATAGTAGCAACAGTAATAGAATAAAGTATTAGTTGTAAAATATATGATCTCTTGTGTAAATTTCTCTCAAATTATGAATGCAATGGTTAATGATATTTTCATTTATCTTTAGTTGTTTAAATTGAATGAATGAGTTTGTTTCTACTTCAATTCAAAGAATTGATTTAATGCATAAATAAGGTTATAGGTTTGTGAGGAAAAGATATAGCATTTGGTAAGTAGTTATTTTTTAAATGCAGTGAGTTGAATACTACAAGGTAGTACAACAATAATCCATCAATTACTGAGTTAAATTGATAAGTTATTACTGAAAATTACAAATATGACTCCATTATCCCAATAGACGAGGCACTAGTCTTTTCATTAGGTTATCTTAGAAATAAGTTAGTAATGCCCCAAACCAAAAGGCTTGAAATGAGAATGAAAAAAAATTAATACACCTTCAATCACAATGTCCCAATTTGAAGTACCCTTTTATTCCTTGAAATAAATAGTAACTTGTTTAAATGTCAGCCAAACCTTTGGTGAAGGATGTCTATTTTGCATTTATAGGAATCTATTTGTCTATATAAATGTTCTTGATCAAATGGATATCACATGTGCATAATTAGGATTACCCTCCTGAGTTTCAAAGAGCTGGAAGTGAAGAAGTAAGGACCTTAGAATCTTTACTTGTGTGTTGGCCAATCCTTACACTTGTTAATTATTGAATTTTGGAAGATTCATAGGTAAGTGGTAAGATTAAGTTTGGTTCATAAAAAATAGCCAATATAAATGGAAACTCTGCTTGGGATTGACTTGACAAAACTTTGGTAGATGATCATTTTTACTTAAAGAGTCAAATATTTATTTAGATAATTATAAATTGTCAAGCCTAGCTTTGTGTCAATGAGTCAATCCTCTGAGATGCTGATGGAGTTTGCAATATCTCCTTTGAAAAATCTCAATTTTTTTCAAGATCTATTACAATTCCACAAATAGTCTTTGAATTTCTCACTAGATGTGGGTGGTAACTCCAAAGATCTTTGTGCTAGTGTGAATAATTTGAGAGACTCTAGTAAAATGGAATGAAAAGTTGTAGAGACAAAGTAAGAATATATAAAGGAATTATATGTGACTCTGTTGATTAAGGAAGCTTAAACTGAAATCAACTTGTGAAAGAAACTTCATATTGTTGAAGTTTGTTCCTTTCTAAAGGAACTAGAAAATCTATTCAAGGAACATAGATGAAGATCAAGAAAGTTGTAGATTTGCAAGGTCTTCTAGTCAAAAAAAAAATTCTGAATAACTACAGTATATTCAAGTATTTTCCCTTGCTTTGGCTTTCAAAAAGAAATAAATCTATGTGAAAACCATATTGAAATGATTTGGTAAAAATTTCGTTCCCTATTATGTCAATTAAGCACAAATAGAGGGAATGATAGTCATTTTGTATACTTCTAAGGTGAAATATGTAATATCTAAGTTGGGTTGAAGGAGTATGCTTATCTATAAAATCTTCCTTTAGAAAGTTTTAAAGAATGAATATGTTTGAGCTATGCATTGTAAAATCATAAATGAGACAATAAGAAATCAACTATGAAGTTGATTTTTAAGGATTGAATAGGGATAAAAGAGAAATGTATCATTCCCCTATGTTACCTTGTGAAACTTCAAGCAAAAGTATGTAGGGAATGTAGTTCTTATCATGCCATCAAAGGAAATTCTCTATAGAGAGATATAAGCCATTATGTTTTAATTGTATTCAAGGTTTTCCTAATAAGATTCCCAATGATATTAGGAAACATTTTCACAAATTTATAGGTCAAAGTTATGAATCAGGTACCAAACACTTGAATTCATTCAGGGATTTGATGGGTGATTCTGAGGTAGATCATGAGGATGTTGTCATGAAGCTTTTTACTCAGTCTTTAAAGGAAGATGCTAGAGATTGGTTCTCATATTTACTAGTGTGTTCTATAGATTCATGGGATGAATTCATGATATCATTTATGGAATAATTTGGTGAAAGAATTAGTCCAAGTGTGATAGAAAAAGATTTAGGGAAATCCAATGAGATGAGGATGAGTTGGTTCTTGCCTTTAACCATAGATTTGTGAGAGCAGTAAAAGATATTCCTAAACACCTAAGACCTAGTGATGTAGAATGATTGATTGTATATCTAGGTGCATTTGATAATGAGATAAGTTATTTGATAAGGGATAAGGAACCCAAAACATTACATCATGCATGTCACATTGCCATGGATATTGAAAATACTATGAAATATTCAATGATGAGGGGATATATGGTTGGAAGTGTTTGTTGTCCTAATGTACATTATATAAATGGCATAGATAAGGATGAAAGGGATAGTTATAGTGATGATTTTTTGATGCCTTATCTTGTTCACTTTCACAGCATATTAATCATGAATAGATTCAAGAGGGATCTCAATAAAGTATGAGTGATAATGATTAGGTATTGTTCAGACTATCTAGTATGAAGAGACATGAAGGGGATTTTGTTGGAGTTAAAATGACACTGAGAGGGGGGGGTAAATCAGTGTCTTAACAGATTTGACCAATTTTCACATATTCAAAAACATAGCTCATATTTGATCTCAATATTACTCTGATTAATGCATTCATGAGTTGAATGTAATCATTCATAAACAAAATTGAGAAAAGTAATAATCCCAATAGTGAACTTAAACAACAACATAGAAAAAAAGTGAGCACATAGAAGAAAAAAGAGACACAAGATTTTGCTGAGTGGAAAACCCTCCTGGGGTAGAAAAACCACTCCCAAACTGCCTTACTGGCTTAATCTTCAAAAACCACTTTTAACAAAGCCTTATAGGCTAATTTTTGAGCACCAACTCAAGGAGAGCCAACCCCTCATTTAGAAACACCAATTTCAAGGAGCACCAACCCCGAGCATTTAGAGATATCTATCTCAAGGAGCACCAACCCCTCAAATTATTTTTAGAACAATAAAAATATCAGAGGATCTCTCTGTTTTCTCTTAATCTCAAGAGACTCAACTCTCTTATCTACCCAATACTCTAAGTATCCAACTCTTGTATTACAAAGTTTTCCAATACATCTTTTGATATGGCCAAAATAACTATCTCTTAGAATTACTGGCCAACAGCACCTTCACAGTTTTCAACACTGGCTTTTATATACATTTCAAGTATGTATGTTATCAAGAAATCATCAAAAAATTAGAGTAATGCCTATTTAGAGAGCTTTAATTTCAGCATAGAATCAAGAGATTTCAAATTGTAACTGATAGATCTTCATCAAAACCATGACTTCCCACTAACAGAAAATCATAACCTCTAAAATATCATAGAATATCTTGCAAGAGATTCGATACCAATCAAAGATGTCAGAATGCAACTATACTTAGAAAAATCCATGTTGACCACAGTGTATGAGTCTTTGTTAATCATTTGCTGAGACAACAGTTGTCATGTGTTCTTTGTGATTCGCTATGACCTTATGCAAGCTGTGCTTCTTTTTCCTTATTTTCTTTCACCATGACCTAGTGAAGTCGGCAAGACCTTTTGTAGACCACATCAAGTTTCACCGAAAGCCCTTTTGTCTCTTATGCGTCACTATGACATTCTATTGTCAAGGAGACGTTTCGTAGATGATGCTTTGTTTTGCTGAAATACTTCCTTTCATCCCATGTTGTTGAGACATAAGAAATTTTCTCACCGAGATGCCCTTTTGTTCCATTCACTATCGCTATAGCCTTTTGATATCAGAGAGACATCTTGTAGGCAAGTCTTTGTATTGCCGAGAGCCCCCATGATCAAACTTGTCACCGTAACATCTCGCTCTTGGGGAGACCTCATATAGGTAAACTTCATTATACCAAAAGTCACCCACCATCTTGTGTGTCCCTGTGACATAAGTTTTTTCTTGCCAATGAGACCATCTTTCCCAAGTAGGTCGCTATAACATACCAATATCGGGGATAACTCCTGTAGATTATATTGTGTCATACCGAAACAACCCAAACACACCTTAGATTGCCGAGACATTAGCAACCTCTCACCGAAAGCCATTCATTTGACTTTGTCGCCAAGACTTGACTGATTCACTGAGACTCTACATCGAAACTCATGAGTCTTACCAAAATGTATTTCATTATTAGCAGTTGGCAAGACACAACAGTTCTCTCACCGAAAAGACTTTATGCATTTTGAGTCATGACAAAAACACACTTTTGCCGAGATGTTTCCTTCATCCATCTTTGCTAAGACAATGCATAGTCGGGGTGACTTCTCGTAGAGCATCTTGTGTCTTACCGAAAGCCCACGTGATCATTCTTGTTCGCTGAGACAACTCAATGCTTATGCCAACAAGGTCCATATGTATTCCATCGGTGAGACCCATAGGGTTCGCTATGAAATTATACCAAAGAAAAACATTTTCCGATAAGACCTTTTGGTGCACAATTGGTGAGACAATATGTCTTCAGAGAGACCACATATCAAATACAACAGTCATGCTGATATGTTCCTTTTCCTTCAATTGGTGAGACAAAGTAAGTTCGCCAAGACCTATTCTGATACCACCCAGCTCTACCGATGAACTTACATATGCACTAGTTGGGGAGACATTTCAAGTTTGATGAGACACTACCTTGATAAAAAAACTCCTACCAAAAAGTTCATCCTCGGTCATTGAAACCACATGAATGTCTCGTTGATAGATGTTCACATGCATATGGTCAGTGAGACACAACAATTTTTCTATGACCCTTCACTGAAGCCTTAAACTCATGTCGATATATAATTTTTCAACGACGGTTGGTGTGACATACCAATTTCATTGTGACCACATACCGACAATGTAACACTTGCCAAAATGATCTTTCTTGTGCTGGTCACCAAGACACAAAGCGCTCAATGAAACAACATGCCAATAGGGATTTCTTATGCTAATGAACCACCTCATGTATTAGTCGGTGAGACCCGACTCATTCGGTAAGACCTCTCAGCGGTGGACACAACTCATGCTGATAGACATTTCCACTATCACCAACACCACGTGAATTTCATGCCGATAGACCTTTCCTCTATCGCCAAAACAAAAGAGAAGTCATGCCGAAAGGTGCCTGTATGTAAAAAAAAATGTTATGACATCAGAAACGTCTTTATGATAGGCAACACAGACATTTATCAAAACAAATGGATCGGGGAGACCCTAGCATTCTCACACCAATATGATCTTTTTTTGTCACCAAAACAATGTATAAATAAGATAACCTGAGACTGCACAAAGCTCAAATAGATTAGTACCATAAGATATTAAAAATGTTGAATGTAAACTGTCCACTGAATGCCAAGACAAGTAAACCATATAGATAAAACAGTACTAAGATAAAGGATGAGAAACCAATCTGAAACTGTCAACAAGTAGAATCAACTGAAAGGGATTTTTTCATCAAGGACAAACCATATGATCACAACTGAGAACCAACAGATTCACCATATGAATTGCTAGCAAGGTTTTTGGAGGGCTTGATAGAAATTCCTAAAAGGTTATGACCTGAAGGTTCAATGTGTATTAACCTATTCTATGAAATTTATGAGTCAGGGCTTAGTAATTTTTCTAAGGAATTGAAACCTTGGGATTTTGATCAAATAATTGGTTGGATTAGAATTGTCGAGGGGAATAGATGTGAATATATGAAAAAAATGATGTCTTAGGATGACAGTGGTGCTCATCCTATTGTTAGATATCAAGGGTTTATCCAAGAAATGGATAAGGATGTTTCAAAAGAAGAATATCTATATAGTAGTGTGGATGATGATATTGTCATACTTGCAAGAACTATTGATATACCTTTGAAGGTTGGTGACCAAGATAATGAAAATGAGAATTTTGATTACTCTCTAGAGGAAATTGAATATTTTTGTGAGGTTGACCTAAAGGCATCCTTCTTGCCTGAAGGGTTCAACTGTACAAGTACTCATAAGGTTTTTCCCTCATCAATAGAAGAACATACTACATATGATGGATTCTTGAAATACAATTTAGTTGTATCAGAGTTGGAATGTCTTGGCAATATGGTAAATGATGAATTTCAGGATAAGAATGTCTATGTTCATGATCTTGGGCCTAAAGTTAGTGTTGAAAAAAATGAGATTGCCGATGTTAGTCAGTAGGGTCCTACTTCTGAGTGCCTAGTAGAAAGGGAATGTACAAGCTTTGTAGTAGAAATGGACATGATATTTTTCAGCAAAGAATGTGTTGAAGAGATTTGCTTGGATGAAAGTAGGAAATTTTTAAGTTGCAGCAAATCCCACACATATGATCCAACAAAAATATCCACTAATGGTACACCTAAACATCTTACTATTGATCATATCAATCTAGAATTACTTGATCTATCCTTTGAAACATTTTGTTTCAAGTTGAGCAATGATTGGAAGAAAGGATTGGAGTATATCAATGAACCTAAAACAAAAATATTTTTTGATTCTTCGGATGGCATGAATAGTGCTCCTTATGGGAATGACCCTAATCTGAAGGAAAGTAAAAATTATATGGGGACTGATGAATCACTTTCCTGAGGAAGTGAAGCATATGGCAGTATAACTAGTTTATATTGCTTTGATGAATGTGAGCACCAATTTTAAAAAGAGCCTATGTATGAACATTTCTCTTTCATCACACAAAGTGAATGTGTGCATGGTGTGGAAAAGAGGCTAGATGGGAGCCTTGGAAGGATTGTGTATGAGGGTTTCCATTTTAATGAGAAAAATTAATTTGATATCAACTTATATGATTATGGTAATAAGGTGGATTATTAATGTTTCACATTCCCTATCCAGTTGGATGGGTATTTAGTGGAATATAATGGTAAGTTGAGTCAAGAAGGATGCTACATTGATCATGTATTTCAATTTATACTTGAATCTAGTTCACAATTATACATGAATGCAAGTAATAACAATAAGTGTAGAAACATGTCCATAATGGTTGATTACAATGGTTACAACATGATTAGCTGGTTGGAAATTCATGATAATGTTTTTAGCCTTAGCCTAGTACAAATAGTGGAAAACAATGTTTTTGATAGGGGTAAGTACTAGATCTAAGGTTGGGGCTTGGGGCCCCCAAGTAATGTTGAAGCCTAGTAAACTTGCACATCATAGGAGGCTTCAAGAATGATGGAGATTGGATCTCTTGGTATGGCCTTGTAACTTATGTAAATATTAAAAATATGTTTTTTTCTTTGGTCTAGTTTCCCTGCCTAGTCCTGGCAAGTCCTTAGTTTTTGGTCCTGTATGCTTGGTCTGCTTCACTTTAGATTTTGGAATCTCACTCTATTCTAAAGGACCAGATGTCCCCAATTGGATCCATTGATGGAACCCTTAAAAAAAAATTTGTTCCATTAATGAAACTCTACAAATCTCGCTTAGTTTCATATGTCTGCACTTAGGGTTTTTCCTACTTATATTGCCTTGGGATTCTACTGTCAAAATATCACCCAAGAAACCCTTAAATAAAATCCCTCATCAACATTATAATCTATCTTTGACTTCTTATCACCCATTTGTAGTCGTCTTAAAGCATCTTGAGTCATTAAAACTCATGGGGTAACCGACCGCTAGTGCCTAGGTCCAAAATATTATATTTTATATGGTTAAGTGATTGACTTTTTTGGCCTTTACATCCTTTCAAAGTAATACATTATAAACCATTTGAGGCCTTTTATATATTTTCCTAGGCAATCCCATTTCTAGTAAAAAACATTTGAACACATGCTTAATTATCCCATAGGTGATCACACAATATTGGTTTATAATTTTGGCCAAACTAGACACTAAACTAAATTTTTTCTAACTAAATCTTCACTGACGGGTACCTATAGCGGCTAAAACATGAGGAATTTGAAGATGACGAAAACTAGTGATTTGCAAAATTTTGTCTGTAGATTCTAATTTTATTTTTTTCCAAAATTTTTGGAATTAGATTGTACTTCTTTTTCCATCTCCTTCAAAAACTAGTTTTTTTGAATAAACACCATTTTTAAGGAGTGATGTCAACATATACAACATAACCTTTTATCCATGAAGGATAAAATTATAATTTTTTTGAATTTATATTTGTAACTATGATATCTAGCACTTTCATTTGGTTTCATAGTGTTTTATTGAATATTTTTTTCCTTAATAAAGTTTCAAGGTCAAACCAATTACAATTCAGACATAGGCAGATTGTATAATAAATAACCTTTTTTCTATGTAACGAAATTCTTTATTTTTTTTGTTGGATCAAGGGACTTCAATATCTAGTGCAGCGATATTTTTCAATTTTTGTTTTGGTAATCCCTTTATTTTTTCTACATGTGCAAAATAGGGAAGCGATTTTCAATGAATAACCTACGTTCACAAGAAATTAAAATTAATATATTAATAAAATTAAATTTATTTAAAATTATACTTTTTGAGAAGCTTATAATTTAAGGACTACATAAAAAAAAATAAAAATTAAATGAATTCATTTGATCCCCCATAAGGTAAATCAAAAGTGGTTTTTTATCTACATTTTGATAGGTGTAAAGGAGACTCCATTATAGGTATGGTTTAAAAGTACCAGGATTCTATCCAAGGGGGCTTGATCTAAGGTGGTTCGATCAAACCCTCTTCAATTGGAATCCTTTAAATGGAAATTTTCAAGGCTTAAATCATTATATTTTCTAAAAATATGTTATTTCATAAAAATTCAGGATCTCCTAGAAATTGTAAACCATTATTATGGGATCACCCCCACTTAAGTCATGTCTACCACTCCCATTCATCGCTCATTGTGAATGGATCTTGAAATGAAAATTTTCATTAGTGATGAGCAATGAGTGGTATCTCCTTTGTATCATGCATCGTGGATAATATTGAGAACTTGTTTTTTAGATTAATGATGTGTGATGCTTAATTTTCTCTTTGTATCATTGACTTCCTTCATATCCTTAATTTCTCTTGGGTTTCGAGTTTCAAATTAGCAATGATTGATAACATCAGAGCTCTTTATATATATTTCTATTGCTCATCGCAGATAGCTATGTTTCTATCTTCTTCAAATTATCAATGAGAAATGAGGTCACTAGTCAGTATGAGCCATTGTTGTTTTGAAGGAAGTAAATGAGAGATGTGTTAGTGACCATGGATGATGCACATGGCTTGATTTTATTCCATTGCTATTTCTCATCAATCGCTAATGTGTTTTAAAATTTGAGACATGAATCAGTGACATGTTATGCAAGGAAAGATTACTAGCAGGGATAGTACCAATGGTCTAAATTTCATCGCGTCAATGATCTTGTTGCTGATTGAACTCTAAAAAGTTGGGGAAAATTTTTGATGCACAATGGGATGAATATTACTTTCAATATTGTATTCTTGCACTTCACTGATATAAATGAAAAGACACAAACCAGGGTGGTGATGCATGTTAATTTTTAGATTAAGGATGACTTATAAGGTTAAGGGTAAACATGGAATCTTTTTGAGTTAGTATCACCATTTTTTAGGCAAGTTGTAAAACCTAGAAATGATGCTAGAGGATCGCCACTAATAGTGTTTTAAATCCAAAAAGATTGATAGATCAGATTCAAAGATGATTAGCTAAGTTTTTAGATTGCTCGCACAGAGTTCTCTCCAATCATTAATTCCTACACGCTCTGAATTTCCTACTTAATGCAAATTTCCTATTGTTTCATTTAACCATTTGTAGTCTTCATGAATTGAGAAGTGTGAACCAGAGTGGAAGTGTGCAAGTCTTGGGTTTTTAATTACAGAAGTATGTAAGTATTGTATCCTGGGTGAGTTGTTCTTTCATATGAGATATGTTTGATTCATGCGTTGGTTTCTTTGGGAGTTTCATATTGCTAGGGTGGTGAGATTTTTAATTTACTATAATTGTCACTAGGGCTAGTTGAATTGTTTCATTTTATGGGTTCTCTTTTCTACAAGTTCATTTTAGGAGCCTAAACTAGTGAGCCTTCTTATAATTGAAGATTTTCTAGTCTTTACCCCGAGTCTTGTGAAAATGGGTAAGTTGAGTGTGTCTGTTCAACCAACTAGGAGGTCCAAGAGACTTAGTTTGTTTGAATCTAAAGAGGATATGTTTGTGGCTAAGCAAGAGGTCCCTAAGACATTTGCAACACTAAAGGGAAAGAGAAGTTACTATCGTAAGAATAAGAAGACTATTGTCAAAATAATGTACAATTTAAGATGTAGGACCATTTCAAAAGAACTGGTCAAGTTTAAAGGGAAGGAATTTGTTGAGCCTACGAAGAAAGATAAGAAGAGAAACAATTATCATAAGGCCTACCTAGGGAGACACAATTATCCCATTGTGGTTTTAGATATCCCTTCAGATGGTAGAGGCAATACTAACCTAGAGTACAGGCATTATCTTCTTTCCCTGGTGTCATATGATGACTTTGACGAGGAAGGAATGACTGTCCCTCTAGTTTCATCATGAAAAAGGAGCAAGAAAGTGTACTCTAATGCTGATGACCAAGAGTAGCATCCCTACCTTATTTTTTATTTTGATGACACCATTGCCACTACATCAGAATTATTCTCCTTAGCATATCTATCATTTTTTGTTTTTAGTGCTGATGTGGAAGTCTTTTGGCATGGTGTGTGGTGGATTTGTTGAACCTGTGTCTTTGATGTCGACTATACCTCTTCTAGATAGTATATTAGTTTTTCCTTTGGTTGTTAGTGGAGAATCTTCTTTGGTCAATAATAACAAGGTGTTTTGGTGCTACTACGACAATGAACTATACATTTTGGAGGGTTGACTAGTCTGCTACAACCATATTGCATGGAATTTTTATTTTTCTTTCTCTTATTTTGTAAATGATTACATGTAACTAACTGAGGAATATCCCAAATTCAAATGAAATGGGTATCAAATGAAATGTAACTGTAATTCAGCATGTTGCTTATTGCTCCCTTGTTATGTAAAAGCGTTGATCTCACGGTTAATTATATGCGTTGCAATTTAGAGTCTCAAAAGTGTTTAGGTGAAAAAGCTAAGCTCATACAGGAGAAAATTGCAAATAGATGAATTGGTGAATATATCAAGAATGATTTTAGGGTATGAGTTATAATGTAGTGATCTTAAAGTGATTTTACAGTAGCAATAGTAATAGAAGAAAGTATTAGTTCTAAAATATATGCTCTCCTGTGGAAATTTCTCTCAAATTATGAATGAAATGATTAATGATCTTTTTATTTTTCTTAAGTTATTTAAATTGAGTGAATGAGTTTATTTCAACTTCAATTCAAAGAATTGATTTAGTGCTTAAATAAGGTCATGGGTTTGTGGGGAAAGGATATAGGATTTGGTAAGTATTTATGTTTTAAACATAGTGAGTTGAGTACTACAATGTAGTCTAACAATAATCCATCAATTATTGTGTTAAATTGCTAAGGTATTACTAAAAATTATAAATATGACTCCATTATCCCAATAGACGAGGCATTAGTCTTTTCATTAGGTTATCTTAGGGTATGTGCAAGATCTTGATGGGCTAAAAAGTAACGATATGATGGGTATGTGGTTGACAACTTTTTTTTACACAAAATTGATGAAATGAAAAGGGTTTAAAAAGGAGATTTTCAACTTTCCACCAATATAAATTATGTTTTACTTTGAATTTAATAAATAATTATTATTCATTTTCTATTTGAATTACAACTAAAGTCCTGATTGATAGGCTGATTGAAAAACATCTATAGCTTTCAAACATTATCACATTTTTTGAATTTGAAACATGCATCACATTCTATGCTTTACATACTATAAGATTAAAAAAATAAAAAATCATGAAGTTTTTACCAAGCTAAGGTGGTCAGGCATATGAGTTTTTATATTTCTAAAAATTTGTAATAAAAAAATTCATAATTAATTATTTACTTGGAAAAAAATTACAAAAAAAATGCATCAGATTGGGACATGAGTCCTCTACTTATATCTAAAATCTTATAAAAAAATATTATCATTTTATTGTCATTAGAAGTTAATTAGAGAGGAACACCTGCACTTTTTATTTTTTTTCCACGAAACTTAAGTGATCTTGCATTGAAAGTTCAAATTTTCACCAAATAGATTTTTTAAAAATAAACCTAGTAGTTTAGAAACTATATTCAATTTTCTACATATTCTATTCTTACATATTTTTGAAATAATATAGATAAATTATTCAATTTTTTACGTCAAGTTTTCTAACTTTGATTTTTTTGAATTTTCATTGCCACTTAAGGGCCTATTTTTTCCATGATGATCCTGCACCTATCCCTTAGAAATAAGTGAGTCAGTAATGCACTAGACAAAAGGGACTGAAATGAAAATGAAAATAAATTAATACACCTTCAATCACAATGTCCCAATTTGAAGTACCCTTTTATTCCTTGAAATAGATAGTAACTTGTTTAAAGGTTAGCCAAACCTTTGACTAATGATGTCTATTTTGCATTTATAGGAATATCTCTATCTATAGAAATGCTCTTGACCAAATGAATATCACATGACCATAATTAGGATTACCCTCTTGGGTTTCACAGAGCCCAAAGTGAAGAAGTAAGGACATTAGAATCTTTACTTGTGTGATGGACAATCCTTACCCTTGTTAATTATTGAATTTTGAAAAACTCATAGGTAAGTGGTAAGATTAAATTTGGTTCATAAAAACTAACCAATAATATATAAATTGAAAAATACATTATATGGATTGAAGAAAGCTCTGAGAGCTTGGTATGCAAGATAAGATAGATATTTAATATAGTAAGGATTCAGTAAAGGCACCATAGATAGTAATCTTTACTTCAAAATTGAGGAGGACAAAATCTTGAGAGTGGTTGTGTATGTGGATGATATTATCTTTAGAGGAAATGAAGCTATGTGTAAGAAATTTGTTGAAGAGGTGCAAAAAGAGTTTGAGATGTCAATGTTTGTGGAGATGAATTTCTTCCTTAGGCTACAAATAAATCAAATAGATAAATGGATTATCATTTCACAGTCAAAGTATGTCAAAAATATATTGAAGAAGTTTGGAATGGAAGATTCCAAACTAGTATGTACTCCTATGGTTACTAGTTGCAAATTAAGCAAAGATGATGATTCACCTAAGGCTAATCAAAGCAAATATAGATCTATGATTGGTGGACTTCTATATATAATTTCTACTAGATCATATATCATGCATGCATTTTGTATTATGGATAGATTTAGACAAGATCCTAAAGAGACATATGTTGCAATTGTGAAAAGGATATTCAGATATTTAAGAGGAACTTTAGATTATGGTTTATGGTATCCTAATGATGATGATTTCACATTAAGTGCTTATACAGATATAGATTGCACTAGTTGTATTGATGATAGGAAAACTATAAGTGGTGGTGTATTCTGTCTTAGATGTAGATGGGTGTCATGGTTAAGTAAGAAGCAAGATGGGTATGTGCAAGATCATGATGGGCCAAAAAGTGGCAATATGATGGGTATGTGGCTGATGACTTTTTTTTAACCCAAAATTGATGAAACAAAAAGGGTTTTTAAAGGAGATGCTCAAATTTCCACCAATATAAATTATGCTTTAATTTGAATTTAATAAGTAATTATTATTCATTTT
>VDFB02105785.1:126026534-126094740 GCA_007258455.2 Sequoia sempervirens
TTTCCTTGTATTCTTTTATAATTTTTATTATTCTTATTTATTTTACACCCACATTTACAAATACACATACATATGCATTTACTGTTTTCATTTATTTCTCATGTAGTTTAATAGTTTGATCGATTTCATATTATATGTGTTGAAGACTTTAGAATTTCAATTACATTAATTTATGGAAATGTTGTATCTATAACACTACAAAACCATATGCTCTTTGCATTTACACTTGCATTTAGAAATACACATTTATATACATAGATATAGATTTCTTTAATGATATGTTGCATTTATTGTTATAGGAGGCATCAATGATTGGTTTAAATTTACATTTAAAATACATACGTACATGCATACATACATACATACATACATATATATATATATGTGCATGTGTGTGTGTATGTATATCATTTATATTCAGTGTTCAGAAACAACCCATTAGGTCTGCGCATGGATAAAAATTCATAAAATCAGATCTCCCATACATTTTTTGTTGAAACCTAGGCTTGAACCTCTCATTTCACATGCTTTTCTTCACAAAACTCTTGAGGACAATAGCTATACCTTCTTTATTTCTCATCCTATGCCCTATTCATGCATCCTACAATTAAAACAGTATCCATGGGGCCTCTTACACAAGCTACAATAATCAAAAAAAGTGTAAGAGCCCATTTATATCATGTTTGGACTACAAAACCCTCAAAAATAAGGTAACTGGGCTGTATGCAAAGAAATGAAGCTTTCTAACTCAAATCGACATTTTAAGCAATCAAATCAGATTCAAATAAAATCTAACACATATCTTCATGACCTAGAATTGATTTCACATCAAAATATGGCTGCATGTGACCATACAGTGCTGCATAACAAGAAAAATTCATAAATTTTGAAGAAAAAACACAAATTTTTTAATGTCAAGAGCTTGTATTTTAAATCCTCAACCATCAACAACCATTACAATGATCACTTTATGACTTTTAAATGCCTTTAAACATCAACCACTGAACAACCACCTCTACAACTAACTTTTTAATCTTTTATGATCACATGAAACATAAAACACACTAGTTTCAAGGTTGTTAACATCAATATTGAAATACATGTTTTAATTTTTTTACCTTTCAAACATTATAAAGTACATCATTAAATTAATTATGTAATGGCATAAAAATTAAAAATATCATGAATTAATTATGTAACCATATAAGTCAAATATAATTCTATCAAGAAATTAATATCAAATAGATAATATAATCGCATAACTCAAACATTTCAATTTCATTGATCTTCTTCTTCATCCAACTCTTTGTTTGTATCATCCAATCCAGATTCGACATTGTAAGGATTGGTCATATCATTATCATCATGATCGATATCAGTTTCGATAATGTCATCATCCACATGGATATCATCTTCATGAACATTAACTCCTACATCATCATGATCTAGTTCCTCCTCTTTGATATCTTCGTCAGGGACATCATCAACTAACTATTGATCCTAATCATCATCTACATCATCTTCTAGTTCTTTGGTATCTTCTTCTTCCACCAAATTATACTTTACCGACCTTCCTCTTGGATCATTTCTAACAAAAAATACCAACCCGGTTTACCTGGAACCTCTGAGTAAAATACTTTCTCACATTGGCTTAGAAGAATATAGGGCTCATTTCCAGCTCGCTCGATCAACCTTGTATTAACCATGGTAAATCCATTATCATGTTCAATAACAGTTCTCTTAGGATCATTTTCATTCAATCATAGCCTGTACCATAGGACAAAAAACATAATTAATCTGAAGGACTTAAAGTCACACTCTCAAGTATATCATCCAATATCCCATACTATCAATTTTATGAGACTTCTGGATGTATGTCACTTCTAGATGAAACATTAGTCACCTAAAAGACTGCAGTTATACAAGAATCATAAATTTTCTTCATGTCATCCAACATTTTGATTCAAAATTTATGACCATTGCACCACATAGCCTTGTGGTGTTTCGCCTGCAATATGTCAAACATGTAAAAATTATTGCAATATCATCAGTTGATAAACATATTTATTCTTGGCTAAATGTATTCAATGTAAACAATCTGAACATATATATACATCAATATAATTGAAAATAATTAAATAATATGGGTGATTAATATTTTTATATGTACCTTTTTATCTCTTAAACCATATGCTAAATCAATTTCCCTTTGTGTAACATTGGAATCTCCATTACAATGAGCTTCTTTAACCAATGAAGCCACACCTTCCCATGTTAGTGCGTGACCATATTGTTGACATTGTTCAATCCATACCATCATCCAATCAAGATTGTTGGTGACGTACAAATGTAGTGCATCCCACTCTCGACCAACTGTATCAAAAAAAATTAAATTCACAAATGGCGTATAATTAGTTAAATACAACAGTATAAAACCTTAATTTATAATTAATGTATATTGAAGATTAAAAATTAAATAAGTACAATATAAATAAAAACCATATGTAAAATGTATTCCAATTAATCTCCATGACCATCTTATAATTACCTCTCACTTTTCTCAATCTACCTTTCCCCATCAAGTACTCACCTTTGAATTTGTTAATGGAGTTGGGACCCCAAATGAGATCTACATGGATCCTTTTTGCAAAATTAGGAAGATATTCACTAATGTATACCATGGTCTGGTATACCATATATCCCTCCACCATAGAACCTTCAGGATGTGCTCTTTGTCTAACCAAAGCCTTCAAAAATTTCAAGTGCCTCTCAACCATCCACATTGACCTTGTGTGTATAGGTCCACACAGTTCAATCTCCTCAACTTTGTGTACAAGGTAGTGTTCTTGTGCATTGAAAAATGTCGAATGTAGAAACTTTTGCATTTCACACATTAGGCGAGAAATTTTTCTCTTCCAATAATTTATATCTTCTTTATGGATTTCTTTAGATGACAGCCATCTACAAGTGATTCAAGGCGCAAATATATTAACGAGATTTAACAAAAATATAGAGTATATTACATAACAAGTAAAAAAAATGACAATTATAAGATGTATACAACGAATTGAACAAATATCGTTACTTACCTCATGTATTTTACAAGATCATATATAACTTGCTTGACATTGTTGTCAAAGCTATCTAGGAGAGATAGAGGTAGAACGTACTGCAACAATTATAAAATGGTCTTTTCATTATTTTTCCAAAAGTAGTAAACATAATACACTGAAAAGTACATGCATTATACAAGTGTATATAATATACCAGAATAATTACCTTAATGAAGGTATGCCAATAATGCGTTTTCATCCCCAACCCAAATTCACCTCTCTTTGTTATTATATTGTTTATGTTTGCATCAAATCCTGTGGGAAATCAAATTTTTTCGTATGACTTCTTTTATAGCATTGCTTTGTTGCTCTGTTAATAACCAAGGAAGAGCACTTATATTAATTTTGTCTCCATCGCTATTTAATTGAATGACATTTTTCATTCCATGATTGGCTTCCTAAATGTCACTACAAATTTTGACAATTTTTTCTTTGTCATGCCTTCCATCCAATATTTTCCATAACGTTTCTGTTATATTCTTTCCAATATGCATTGTATCAGAAAAATGCACAATTCATAGCTACTCATAGTAGGGAAACCTACTAAATTGCCTGGGATAACTTTTTAGTCCATGTGGAAGTCGGCCATTAATGCCTTGACGACCTTCATGAAGCATATAAGCTAAAAAAATTAACAAAAAAAATTATTGTCAATTACAACATGAGTAAACACAATACAATATAAAATATAAATTCAAAACATATCATATATGATAGATAAACAATTTGATCTGATGTATAACCTTGATGATTAATTCTATTATATTCCAACTTCCATAGGTGAGGTGTCATTCTTCATGGTTTTGATGTAGTCTACTCTTTCCCATTGAAAAGATGTTTTTTAGTAGTTCGATACTTATGATTTCTATGGAGGAAGTGCCTATACTCATCAAACACCTACTTTCCTAAACATTTTGAATGACAAGATTTCATCTTGGGACCACAAATTGGACATGCAAATTTTCCCTTTGTTTGAAGACCTGCAAGATCATATATAATTGGATTAAATATGTTAATTTTTATAATTATATAAAATGAATAGATTATTTTAAAAACATGCATGATATCTACTTCATCAAATTAAATATTGTTAAATTGCAATCGAATGTTATAACATACCACAAAAATGTGTTAGCCCTGGGGCATCATGAATTGTGCATACAAGCATTGCATTGCATGGAATTGAAATTGTCTTTGTCCTATTGGTCTAGAGACGTCATACATAGTGATGCCATTACATAACTTTAGTAACTCATCAATAAGAGGCTCAATATATACATTCATATATTTAACTTAGTACTTACCTAGTTGAATGAACATAAACATTACATAATTATTATAACCATTTTACTATAATATATATAAATTAATGTACATGACTATTGAATGAAAAAATTATGTCATTATGCAACAAATAAGACAAATGAGATGCTACTACGTTAAAGAAAATTGATGTAAATAAATACCTAGAACAATCATTGACAACATTATGTGCCCCCTCTTTATTAAAATCTATGGAGGAATGTTATTGTTGATAACAAAAAAAGGCCACAACGAGTAAATAGATCTCAACTTTCTAAATGGATTGACACCGTCTGCTCCCAATGAAAGCCTGAGATTACGAGGTTCTTCTTTAAAGTGTGGCCAATTTTCCTCCATGTCCCTAAATGCAGAACCATCCATAGGCATTCAAAGAATTTCATCTCCACTTCTATTTTGTGCATGGTAATCCATAAATTGCACTAAGCTTTCGGACCTAAATAATCATTGCATACATGGAATAATGGCAATATAACGAAGAACCTTGTGAGGAACCTTTTTTGTTAGTTGATCTATTCGATATCTACTAATATGACATTCCAGGAGAGAAGAGTTGTTTGGGAGCCTTCATAAAGGGGCTGGATGCCTTCTCAAGTGCAGGTAAATTATGAACATCATCAAAGTCATCTTGATCAGCTCTGCCACTAAATGTGCCATGGATCAATATATTCGTACCATCATCTTCAATTGTGTTTTCTGGTGCATGATCATTTTGTTCCATAAGATCATTAACTTAATCTTCTATTCACGGCTCCATGTTTGTCCTTACAAAACCACTATAGGGCCATTATAATCCATATCATCTGCCCTGGTGCCCCACACCTTTATAATAATGCTAGAAAGGGCTCGATAAGCCATGATCGTCAAGTGATTATATATATATAATGTTAAAACAATATAAACATTTACAAATTCAATCAATATAAACACATATTGAACAACTTACAATGGATGATAATCATGCCCCTTGATGTGACCATGTTTCCACCACAAATGTTTCTTAGTTGTGATTAAAGTCATCTCATCTTTAAGCCCTTGCAATTATTGAAAGACAATAACATTTCCCATCACCCTTTCTTTTCAATCTATCCCATAATCTATCAAGTGTCTCTTCATTTTGTTATAGACTAATATTATCTAATATGATTTTTTTTAGCAAGCTTGACCATTTAGATCTTCAAAAAATATCAAACTCACACTCCAATAATTTTTATTCATAGATAGGTAACAAAATCTAATAATTCCAATATTTTACACCAAAAAAATTTGGCATGCAACCACCCTTAAAAAAGAGAAGATAGTCTGAAGTTAATGACCCAAAAAAATACTTTAAAATGCTAATTCCAAAACATATTAAATTTTGATTTTACTATGATTTCCAACCATTAAGACTCCTAAAATCATAATATTGAACTTGATCGCAAACTTCCTACAATGACAGAGGTAGCAAGCTAGTAAGAGCAAGTGACCCATTCCTAAGGAACAACAAATCGGAATCATCATTGCTAATGTCAATATAGATTTATCCTTTTAGTTAAAGATGCAATGTGTCACATCTTATGACGAGCTTATCCCTAGGGCCCTCAACATTGAGAGAGCCCTAATCACACAAGGAAGCACACACTAGTAGAATTTGGCAAATAAATGACTAGGTGACTAAAAATTTTAGTCACAACAACTAAAATGACAAATTACGCTCATTTTTTGCAACTCAGCTATAAATGAGTAAATAAATTACTAGTTTGGTCGTTGATTAAAAATTATTTAGTCACACAAATAAAAATGACTAAATAGTTAGTCATTTATTTAGTCACAATCTATTTGAATAAATCATTTAAGGAATCAAGAATATAGCCTGCCAAAATACTCTAAAACTTTAGTAAACATACCCTAAAACTTTTGTCAAAATCTTATTTTCAAGCGTAGCCCACTAGAATGGAGTTTTCATTTTAATAAATATACTCTAAAACCTTCGTCAAAACATTATTTTCAAGCATAGACTGCCAAAATGGAGAAGTGTTTCCGTAAAGAACGACAGAGAATGGTGAGGAGATGTGCGTGAAAGGAGGCATAGGATTCATTGCTACTTATCTCATTCCTGCTCTGCTTACAAATCTTACATTGTTCCCACTACTATTTGTAATCTAGGTATTCACTTGACATATATTTGCATAATCTCAAATTCCTTAAGAGGATTTTGAAGTATTAATGTATCCTATATAGGGTTTAGAATGATTTTTTTTAATTAAAAAAATAAATAAATGATGTATTTCCCTGTAATTAGATAATGTGGAGATCTCCTAAATCTGCCCCAGCACACTATCCTCTTTGGCACTGTATTCATTACTCTAGCTACTAGGGTTTTGCATGTGACATCTTTAATATCTTCATGACCATGGCTTTTAAATAGATCCCAGTCATTGCTTTAATCCTTTTCATGGTAACGCTTGAGTTCCATAATCCACCTTCAATCTCTTCTAAGAATGGTGTCTTAAGCTAGACTGCATAGTATGCATATAAAGCAAGTCCTTCATACTTTCCATTGTTCCAAACCACCACTCACTACCTTACTTAAAAATTTTCCTCCATAAGCACAATAGCATGTTTTAAAATCATGGTTGCCAATGATTGACCATTAAGGTCACCACTTTCATCATGAAGATACAATGAGATTTTTGTCTTCAAATTCAAGGCATTATGCAAGATAACATTGTGAATTGTTTGTTGTGTACGATTTGATTTTCTTGCACATTTACTGCTTTGCTAACTTCGCTAAAAGGCCCGAATTGCACCCTTAGCTGCAATCTCAAGCGACTCACTCACTATCGCCGAAGATTCCTTTCATGAGCATCCTTCTATAAAATCCAAACTGTACCTATGGTAGAAACAGCACTCACGAGGGGGTTCATTTGTTCGTAGTGTTGTGGTTCTTAAGATCCTTCAGCCTTGTGACGCACTGCTTCATAGTCCACAAGGTATTATTCACTATTCTCCCATCTTTGATGAGTCTCAAGCTCTTGCTCAAACATGCAATCCACTGCTCCATTATACATTGTGGCTAAGAAGAAACATTGAACCTATGATTACCACTTTTACTTCATTTGGAAAATCATTCCCTAATTGCATTTTCCTTGTCTAACACTACCAAAAGTATTTGAAAAACCCTTAAGGTCAATAAGGGGGTAAAAAATCACTGTTAAAATCTCCACTTTACTATGCAAGGTTTGAGCTTTATTATCTTGTCACTGCTCAACCTCTTTCTGACTATCACATCTCAAGTGTCTGTCATTCTTCTTACTGTAGATTGCATTTACAAATGTCAGTAAGCTACATAGTGTGCTTGTTATTGGCTAAACTATTTAGATTGCAAGATTTTGTTATTACCTACAATGTCTCAATCTTTCTGGTATTGCAACCTCACTAATCCACTATAGTTATTGTTTATGTTTCTATGGAGGCCTATGGTTTTTACCCTAATCATGCTCTTACCAATATAATGCTTTTGTTGGTATTAAAAAACAACCTTAAATATTGGGTCAGAAAATTAGTTGTCTTGACAAAGTTGTGGTATTATCTTGGATTGTATCCTAGAGTGTGTGGGAATCTTGTGTTTGATCATTAAGGTATGTAAACCTGATTAGGGAAATGTATCATATATATCATGGGTCTTTCTTTAATACTTTCCATATTGGTTATTAGCATATCACATTATTATAGTTTGTGTAACCCAAGATTGCATTCAAGTATGTAACAAACTTGGTTTGTAGTTTAAGCTATACACTTTTAAGTAAAATTCATAAGGTTTAGAAAATCTTGATCACTCTCTAGAATAGCCCATTAAATATGGGTCGTGCTTGAATGCACTACATAATTGATATAACACAACCACTTTGCATATCAACTAGAGTTATAGGCTCTTTATTGCAGCAAGAGGTAATCACTCTTCGATCATGCTATAATTACATCCTAACCTTCTTAAACTTGAGACAACCTGAATGCACCCAATAATGATTGACACCTACATTATTCAACCTGAATTAACTACATTGTATGAGTGCCTCCATTTCTATCACAACATAGCCACATTAAACTTGGGTCACACATGAATGCATCATGTATTTGTTATAGCACAATTGTGCCTCATGACCAATAGAGCTATGGATCACATAATTACAGTCACAAGAATATGTTCCTTGGTTGTGATCTTATGGTGATTCTACACAACAAAATCTTGACATGAAATTCTCAAAACCCTAAACCTGTAAAAGTGAAATCTGATGAGATGTTGCTTTAAAATATCATTTTCAAACCTAGAACTACAAATTAGACTTCACGTCTGAATTCTACAAAAAAAAAATACTACCCTCAACCTGGAAATATCTTCTTGAATTTTTTCTAATTTTTCCCAAGAAAATCATCCTTAGTTCTCCACAAACTATCTCAAGTAGAGAAAAACATTGTTGCAATAAATCGGGCGCGAACTCACTTTTCTTTATGTCGGCCACAATTTGATTTTTTTCTATTTTTCATGTTTGTCAAAATTTTGACGAAATTGATAGTCGAAATTTTCATGAAACCCAGGTTCGTCAAAATTTTGATGAACGTTGGGGATAAACTTTCAAAAAATTGAAAATTACACATCAAATTTTACAAGCACTCGACAATACATCAAATTATACATATTTCATCAGACATTTTCGTCGAATTTTGTAGTCAAATGAGTTAGTGAGTGTGGATGCTTTTGGAGGCTAGATTTTTCCCTCTTGAGGGTTTTTCCAGGGTATATCTTGTGTCATCTTTCATGGGTATGTTGTCTATTCTCTTGCATGTTGATATTGAGCACTTATTTGCATTGTTATCTCTTTTCCGTTATGTGGAAATTGTCATTAGATGGTTTCAAGTTTCCTTACAGATCAGTTCATTTTGTTGTGATGGTTGGACTGTATGATCTTGTGGCAGGTTGGGAGGAATAGGGTGATCATTGGGTATGTGTAGGATCATCATGGAAAAAACAGGCACTTAAGTGGTGAAAATTTTAGAAAAATCAGAGCTAGGAAACTTCACATAAAAAATTGAATAAGTTATCTATATTATTTCAAAAATATGTAACAATAGAATCTATAGCAAATTGAATGTAGTTTCTAAATTACTAGGTTTATTTTAAAAAAAATCTATTTGGTGAAAATTTGAAATTTCAATGTAGTAATACTTAAATTTGAGGGAAAAAATAAGTAGGTGTTTGTCTAACCACTCTAACCACAATAAAATGATAATATTTTTTTATAAGATTTTAGATATAAGTAGAAGACTCATGTCCTAATGTGATGCATATTTTATTGTAATTTTTCAAAGTAAATAATTAATTATGGTTTTCTATTACAACTTTTAAAAATATAAAAATTTGTATGTCTTACCACCTTAACAGGTAAAAACTTCATGATTTTTATTTTTGATCTATATCATGTGAAACATAGAATGTGATGCATGTTTTAGATTCAAAAATGTGATACCATTTGAAGATATAGATGTTTTCAATCAACCTATCAATCAGGACTTTAGTAAGTAATTCAAATAGAAAATGAATAATAATTATTTATTAAATTTAAAGTAAAGCATAATTTATATAGGTGGAAAGCTAAGGATCTCCTTTAAAAACCCTTTTTGTTTCATCAATTTTGGGTTAAAAAAAAGTCATCAACCACATACCCATCATATCGCCACTTTTTGGCCCGTCATGATCCTCCACATACCCCATTTATTACTTCTGTCAAAGGAAGAGGTTGTTTTTCTTTGTTATTTTCATGTTGTTGAATTTGACGATCAAGCAGATGATGATGACACCTACATTTCCTAGCACCACAGTTACGTTTTATTTTATTTTGAAGTTGTTGAGGGGTAAGAGCAGGTTGATCCATTATAGGTTCCTTTTCTTCCGAAGGGGGAAGAATGGAAGAAACTGAAGAAGATGGGTCAATCACTTTGTCTTTGGTTTTATACACTTGTTTAATTCAAGGAGGCAAGATAGGGGTAGTTTCATTTTCTCTCGATCATTTAAATAAGGAGGGTGAAGTGTATATGGTGGGTTACTTAGGAGGTTGTGTTGTTGTTTCAATGTCAGAATCAGGCTGAATCATGGTTTCATCTATGATAGGAGAAGTGGATGGGGGACATGTTACAAAGAGACAATTTGATTATTCATTTGTCTTTGAAATTTTGATATGTTATGAAAAAGAAGTCCTTTCAAGGAGTGATGGGTTCCATAGGTTCAGGCCAAAAGGCTTCTAAGGAAAAATTACCTTTGGAGGATAACAAATTAAAGCCACTATGGTGTATGGTAAATATTTCATTGTCATGCAGAAACTTCAAACCTTTGTGAACAATTGGCAGAACTGATTTCATTGAGCAGAGCCAAGGATGACCCAGCTATAGATGAAATTGGTCCAATTGTGGAATGATAGAAAATGTTACCTCCAAATTTTTAGGTCCTATCTATAATGAGAGTACAATCGATCCGATCATAGGGAACACAAAACCAGTATGTGTTTTAATCCATAAAGTTGGTTTGTTATAATCATCTTGATAGAGATCATTTAATACTAAGAACTCTTTGGTGATCACATTCTCGCCACAGGAAAGATCTACTAATATCCCATTAGTGGGTTTATCATAGATGCAACTGGCTATGTAAAGAGGACCATCAGGAAGCTTGTTAAGTATATCATTAGGATAAATGGTAATATCAAGATATTTGTTGGTTGGGCCCTTACAAGGGATAAATCTATCATACCCACAAGTTTATCCATAGGATTAACTTGGATAACATTTGGAGGAAGATCATGATGTTCATTATTTGTATCAACATTCATTACATCAGTGTTTGAAGGTTCACTAGCCTTGAAAAATGAAACATTGTGTTTAGGCATGGGGTTGGTGAAAATTTGTAAATTCCCGCAATGGACAAATGACCAGAATCAATGAGGTCTTGAACTAAGTGTTTGAGATGCTTACATTGTTCGGTGTCATGTCCATTTTGGTGATGAAAATGACAATAAGAATTAGGCTTAAAGGTAGGTGGTAAAGGCTTGGTGGTATCAAGTGGTTTAACGGTAGGTAGAGTGATCATTTGTTGTTGTAGCAATTGGGTCATTGTATTATGGAAGGTATCAGGGAGTAAATTGTCTCTTTGGGTCCCCATAGGTAAAGGGAACTATTGCTTTAACAGTTGCCACTTGACTTTGAATAGGTTGGGTTTGTTATTGATGAGGTAGATTAAACTATAAAAATCCTTTGTTTGGTTTGTGAATGTTTTCCATTTTGTTTTGGTTATTTTGGTTAGACTTCTTGGCTCAGTTAGAAGTGAACTTGGAATCATGACTAGAAATCAAGTTGTGGTAGTCACAAAGGGTCATGCATAAATGCATGAACGAAGGAAATTTTATCATAGTTAACTTATCTAGAAGGTTTGTGTGCAATTTTTTGATAAAAATCTTTTGTAAATGTGAATCAAGAATCTTGACATCAATTTGAGCATGCAATGACTGATATTGTGAAATGAAATCAGTGACTTTTTCATCTACACTTTGTTTACATCACATTAGATCAACCATTGTCTTTTTAGGAGTCATATGAACTTGGAAGTGACTTATAAAGGCATCTACAAGTTCATTGAATGATCGGATGGAATGAGTAGGTAAATTTGAAAACCACTCTAATGCAGTGTCTTTTAAGGTCCTAGGAAAAAGTTTGGCTAATATCTTATCATCAAGGAGAAAATCACCGCACAAGGTTGTATAGGAATTGACATGATTAATAGGGTCTCGTTTACCTCTATATTTCTCAAACCTAGGTATTTCAATCCATTGTGGCATTTGTGTGTGTAATATTTCTAAGGATAATGGACTATTACAAACATGATATGTGGGTGGAGTATTTTGACTTTGGCTAATGGTGGAGATTTGTTGTTGCATGGATGAAACTATGTTAAGGAGTTGTGTAAGGATAGGATCAATGTAAGTGGTATGAGGTGGAAGGTAAAATGGTGATGGAGTGTGTAATGTTAGGGGAAGTGAAAGGGGCACTAAGAGGGGTGAAGGTGGAAGAAGGAATATACGATGCCACAAAAGAACTAGGAATGCTAGTTGGAATTATGAAAGAAGGAGCCACATGATTAACCTGAGGAGTGGTATAAGTTGCTATGGATGCTATGGTTGAATGAGGAGGAATGTGAGATCCTCCTTGGCTTACAACAGTTCTTGTGAATGGGGAACTAGAAGAAGCATGCTTATTATATATCTCAACAATTATTTTTTTGACTTTTAAGCCATCATCACTTTCAATCAAATGATGAAGGTTTTCTATGGCTGGTATGGCAGTGGTGGAAATGTTTTCAAGAGATAATTCTTATTGTAAGTGTGCAAAATCTTCATGAATACTAATGACTTTTTCTTGTGGAATGGAATTATTTTGTATGTCAACATTCATGGGATGGAAAGGTGAAGGAATAGTTGTAGTATTGTCTATGCCTAATATACCATTGTCCATACTAGGAGTAGGACCTCTTGATATCCCAAGGTCCACAACAAAAGTGCTATCATGGGAAGCCATGAGTCTAGAACTTCGTCTCACTAAAGTATTATCAATGGGGCACCAAACACTCATACAAGTACCAAAAAAGATAGGGTGAATGCAAATTCAATGTAATCTAGGAGTAAAAAGTGAAAATAACAATAATTCTACAAAATGAAATAGAGAAATAATAGCAGAGAACAAAAATGTAGTAATTACCCAAAAAATGCCTAAAAATATAGTATGAAATGTGCAGGTGGACTGATTCACCCAGGGTGGCGAATGAGTTTGAGTATGATATTTTTTTGTGTTTTTTCAAAAAATTTAAAGTGATTCCATTGCTCTTTAGATGCCACTTAAGGATGCAAATGCAATTTTTTAAGTTTTTGAATGATATGATATGAAAAAAAGAATTCTAAATGAGTCTTTCACTAATGCAATTGTAAGAAACCCTATGATGCAAAAATGAAACAATACCTTAATTGAATGTTGATGCAACTATAATCTAAGATGAAAGATGCAAATGAAAGTAGAAAGAAAGAGTGCTCAATATAATGGTACATAAAAATGAACCATATATTTTTTTTTGTGAGGCTTATAGGCCACTCTTGCACTCTTATAATGTTTCACCTAAAAGGAGAGAGATAAACCCCACATAAAATCAATGTGGTTCACTCAAATTATGAAAGGTATGATGTTATTTAGACTAAATGAAATTATCTAAATGCAGTTATATGAACTAATTGACTGGCTATGAATGAAAAACCTAAGATTAATGCAATGTTTGAAAACACAATGTGATATGAAAGCATGAACTAAACATGAACAAATGTAGAACAAAAAAGAAGAAGGTTGAATTAGAGTGCACCTGGGAAGAGAATAGATAATCTCTAGTGTCTTGAATGCTGACTAAGATTACTAAAAATCACTAGTGGGACTCATTCGCCACTAATGGCGAATCGGTCGAGCTTCTGATGAAAACTTCTGGAAACTGGTTTTTGAGTGTCGGAATCCAAAATATGACAAAATCTAGATTTCCAACCTTAAGGTGGGACTCATTCACCACTGATGGTAAATAATTCCTCTCCTAAAATTTTGTGAAATCAAGAACCAATTTTGTAGCACTGGATCTGAGGTTGTCTACATGTCGGGTTAACAAAGTTAAATCTACAGAAAATGAATTGTAAGTTGTATCCAAGCTTGAAATATGTTGTAGTTGACTTCAAACACTTTTTTGAATTCTTGAACACCTTTCAAAACCTAATTTCTTGACAAATATGCACACACAAAGTCTGCAAACACACATGGAAAAGGGAAAAAATCATTAAGGGTTAGGATATAAGGATTTTTCTTGGTGAAATTCCACTTTGGTAATCAAGCCCTTAATGATGGAATGAAATGAAATGAACAAGGAAAGATTAATAAATAACATTAAAATGTCCTAAACTTACCTCAACCTTATTGGAGAAATATGAAGATATGTCAATGGCTTCTCCAATATACTTGATTGATGCTTGATTGAATGTGATTTGAATGCTTGGAAGAGTTAGTGAATGAATGGGGGTCAAAATGGATGTAAGAACACTTATTTATACACTCTTGTGCCTTAGTAACCCAATGATACCTCATCACAGGCCGACATCAAGTAATTTTGAATAAAAACTAGAAAGAAATTTTGAAATATTTTGAATTTGGAGCCAAGAGGGACTCATTCGCCACCCATGGCGAATGGGTCCCACCTTGGACTTGAAAGTGGGTGTCATAAATTAAGTCATATTTAATTTTTTTGTCGGGTTTACATTCAAAAATAAACTTAATTAAGCCTTATAATGGTATAAAGGGGTCAAATAAAGCATAAGAAAGGTGTAAATAGTGATAACAAGCCTAGAAAAGCATGAAATCTTGTTACAAGACTTTACAACACTTCAAAATAGGACTTGATAAGTGATGAAAAGGTGATTTTTAGGTGAATTGTAATGAATAGAGTCTAGAAAAGTGTAGAAATTTTTTACAACACTTCACAACGTCTTTAGAAGACATCATAATTTGAATTTTTAGGACCTAATGTGAGTGTTTAAGTCTCATTACATCACTAAATCAAAGAAAAATGGAGCAAGCATAGTGAAGAAAACCTAAAAGACCATGAAAATGTCAAGGGGCCATTTTTCTATGGCACATCAACCAATATATTTAGAAAATTTTTGACAAACAAATTATTACTTAAAATATAATCATTAACCTTAATTTGAAAGGGATGACACCAGATCAAATCAACATTTAATGATCTATCATCATTTCTAAAATAATGTGCTTATATCACAAAAAATCACATCACTTTAAAATAATTAAAAAATATCTTATACAATTATGCTATATTAATGCAACTTTCGACACCAACTCTAAATTATTACAAAATGGTGGCTGAAAAAGTGTTTTCACTTCAGTTGTAGCATAAAATTAAATGATATTTACAAGTGATTATCACTTTATCACATTACGTGAACATTCAAGTACTATTTTAGAGTGTTTTTGGTAATTAATATCTCTTCGTTACCTAAGATATTGTAACAAATAATGTAGAAGAAAATATCAAAAAACATATCTTAAATTCCATAAAATACTCACTTGCATGAAACACTAGGAAAAAAACCGTTCTTGAACTTAAGTTGATGGTAATATTATGGTAGTTAAATCATGTTGGTCATTAGTACAAAAAAGGATAGAATAATGTATAAATACAAATAAAGTTAGGCATAAGTAGAAAGAATAAAAAATACATAGTTGATATCATTATGGTACTTGTATATATTTACAATGGATCATTAAATTATAAAAAGTTATTTCTAATCAAGTATCCATATTAAAAGTGTATTGAATTATTGAAAAATAAGTATGATTGGTTCCTTTTATCTTTTGCATAGAGTCAAGTATTAGATCTTAAAAATAAAATAAAATTTTATGGTTCGTATTTATCCTAAGCAACCCAGTGCCATCCTTTCTACACAAGACTAGGTACATAAACTACATCTTAATTTAAATTAGTGAATATCCCCCTAGTGATTCATTATAAACATCTTTTGAGTTCCATATGTTAAATTTATTTGACATGCTTTTGTGTAGGGGACCAACATACAGAAACTAAAGTAGAAGTTGAGCCAAATTTAGATACTTGAGAAAATGAGTTTTAAGAACATATAGTTTATATAAGGGAGGATGCCCAAGTGCATGGAATGGATGTTGGAGAGGTGTTAGGATCACTTACAGATACCATCATGGATGAGCATATGAATCTAACTAAAGAGGTGAGGAGACTTGTAATTTCTTCTAGAAATTTAGATCATTTACTTTAAATGGATAAGGAAAATTTGAATTTTTATGGTGAACAATTTAGACATAGTACTAGGAGGTCAATCAACAAAATTGAAAAGAAAATAATTCTTATTTAAATAACCTTGATACACTTGATCAAACCTAACTATTGTTAATTGTACTTCTTAGTAATGAGCTACAAGAGCCATTAAAATTGTTGGGTGTAGATACTGTACTGTAGAAAAATGTATCCCTATACATTTTCACACTTGTTTGGGCCCTCCTAATTAAAATAGACTTAATAATGCATTAATATAGTGTGAAAATGTAAAGAGTTACATTTTCACACTTGTTTGGGACCTCTTAATTGAATTAGACTTAATTATTCCTTAATAAGCCCTGTTTTAAATCTATAAACCTAATAAATTACATTTTTCGAAAGGGAAACCCGACAATAATTAATACCATCTATAGTGATGGAAAATGATGCCTTTTACATTTTCACACATAATTTTGGAATAATTAATGTTAAAATGAACCTAATTTCATCTTGATCTAGTGTTGTAATGTGTTTTACACATTCACATTAGGTTTAAGATCCTTTTAAGCTAAATAAACCTATTTTTTCCTTAATTTAGTGTTGTAAAGTGTATTTATTTACACCTTCACATTAAGTTTAGGGTCCTTGTAAACTAAATAAACTTAATGGTGCCTTATTTAAGGTGTTTTCAAGTGTATCCTAAAACTTTCACACTAATCTAGAGTTTTATTAGTTAATTGGGCTTATCTATACCTTAATTGGCCCTATTTTACATCCACAAGCATTATTAAATGCATTTTTTTTGGAGATAATCCTGACATTTATTAAATTACCAATCATAATTCATTGTTTTGGGTCATGTGTTCTAGATTTAGTGATCTAGGACTCATACACCACCTTGGGCATATGAGTCCCACCTAGGTCTTGGGACCCAATTTCAAATTTCATATTAAACAAGACCTATGTTGGAGTTTGTGCCCTAATTTTGAGCCACTGGGACTCACACCACCTTGGGCGTATGAGTCCCACTCTAATAAGGAACTAATTTAAATTCAATTTTTTGTAGGATTTTATCTTCCTAGATTTTATTTTAGTTTGTAGTGTTGTAATTTTAGGAAATTCAACATAAATAAGTATAAATACAAGGTTATTTCACTCATTTTTAACTTAAGAATTCAAGAGATAATTCCTAATAGCAAGTCTGTGATTATAAGAGTATTCAAGGACATTCAAGAGAATTTCTAAGGCATTCAAGGGTAGGTTTCTCCATCATTTGTTGTAGAAATTCAAGATCCATCATCATGTCAAAGGCATAATACATCAAGCATTTTGTTGAGCTAGTGTTGTGATGTAGCATTCAAATCCGAGTTAGGTGTTGTTCTATATCTAATTCAAGATCAAGATCTACATTCTTCATGGCTACTTCATGTTAGATTGAAAATTTACATTGCAAGAAATCATTCAAGGTATCATTGTTCATGTTTCTTGTTTCATGTTTCATTGTTCCATCATATGGTTTAATTACCTAAACGAGATTTGACCAAGGGAAACTCCTATTTCCTAACAATCAACAAGTTTTTCCCTCTCTCTACATGTGTGATTGTAGATCTAGGTGCTTTTAGTCTTGAATATCCTTGAAGAGAAATTTAGAAGATTGAGGAAAGTTATCAAGTGGTCACAAGTTTGTCATCTTCATGGAAAGTCATCTACAAACTACAATTCAATGTTTTAGATCCAAAAATAAGGTTTGGAAGGAAGAGCAGAGATAGGAGAGAAGATTCATACTTTCAACTTACAAAAAAATAGAATGAGATGGATATGCCACTTTTGGTATATGAGTCCTAGTACGTGGATTTTTCTAGATTTCAAGAGTTCTAGACTTGTCACTGCCAAATTCATATTTCCACCCAAAAACCCTAATTTGGAACTGATATGCCCATCCTCATGTATGAGTCTGAGTGAGTATTAAAATCTACATTTTTAGGATTTTAGGCCTCATTCCAAGCACATTTAGCTTCCCAAATGCACCTCTATACTTTTCCAATTTACTATTATGATTTCAATTCATTTCTAGATCATTTACTTAAGTCTTGCACATCATTATAATTTATCATTAGGTTTTATCATTAGGTTTTGCATGTTACTTGTCTTCCCAAGCCCTAGATTGGTGGTGAACCCCCTTTTAGTTTTTAATCATACCCTAGGATACCTTATTGCAAGATATTTTTTCCTCACTTCATCCTTGGATTGAGAACTCTAAGGTTTCCTTGAATGAACTAAGTGAAATAGGTCCTAAACCCAAGTTCCATCTTCCCAAAATATTGGAGCACCCTATTTCCTTCATTTTATTTTGGTGAACCCAACATGAACACCTCATTTCTGATTTAGAGTGCATCCTAGTACTATATCTAACTTACCTTAACTTTGCATTAGGTTTTTCATTAGTTAATTTTCATCTAGGTTCTTAATATCTCATTAGTGAAAGTGCATATAGGTTGCATTTTTTCATCTTGCATAATTGAATTTCATTTGAAATCTATAATTCCATACTATCTAGACATCATTCAAATGATAAATCCTAACATTCACTCAGAATTTGTTGATTTTAGTGTAAAAACCCTAATTTGGGACTGATACACCCCTTCGAGTGATTTAGTCCCAATACAAGTGGTTTTTACTGATTTCTAGGTATTTTTTGTTAACTGTTTATCAACATTTTGAATCCTTGAAAAACCTTGATTGGAACTCATTAACCTATGTGGGTGATTTAGTCTTGAATCAGGCCTAAAACTATATTTTACAACATCAAAATCCTTGTTTCTACACTTCCTAGGCTTGTTGGTAACCTATAATATCAGTCTGGAAAGTTTTAGGAACTTCTGTTTTATGTTTCTAGGTCAAATCATCCATGAAGTGTAGTCATTTTTAAAGCACTTCAAAAATAATTTCCAAAACCTTCAAATATGTGGGACATTTGTCTACATTTTTGAAGAAATGCATAAATTAGATAGATTACTTTGTCATGTTAACATGTTTCCTTTTAAGAGATTTTGTTTTGATATGCTTAAGAATAGATCACATAAATACATCCCCTCTTATTAGTTGAATTTAGAGTACAACAATGAGGTCATTAAGAAACATGTTAGCCATCCTTCCACTATCTTTCTTCTCTATGAGAACATCTTAGAGAAAGAGGAACAAACCATTTACTCAATCCTTAATATTACATTTCCTATCACTCATTCAAACCTTATTATCTCTCGCACTAGTAAGGATGATATGATCATACAAGAAGACAAAAGCATAGACAATCATGAAAACCATAGTCATTCTTCTCCTGATACCTCTCCTACTAGTGACAAAGGTATCTTGGTGAAAGAAGATACAATCATTGAGAATAATGAAATTATTGATTTTCTCTCCTCCTCCCTCTTGGGAAGATATTATGACACAAGAATAGGAGATCATAGACACATTTTGAAACATCACCTTACCTAGTCTCCATTCATCCTTTGTGAGGATTTTTTAGTGAAAGAGGATGAAATCATAGATAACCATGGCAATAAAATTTATCCTTCTCCTAATATCCCTCCTTGACATGAAGAAGATAGTTTAGTGTTAGAAGATACACTTATTGAGATTCAAGAGAACCTTGTTCCTCCCTTCCCTAATGCTCCTACCATTTCAAAAGATCTATTTGGTAAGCATGAAAATCATAGTTGTCCTTCTCTTGATACCTCCCATATTTGTGATGAATCTACTTTACAAAATCTAAAAATGGAATATGATGAACATCTTAAGAGATCTTCTTCTAGGGTATGTAGTATGGCACAAGAGAATGAGAGGTTAGAGAAAAATGATGAAGTCATGGAAAATCACAACAATAAAATTGAGCCTTCTCCTAATATCCCCACTATTGATAAACAAGAAAATACAACCATTTCTAACTCCCTTACTTGCAATGAAGTCATTTTAGAAGAACCAAACTTTGAATTTCATGAACATCTACTTTGTAGCTCTCCTAAAAAATCTCCTCCTAGGGAGGATATCATGGTACAAGAAAATGACATGGAAACATTTCTTTCAAACAATAGTGATGTGAATTCCTTAGATGATGGTGAAAATATGACACTAGACTCCCCTTCATTACAAAGAAATCAAACCAAAACCACTAAAGTTATGAATGCACAAGAGTCTATTAGATCCCCCTTGATTAATGGACATCCTACATACCCTGTGGGACACCCTAAGAATCCTCTAATTCTTTACCCACCCTCACAATGATCACAAACTCAAAACAAACTAGAACTTATCCTTTACCTACCTAAGAATAATGTTTCACAGCAGCCGAGTTATAATATCATTGCTCATAGATATAACACTAGAAACAATCTGCAACCAAGACAAACACCTTCAACATACCTTCCATTACCTCAACCTATCTTACCTATTCCTCCTTGTTTGTGTTTACAAAGTGGAAAGGAGTATAATCTCGTTGAACAACTAAAGAATACTCTTGCTAAGATATCATTATGGGATCTTATTTAAGCCTCCCCTCATTATCATAACATGATTCAAAGTGCCTTACAACAAGTTCCTACCCCTCCTAATGTGCAATCAAATGAATTAGAAGCCAAAATTCAAGCTATAAATTCAAACAATGTGGACATTATTGTTCATCAACATGAGCTACCCCGTTTGGAAATGAGAGGAAAATGATGCTTTCATGATAATAGTTATCTATAATAGGATGGGAACAAAGCAAACCATTTCTGATAATGGATCCACTCTTAATGTGTGTAGTGTGAAACTTTTGGATAGAGTTGGCATGGATAAGTTGAGAATTGAACCTGATTCCTTATCAATTCAAGGATTTGACAACATAGGAAAGCAACTGCTTGGTGTAATTACTTTTCCTATTATAATTGGAAAGGCTACCTTACAAACTACTATTCATGTCTGGCTTCATGATCTTTCATACAATCTTCTTGTATGAAGACCTTGGATCTGTGAGATTCCTTTGACTCTTCATCGTATCATGAAGTATTCCTATAATAATAAAATGTACCAAGTTGAAATAGACCCTATTGTGCTTATAGCACACATGCCCCGTTTAGAATGGGGACCCTCTCTTTTTCCTTCTCAAGGTAATTTTTTTCCTTCACCTCATTTTGCATTCCCCTAAATTTTTAGCGTCAAGTGGTCAAGGGACCCTAAAGTCATTATCCTCAATCGACCAAAATTCACCACCCAAAAATAATTTTCTAAGTCCTTGGCCTTTGCAGAATTTCCTTGGTAGGTTTCCCTTAGTCTTCAAACTGGCATCCTTTAGCTCCTATGGGTTTTCCCTTGCAGGATCCCCTTGCACGTCACTGCCTTCTACTCATTGTTTCATCAATGGCTAACCTGGGATGTCTGCCTACATGCTAATCCATTATCCTATTTCTGCTACCAGTCAAACAACAGTGCTTGGGGGTCATTTTTCCTTGCGGGCTCCACCTTCCTCGCCGTCGGCCTTTTGAATTTCATGCCTAACTACGCCACCAGTTGTCGTACGAGCATTGAATATGGATCATAAATCCATTTTTTTTCTATAAATAGGCCCTCTGACCTATTATTTTCACTGACCAAAGTCAGAATATGTCAGAGACCAAACAACAATTTCCTCCCTTATGCCTGTACAACCTTCTAAAGGATCTGGAGCTCAACCCTTATCAATTTATTTGTGCTTCCAGGTATTTCTATCATCGTTAGCCTAGAAAAATTATTTTTGAGATAAGTCTTGTAAATTAATTTAAAATCTTAAGGTGAACCTCAAATTTTTTTTTTGGGAGGCTAGTTCACCATCAAATTCTACACAAACCCACTTTAACAATCCTTCAACTCCTTGCAATCCACTGTCGGTGTTCTTCGTATGGAATTCAAATCCTTGCAACCCTCATGCTCATCACTACCGCTCAAAGTGAAAACTCACTTAAACGAAAATAAAACCCTTCAAGCTTGTGCGGGTCCACCTCTAAGGGCGGTTGTCATCCTTCTGCTACCCTAGTAAAGCCTAAGACACTAATACTTAAATGATAAATTTATGATCTGAGAACCCTTGTAGGTATGCTAATGTGAGCCGCTGCATGTGGTTGGCCCTTGTCTTGTCATTGTTCTTAAATAGCCGACCTTGACCAGCATCTTGCATCATGGGTTCTACCAAAGCCATCTCCATCAAGTCTTCCTTTGCAGGCCGTCGTCTGCAACCCACCATGTCATGAATGTTGTGTCTTTTAGTGTCTAAGGCAAGGCTGCTCCCTATGTCATGGAGCCCACCTTCCAACTAGTCATGCATTTTTTTATGAGAAAACCCAAGCCAAAGCTTCCCTACAAGTCTTCCCTTGTGGAATTTTGTCTGCCCTTCGCCTTCTTCTTAGTGCCTACCATGGATGGTTGTGTCATCGATCCTACTCACACTGCGGATTCCCAAGTCCTCCTTGCGATTCAGGTTCATAAAAGAAGAAACACTAAGTGTAAACCATGTGAGGGATAAACCTTACCAAGGTCTATCTTCAGACCGCCCCACCATCATCACCATCCTAAAATAGCCAAGAACCCCATCGGTTTGCATTGTAGACTCTAACCCTATTGTTTCCCTTCGAGCCTTTAGAATGGAAATTACTAAAAAAAATGTTATGTAGGCCTTTCCTTGCAAGCCATCACCTATGGCCCACTATCATCTGATTTTTGTTTGTAAAGATTTGCACCCTACCTTCCTCCTGCTTTTCGGATTCCAATCCTTCCTCCGACGTTTGAGTTTCTTTCAACAAAGTGACCAAAGCCAGAGTGCCTTTTGGACCCGCTAGTGTGAACCACCTCCTGTAGATAGCCACCTCATTACTGAATTTTCCAAACAACCATCTCCCAATAGCTTTCTGCTAGTCCTTGTCTACAAACTTTGAAATGATCAAACCAAAGAGAGTTAATCCAAGCCATCCAAGTCGCCTATGGGTCTTGCATTGTGGGATTCCTCTTGTGGGTTTCCACCTCTTGACTATTGTTTCTCATCAATAGAGCTCCAAAAATCTATGGTGCCTCTAGCTTCAACACTCCTTGA
The DNA here is from genome assembly GCA_007258455.2 of Sequoia sempervirens. Lineage (NCBI taxonomy): Eukaryota > Viridiplantae > Streptophyta > Pinopsida > Cupressales > Cupressaceae > Sequoia > Sequoia sempervirens. The sequence goes on from VDFB02105785.1 coordinate 126,049,981, forward strand.
ACCCACAGAAGAAAACTGACCAATTGCATGCCTCTAGATACTTGATGGTTGATTTCCCAATGTGCCAATTTCCTTATTTAGGATCCTAACCACCAGATCCCCAATGCAAAACCTTGAGTGTGGGTTGTCATGTGTGGGCTGTCGTGACCTCGGCATCATTCCACTTTTGACTACTCCTGACAGCCTCCAACCAAGGGAAACCCTCGTCCATGGGCCCGCATCCTTGTATTTGGCCCAAGCAAGCCTCGAACGATGAATGTTAATAGATTTTATGATCTTTTGAAGATGAATTGTTGGATCTAACCCTTGTTTTGTTTGATTTTATGAATGCCTCCCTAATTTTTCATGTGAATATGCTTACTGCATATTTGCTTCCATGATTTATGGAATCTACTATGGGTACATGGGGGAAGTCTACTAAAAAAGAGAAATGAAAGAAGATTGTGAAAGCACTGAGAGTGAAAGAGGAAATAGATCAAATGACATACTAGTTCCATGGGGTGGAAATCACCTCCAAAGTCACCTCTACCAATGATTTAGTATCAAAAACCAACCTAGGGAATATGGAGATTAACGAATTTAGATGAAGGTTCATGATCAACCCTACAACTAAGAATGCCTAGAAAATAAAAAAGAGTGGCCTTGCCAAGGTAGCTAGTTTCCCACCTACACTTGTAGCTCCAAAACTAGTGATGGTGTGTAGAGAGCGCTACCATAAAAATAGTAGAAATATCATAGATCATGATGGAAAAGTGTTTGTAGATCTATTTCCCTGATCCATAGGCCAAATATTCCATATCCCTACATTTGACCCTATGGACGAAAAAGAGAAGGGATATGCCAAAAATATGTGGAAAGTAGACCCCCTAGGGTGTAAGAAGCTAATCAATGAACATTGGTTGAGGGAAAAGAGGGGTAGTGCTACTAAGGTTCCCAAAGAGATTTTCACAAGTGATCTCTATGAAGAATACCATGATCTGGTCACCCTATTGAATAGGGTAATGGGCATCCCCATTGTTGCCTTCTTCCAAGAGTGGATTTTCTATTTCATTGAGGAGATCATACTTGGAAAAATGAAGTACCACTAGGCCAAGATCATTAGCAACAACATGCATAAACAACTTATGGACATAAAGAAAACATTTTATTTCTACATGACATCCTACCTAGTATACTTAGTAGTGGAGGAATTCCCATACAAAGGCCTCTTTACTATAAAGAACCTGAATCCAGGGAGGGGAGAACTCAAAGTGTATGATCGTTACCCATAGCTACAGTACAAAAACTTCAAGAGAGAATATTAGAGGGTAAATGATGCCTTCATTGGGAATATCATTAGACTCCTTGGGGGAGATTTTGAGAGAAGACTCTTGCATAGTTTCTGAGCATTCATTCAAGGATTTAGGTACCTATTCATCTAGTTCCCAAAATTCATGTATATAAGAACATAGGGTTTCTCTAAATGACCCTATAACCTACCACAATACCCCAATGATTGAATTATTATATTGGAGGTCTCCTGACAACTACTAAATTCCCACACTCTAATAAGTGACAAAAACCAAGTAGGGATCCTATATCCCCTAACATTTAGGAAACGGATGTATGCCATCCTCACTGCCTAGTGCACAAAGTATTTAGAGAAGGAGATAGTGGAGTACGATCTGGATCTCCACACCACTCGACCAAGAATGGACCCTTATGGGAAACTGAAGAAGATGGTCAGAAGGAAATATGCTCATCTTCCTCATATTGAAGACTTCTAAGACAACTGTCAAGATGAAAAGGAGGTGAGCATGAGGCACTATATGTAAATGATGACCCAATTTGTGTGGTCAATAAACCTATTCCTATTGCCCGATCAAATTGTGGAGGAGGAAACTATTCTTGATGAGAGATTTGATGTTGTGGCCAACTTGACATTGCCACTAATAGACTAGGATGAAGAAGATGCCAATGACCTTGATTTTGTAATGAGGTCAATTGAAAATAGAAGAAGGCATTGGGTAGATTCTCAAATCACCTAGCTCAAACTGCAAGGAGTCGTGTTGACATATGGTGAGCTTAAGGATTAGCTCAAAAGTGAAACTGATAGTGGAACAACTGCTACCCCAATAAGAGAGACCCTTAAATATCTTTTGGCAACAAGATCATGAAAAGGGAAGGATGTGTCTAAACCCCAACCCAAACATAAGGTCTATACACAGAAGACCATGAAGGGAGAATCCTCAAAGAAGGAAAAGAAAATAGGAGGATTCAGTGACATGTGAATCATTGAGGACAATTTGCAACATGAAGGAGAAGAAGAGGTCGATTGACTATAGTCACCACCGGCCACCTTTACTCCTACCATTACCACTGTCGTTGCCACTCCTCCACCTCCTGCCTCTTAGGCATTGCTTGTTTTCTCTCTGCCTACCATGGAAATCTCATTCCAACTCACTTCCATCTCATCAATATCCCCAATAATGGTTTTGGACTCTTCCTCAGCTATGACATCCCCCCTATCATCTACCTCAATTCCCACTTTTTTTTTTGCAATACCTTTAGTTTCCACTACCACTATACAACCACTCACCATACTAGAAGCCTTAGCCAAGTATATGCAAGGTTTACTCGCTGAGCTCTCTAGGGTGATAATGAATACTACAGTTCAAGATGTGATGTCCTAGATTGCTATTGGCCTACCCATTCCTCCATCACCTACAAAACCACCAAATATGGAGGTCACCATACATATATTAGAAGAAATGGTGAAACATCAAAGGGAGGCTACCAAAAATATAGTTGAGGAACCCAAGGATCCTTTTAAGGATGATTATTTTGAGCACCTGGAGGGTGGAATGAGCATGAACATGTATGATGTGCCAACTGATGAGGAAAATTCACCCTCTTTAGAGGAGGACACTAAAGATCTCATTGTCAAATACATCGTAGAGACCTTGGACCAAGAGCTTGAAGAGGAGTTGTCCCAACATCTCAAGGATATAGGAGAGGAGGTTGAATCTAAGAAGCAACCTTCCAAAGAAAAAGAGGACATTGATGTCAACATGGAGATACTCAAAGAGCCTCCACTGGTTGGGAAAGACAAAGTCCTCATTCAAGAAGAAGAAGTAACACCTGAAAGGGAAGAAGATGCACCAAAAAAGAGCCCTGAGCTTGAGTGTCATGTAGAGCTTGAATAGGAAGAATAAAGAGTCCCTCATAAGGAAAGCATCACTATAGAGAACATAGCCACCACTGAGTCATAAAAGGAAAGGACTATACATATTGAGTACTTAGATGAAGAAGAGGAAAGAAGAAAACAAGAAGCCCTAGGCCATGAGGAGAAATAGCTCCAACATGTGCAAAGAGAGGAAGGTGATCATGAATGACCAAAAATGGAAACTCAGATGCCTGATTGGTTGGAGAGATAGTTACAAAAGAAAGACGCTTCTCTTGTTGATCCAAATGATAGACTTGAGGCTATCCTGGCAAGAGCTTAGAAAAATACGAGGAAATAGAAGAAGCCAAGAGTCTGTTCCCACATCATAGTTGATGCATCTAGATCAAGAACAATGCAAATTGCCACATCAATGATAGATAAAGGTGTATGGGTTAGCTATAATATTTCCACCATCAACTTGGTCCTTGCCACAAGAGAGCAGAAAATTGATGAGTTCTAAGGGTCGGTGGCTATGATCATGCAACAAATGAACAAGGATCAGTCCTCTAAGGAGGAACTAAAAGGATAAGTCACAAATCTCACTACCTACAATCAACAATGGAATTCCCTGGAGGAAGAAGCCCCAACAACATCTTCTACACCTCTGCTTCTCTCCCAAGAAGAACTCAGCAGGATGGAGAAGATGAAGAATTGGACTAAGGCTACAATAGATTGGTTCCAATTAGTACTTTACAATGGTGACATGGGCATAGGCCATGCTGCCTGAATGACCAAAAAATTTTGAGATGTGTACAAGCAATTAGAGGGAATAGAAAATATATTTCACTTATTCATCAAGCTATATAGGATCAACTATCCTAAGCTCGAGGCCATTCTAAAGATGTCTAAAAAGACATGGGAGAAGGAATTGGAACTCATTAAGGATGATCACCAGCTGGTGAAGACATGGAAAATGGGCCTAGATCACAGGAAGAATGTCCTGGAAAGAGTGTTGTATGAGGCTGAGCTTGACCTTGAATGGGTCAAATAGCACAAGATAGATAGCAAAGATTACCTCAAGCTGATGGTGGACTATCACATGATCGCCCTGGAGTTGGATCTTGAGAAAATTAGGCCATTCTTCCATAAGAAGATGAAGGAAGGAGTAGCAGGTGCATTAACACCATATTTCATGGACTTCACTACAAGGGAATTCACTCAATCCAAACAGGTAATCAAGGCCACACCAAGATGCAAAAAACACTGGGAACAAATCATTGGTAGATTTAAGAGGCTGACCTTCAAATTTCTTCAATTTGACATCATAGAATGGGATAAGCTTCAGGCGCCAATTGGAAAATTTGTGGAGTACACCACCCTTCAGAAAAATGAAGGAAAACCAGTGATTGATGATGATTTTTTGATAGTATAACTAGAAAAAGAAGGCAATCACTAGACGACAAAACTACTATAGTGTGAGAGCCACTAGAGGATGAAATGGGAATGAGACAAAATGTATTTTATATTAATATATTTTGGGGGTAGATGAAACCCTAATGTAAAATGAGTCTTGGCCATAAAATGAAAGTAAATTCTAGCAATTCATTTCAATTTTGGAAAACTATAAATAGGGGTCTCCTCTCATTTTCAAAGAGAGAGTTGAGTTGTTGTGTGAAGACATGTTGCAAAAATTTCAATAGCATTTCATTGTTTTGTTGGATTCTTGTGTTTCTTGCATGTTGTATGTTTCATCTTCTCAAAGTTGATAGGTTTAGATAGATTTAGTTTATTTTTCTAAGTGTTTTAAGTAGCTTTTAATATTTTATTTTATCCTTTCCATTGATATTGAAGAATTTTATCACGTTGATTCCTTCCATGTTCATGCTTTTTGTTGTTTGTTGATGATGAACATTATTATAAAACTAGTTTGAACATTAACTTATTTCTACACTTGAAATTCATCTTTTATTCATACTTTATAGTGAATGAATAGCTAAAAAATCTAGAGACCTTAGAATATAGCACTAGTTTCATGAGACTGTATGTTGTTTGGTTAAGTGGAACTTAGTTTTGGGAAGGTTGTCCACTGTAGCATCCTCCATTATCACTGTTCATCATTAGTTGCAGGTCTAGGAACTCTTACCTCTATTTTCCCTTTTGAACTTTCTTTGAAATAGTAGTTAAGGAAGAGTTCCAACGTCATTATAAAGCCATATCTGATGTTGAACATGGAGTTTTAGACTGTTGTTTTGAGCTTGCAGCAATTGCACCTCACTTTTAGAATCTCATAAACTCCATTTGAAGACCTAATTCCATTCCAAATTAGAAAATTTTCCATGCCCCTTGTGATTAGCAGAAAATCACATCAACCCATTGATTTGTTTTTGCAAATCATGAACTAACACCCTAGAGACCTTGAGGTAATTATCTACAACTTGTTTGAAAGAAGTTTCATTTTAAGAGAGGTAGTGCACTTGTCTATCACATGTGTTGAGAAGTGAAAAAACACCCATCAAGAGAGCTGGTGCTAGAAAGTGGGCCTCCCTTTTGCTAAGTTGGATCAAATTGGTTCCTTCTCCCTTGAGAGGTTTCAAAGAGTATTAAGATCAACACCCAACAAAGAGGAATTCCAAGAGATACAAACCCCTACCAAGGCTAAGAGAACCAAGAAAGGAAATATTTTTCCTCAGCCTCATCTGCTCAACCCACCTTGCCATCCATCCATTTTCCTCACTATTCCCCTTCCTCTTCCCAGTTGTTCCAAACTACCTTACAATCTTTCGCTTCCCACAGCCAAGGTGGTGCCCCAGTCCTTGCTCTTCATAGCCAAGGTGTTGCCTCAACCACTACTACTCCTTTATATCCCCAAGTAACTATTGCATAGCCAACACAACCTCCAACTCTAATCATTGCTTGGATAGGAAACAAGCCATCTCCCTTGTCCTTCAATGAATATCATGACATGCCAAAGAATCTAGAGGGATTTTTCACGAAGTTCCATCCTTGTGATCAGTAGAGGAAAATTGAAGAACATATCAAGATCTTCCAAAAAGCTTTGAAGGACATGCAAGTGGATCATGAAGATGTGGCTTGTTGGCTCTTTCCTTATTCCTTGGAGGAAGAAGACTTGTATTGGTACATCAACCTGCTGACTGGATCAATCACCTCTTGAAATTTATTAAAGAATGCCTTCTTGCAGAAATACAAGATTTCAATCAGGCCTTCTAAATTGTATCACCAATTCATGTCCATTCAAAGGGAATTCAATGAACCAATCAATTCCTTCAATGATCAGTTCCATCATGCTTACATGAGGTTGTAGGTGCCCTATGTGGTTCATGATCCCTTTCCTTGATAGGTCTACGATGTTGCCTTAAATAACCTCACACATGTACTAGTAAAAAGAATGCACCCACCGCTTACTAGCTTGGTGGAGGCTTATGCATAAGCAGTCATAGCAAGCACCAATTTGGGATAGAAAATTGCTGGTCCACTACCATCCTTGGGATTAGCTACCCATCCAATGTAGATCCAAGGACTCACCCAAGCCTTGGCACATCATACGCCAATCATGAATCAAGTTCCACAGCTACCCATGGTACCTCATTTAAGGCCACCATTGAATTAGGCAATTCTTGTGCCTCACTACTTGCAACCACAACAATAAAAAAATTATTCTTAGTAGCCTCAGGTGCTTGCATACTTACAGGGATCTGATTTCTTGCTCGTTCAACAAAATCAACTAGTAGTACAACCAATATTTCTCTAGAATCAAGTACCACAGTTGAATAACATAGAGAAGGATCATATAGATGAGCTGACAGAGTTGTTAAAGAAGATGTCAACAAAGATGAAACACCTAAGGAATCAAAATAACCAATTTCAAGCCTCCTAGAGAAGCATCCAAGATAATATCAACTGAGATAACCACAAAAATTGTGATGTGGTGGCTTCCTCCAAACAAAATTACAATAGAGGTCAAAAATCTAACCAAGGATTTGAAAGGAGGCCTTCACAAAGACATAATTGGACATGGAACACAAGGTGAAATAATGGAGGTGTTCCCACCCCTCTTGATTAGTTGGCCAATGTAGATAAGACTACAAGTGAAGTATACTTAGTTGAGGAAGCCTTATCTAGATGGTGTTGCATTCACAAAACAAATAGACATTCTAAATTAGATTGCCCTAAGTTCCAAACTGCTGCAAAAATTTTCCAAGTAGAAGTCCAAAATGTGGTAGATGGTACAAGTTGCAGATACATAGTCCCATCCAAACCATATGACTCCTCAGTGTTGGTGGTAACCCAAGCTCCTTTCCCATGAGGTGACAACAATGTACTTGAAAATGACACTGATGCCCCAAAGGACGAAAAAGAAAAAGAGGTAAGCAATGAAATCTATTTATCCCAACTTTTTGATTCAGTAGATAATGGTCTAGTAGATGAAAAAGAGTCATGTGACGATGAGGTCCAAATGTTCCATTAAAGGGAAACCCCTTATAACTTGAGAAATAGACAAGTAGGTAGTCCTTTTACAACCTTTACTTCACCCAATAATTTCAACACCCTACCTGATCCCAATGCCATCAATAATCTAGGCTAACCTCATGTACCCACTCTGTATTTCAACAAGAATAGGAAAACAAACTAGACTCAAAACTAGCTTGCTAGTTCCTCTCAAGATATTTATTTTGAAGTAGAAATTGGGCAAATGGGGGAGTATGTGGCAGACGAATTTAAGAAGGTCAAGCTAAGCTTGTTAGCCTTCAAATTGCTTAGGGTTCCAATAGTTAGAAATGTTTTCTTTAGGAAGCTTAATGGGACTACCCCATCCAAGAAATCTCAAGAAGTTTCTGCTAAAAGGGTATCCTTTGATGACTCACAAAATGAGCTTGCGATCAAGGAAATTTTAGAAAAGAAAATGGATCATCCCATAAATCAACAAACAAGAAAGAAAAAAACTAAGGAACAAAGTCAATCACAAGCTTGGGATAAGACCAATGATAAGGACAAAGCTCAAGTAACTCAGGTGGATACACTTATGGGTTTGTTCCAAGGGAAGTTGGAAACTCCTCCCTTCTTGACCACTATCAGAATATTTGGAAAGAAATTGTACAATTGCTTGCTCAATTAAGGAGCATCAACCAATGTTATCCCTTTGGTAGTATGCAAAGTTCTAGGAATAGTCTCAACTCCTACCTAGTATAAGGTGCCTAGTTGGACTAGACAGAGGTAAACATTGTAAGAAAAATCAATAGGATACCTATGCAGATTGCCACTAATCCAAGGGCACATCAAGTAATTGGCATTCAAGTTGCTGATATCCTAGACACATATGGTATCATATTAGGAAGGGACTTCACTCAAGACTTAAACGGATATGTTGTAACAAATGTTTCTCACTCATGGCTTCTATATAAAGGGTTTCCAAACTAGATTCACATTAATCAGGAGCCATGTATGACATTCATGATCATATTATACAACAATACAAATGAAGTGTTGTTCGCTGAAACAAAATTGGGTAATTAGTATCTTGTGGCATATCAAGAAGAACAGGAATTCCAAGAAGAGGAAGTGGATGAAGATGTTCTCCTCATGCTATGTGGTCCTCCTACTAATTTAGTCAGTGCACCTCAGAGCATATAGATGTTGATTGAATAATACGATGAAAAATCCTATAAGGATGGTAATCTGGGATTTTTGGATGGATTCCAAGACTTTATGTAGAAATGCGTGCAAGACCAACTTAGCTTAGGAACAAGAATGTACTTTCAAGAGCTCTTATTATCTAGTTTGTATCAAGTACACAATTCCTCCCACTAAGAATTTGAATGTTTCCTTTGCCAGGCGATAGTTGAACACATCAAAGGACAAGTCACCCTGAATGAGGAATTCCAAATAGAACAACTGAACCAAAGCCATGTTGAATCTATGCCTTCACCTAAAGATGTTGAAAAAGGTATCCAACCAAGATGAGAAGTGTGCTCTATTTGTTCCAAGGACCAAGGTTCCTCTAAGTTTTGGACACTATGCTTCGATGGGTCCAAATCAAAGTAGGAAGCAGGAGCCGGATTCGAGCTTATCAATCCCACAGGTAAGACTTTCTTTGTTGCTTATAGACTTCAATTCTATTGCACCAACACTATAGGGGAGTACGAAGAATTAGTCCATGGTCTCTTGATGGCCTTGAGAAAGAAGGTTAGAAAGTTACAAGTCTTTGGTGACTTGGAACTAGTAGTAAAACAAGCCAGGAAATTGTATTCCTGCCATGATAGAAGACTAGAAAATTATAGGCATAGGGTATGGGATCTCATAGAGGGTTAGATGCATTTAACATTCAGTTGATCTCTCATTCCAAGAACCATAATACTGATGCCTTAGCCTAGGTGGATAGAACTCTCCAACCTCTATCCTTAGCTAGCTCGAAGAAGTTCACTACTGAGCTTACTTCCACTCCACTGGTGCCAAATAATATTTTCAACTTCCAAGTGTTCAATGATGACAAACATATCCTAGATTTCATCTCTAGCTCTGATGTGTTTGCGACTCAAATAATTGATGAGGTAGAGCCTGAAGATGCTGAGTTAGAGATAGAGGGAGTCATTAACCTCAAGAACAACACAATACCATGAGGTATGGTTCATCTCAAGTGGATATTTGATTTGGATTAGATCAAAGATTAGGATTAGAAAATAAAGAAGGATTCCATTGACAACAGTGTGATGCTCACAACTTATGGATGAAGAAGTTAAGAATGTATTCATTGGTGAAGTGTGCATGCTAGAAGAAAGGAAAGGGATTATTGATGCCTTACACAATTACCATGATGTAGTTTCTTGGAGCTACAAAGACCTAAAGATATATGACACCTCGATCATTATGTACACCATCCCTTTGAAGCTAGATGTGAGACCTTTTTGGCAACATCAACACCCGATCAATGCATTGCTAGAACCCATCATTTACAAGGAATTCCAGAAGTTGTCTACTAGAATCATATTCCCAGTTAGACACTCCACATGGGTGGAAAACTTGGTCATAGTCAGGAAGAAGAATGGAGAAATCAGATTATGCATAAACTTTCACAACTTGAACAGAGCCTCAAAAAAAGACAACTATCTAGTACCCTCATTGGACAAAGTGTTGCAAATAGTTAATGGATCTCAAATGATGTCCTTCTTGGATGAATATTCGGGATACAATAAGGTGATGGTACAGTATGAAGACATGCATAAAATAAAATTCACCACAAAATGGGGAACTTTAGCATATAGAAGAATGTCATTTCAACTAATCAACATCGACACAACCTTCCAGTGCGCCATGGATATTTCGTTCAAGGAATTGATTGAAAAATGCATCATCATCTATATGGATGATCTTATTTTTTTTTCAAATAAAAGAGGGGACCACGTCTCTAATTTATTTAAGGTCTTCCATAATTATAGAGAGTTTGAAATTTCCCTAAATCTGAAGAAGTGTATATTTGGAGTTATGGAAGGTAAGTTGCTAGGACATTTGATCTCAGAGAAGAGAATTTCAATAGAACCAAAATGAATCCAAGCTATTTTGAAGATTCAAATTCTAGGTAGCAAGAAGGAGCTAAAATATTTCTTTGGAAAGATCAATTTCATCAGAAAGTTCATGACTGGCTTTCCTAAAATTGTGAAGTTTCTAAATGCTATGTTGAAGCAGGATGCTAAAGTCGAATGGATGTCAGAAGCCAAGTAAGATTTCAAAGAAATCAAGAAGGAAATTTTTTATGTTCCAATACTAGTCAACCCAAATTACTTGAAGGCATTTTACATCTATTCATTTTCTTTAGATCACTCTTGCACCAGTATACTGACTTAAAAAGATGACGAAGGAAGTGAACACCCAATTTCCTTCATGAGTTCCCCGCTAAAAGATGTAGAGTTAAGATACCACAATGTTGGAAAGAAAGTGTACGCCTTATTCAAAGGAGTTAAGAAATTTTGGCATTACATCTTGTGGAATAAGGTGTTCACAATTGTGCCTAACTCAGTAGTTAATAATTTATTGATGCAAAATTAACTAGAAGAAAGGAGAGAAAAATGGGTAACTTTAGTATAGTAATATGACATGAAGATCCAGCCCATGAATTTGGTATGAGGGAAAGCTTTCACTCAAGCTATAGCTAAAACACTAGCTAAAGCTAGACCTAAGCTCACCGTGCAACAATATCAACTGGAATATGTTTCTCCTAGAGAGTGGTATGATGATATTGTCTATTATTTGCTAAACAACAAGTTCCCACCTCAACTATAGGGAGTAAAAAAGCATGCTCTAAGATTGAAGAGTAGTAGTTACATGCTACAAGGATCCATAATGTATAAGAGAAACCACGAGGTAATCTACCTTATATGCCTTGGAAAAGAGGAAGCAACCCAAGTATTGAAGGAATTTCATGATAAATTTGGCATTGGCCATGGATCCGGCCAATCAACTGCTCACCAAATCCTATGGGCTAGGTACTATTGGCCAATAGTGTTTAAGTATGTGCATAGCCATTTCCAGACTTTTCACATTTTCCAAACTGTTGCTACCAGAAAAATAAATGTTGTTGTCCCATTGCAACAAGTCCTAGAGGTAAGGTCGTTCACCCAATCGAGCCTCAACTTCATTGGTACGATAAGCCCACCATAATTTATAGGCCATAGGTACATTCTAACCACCTCTGATTATTGTACTAGATGGACATAAGCAATACCATGTAGGCAATGTACTACTGAAGTGGTTGTTAACCTTTTAGAAAGTTTTATCTTGAATTATTTTGGTTGCCCCTATTCCCTTGTGTGTGATAATGGATCCATTGTTTCCTCACTTAAGTTCACTAGTTGGGTCTTTGATTATGGGATTGCAATAAAATTTTCTTCTAATTATTACCCCCAAGGAAATGGCCTAACTGAATCGACAAATAAAAATTTGATAACTGTGATAAAAAAAACTGCTTGATAGAAACCCTAAAGACTGACACACCTAGCTATGTTTTTCCCTTTGGGTAGATCATACATGCCATAAGGCTTCTTTGGGTGATTCCTTGTTCCATCTGATCCTATCTTTCCTATCCACCTGAAGATTCCCACTCTCTAGTTTCTCAACACTTACTATGAGGAAGGAGACCCTGAAGAAGCCTGTTTAGCCAAGTTATTGCACCTAGAAGAAGTTCGTTATAGAGTAATTGAAAATTTCATCAAACTTTAGGTCATAGTCAAAAGATAGTTCAACCATCAAGCCAAAGTCAAGGCCTTTAGTATTGCTAATTTAGTCTTTTGTTGGGACAAGGCCCATGAAAAGAAAGGGGGACATGAAAATTTTGAGAAGCTCTGGCTTGACCCCTTTCAGATCTCAAAAATCTTAGGAGATAATGCCTTTCACCTCAAGACACTTACTGGAGAGGACTTTTCATTACATGTCAATAGATAACACCTTGAGCATTATTTCCTTGTCTAAGATTCTTCAAGCTTGTCTTTGTATATAGTTGTATATAGGTTATCTTAGGTTTCTTTTTCTTCATTGCTATGCCTTTGCTTTGTTTTTTCTTGCTTTATTGATTGCTCTTGTTTTTGCTAAGAGCTTTCCTTTTTTCTTAGTGTGGTGGCCATGCTTGGCATATCAGATGGCTTACCCTGTTGTCCACTCCTATTTATTCTTTGGATAAATCTTCATTCATAAATATTGATTTATGACTGTTAGGGTTAGAAAATAAATATCTAACAGTTAAATGTAGATTTGATCAATAAAACAGAGAAATAAAACATAGAAAATTATAGCAAAAACAAGACAACATAGAGAATTTAACGTGGTTCACCCAATTTGGCTACATCCACAAAATCATAGCCATCCAATGATTTTATTATCTAGTGTAAAACATATTACAATCTCGCTAAAATTGCGCTACTGCAACCCCCATCCAAACTGCTTATAACAAGCTTTTTAGAAGCTTCTAGAATTATGGTTTTACAAAGAGTATATTATAGCATGATCAATCACCACATACTAATAATATCCCACTTGGAGACTGATCAGGCTCCACACAAAACAATCTCCCACTTGGAGAGTGATCTCGGATGACACCATTGCACTTACAACTCCCACTGGAAATAAGCACCTCAGACCCTACTACCCTGCTATACTTGAATTCAACCTTGAAGGCCAATCGAAGCTAAAGAGGAGCTTAGCTTCTCTCTTGTCACTTTCTTTGTAAACATATATGCTAGATTGGCATTTGTATGTATCTTTTCTAGCTTGACCTATCCATCTTTCAACATTGACTAAATGAAATGATATCTCAACCATATGTGTTTGGTTTTAGAATGCAAGGAAAAATTCTTTGCAAGATGTATAGCACTATGGTTGTCTGTAAACAATTAATTTTCAGCTTCTTTTTCCCAACTCTTCCATGAAAAGTTGCAGCTATATCATCTCCTTTTCTGCCTCTATTGTAACAACATACTCTGCCTCCGTGGTGGATAAATAAACCACCTTTTGCAACTGAGAAATCCAACTCATTGCTATTCCACCAATTGTAAATACGTAGCCTATGGTACTCCGCCTAGTATCTATATCCCCTACCAAATCTAAGTCAGCATAGCCTTTTAAATCAATATTAGAGCCCCCAAAACATAAACATTTATTGGATGTACCTCTCAAATACCTGAGAATCCATTTTAGTACATTCCAATGCTCAACTCCAGAGTGACTCATATACCTACTAAAAACTCCTATAACATGTGCAATATCTAGTCTTGTGCATACCATGGTGTATATTAAACTACCTACAGTTGAAGAATATGGTACCTTGGAAATTTTTTCTTCCTCCTCATGTGTCTTTGGACACATATCCTTAGTCAATTTATCATGACAGGGCAAATGTATGCTAACAGATTTTGCATTTTCCATATGAAATCTCTACAACACCTTCTCCACATAATTAGCCTGAGATGAATTTTTTTTTTCTATTTTTCCTATCTCTTGTAATCTGCATACCAAGGATTTTCTTTGCTTCCCCCAAATCCTTCATAGCAAATGAATTTTCTAACTACTATTTTAACTCCCTTATGTGATCCATATTAGACCCTACTACAAGCATATCATCAACAAATAAACATAAGATAATGTAGCTATCATCATCTAACCTCTTAAAATAAACACAATGGTCTGAATTACATTGACTGTAGCCTTGCTCAGACATAAAACTATCAAATTTAATATACCATTGCCGAGGTGCTTGTTTCAAGCCATATAGACTTTTCTTCAATCTGCACACAAGTTTCTCTTTACCTTTGACCTCAAATCCTTGTGGTTGTTCCATATATATTTCCTCTTCCAAATCATCATGGAGAAAGGTTGTTTTAACATCAAGTTTTTTCTAAATAAAAATATTTAGTAGCCATAATACTTAAAACAGTATGAATAGAAGTCATTTTAACAACTGGAGAAAATATTTCATCAAAATCAATACCCTTTTTCTGTGAAAATCCCTTTACAACTAATCTGGCTTTAAATCTTTTCTTACCTCCATCCTCCTCTTTCAGCCTATAAACCCATTTGTTTGGTAAAGCTTTTTTACCTACAAGCAACTTGCATAATTCCCAAGCCTAATTTTTTAGCAAGGAATCTATTTCTTCTTCCATTCCATGCTCCCACTAAGCCTTGGTATCCACCTGAATAGCTTCATCATAACATTCTAGTTCACCAACATCAGGTAATAAAATAGAATACAAAGAGGGAGAAAATCTTTCTAGAAGTCTACTTATCCTTGACGTTTGTCTAACATTCACTAGAGTTTGTGGTATTTGTTGTTGCTATTGTTGTAGAGCATGAGGAACCATTGGAACATCATTTTTTGGTGCATCATCTAGCACTACATAATCATTTTGTTTCTTCTCATGCTGCTGCAACTAATATTTGTACAAAACTTTCTCATTGAATATGACATCCCTGCTTCTCACAATTTTTTTATTTTCAAAATCCCCAATTCTATAACCAAATTCATCAATGCCATTTCAAAAAAATATACATTTGTTTTATTTTGCATCAAGCTTGGTTCTATTCTTAGAATCTACATGAGCAAATGATTCACAACTAAAGGTCTTGAGAAAATAATAAATCACCTTCTTACATGTCCATGCTTCCTCTAGAATACCATAACCCAAAGGATTAGAGGGACCTCTATTGATTAAATAAACAACAATGTTTACAACAAATACCCACATGTTTAAAGGTAGTCCAACATGCAATATTATAGTTTGTGCACGCTCCATTATTGTTCTATTTATGCGCTCAACCACTCCATTTTCTTCCTATGAATACCATTAGAGGAACAATAGTATTCAAACTCTTTTCTCTAATACTCACCACCATTATTAGATCTGAGACATTTTAACTTTCTACCTATCTCATTCTCAACCAAGCTTCTCCATTTCTTAAAAGTTTCAAATACATCATATTTTTTCCTAAGGAAATAAATCCATACCTTCCTTGTTGCATCATCAAAAAAAAGTGACTTAGTACCGAGAGCCACTGAGAGAAGATACTTGAGCTCATCCCCATACATCCGTATGCACAAGATCCAATTTATCATCTTTCTTTTGCTTCCCATCCTTGAGAAAACTAACTCTCTTTTGTTTTCCATACACACAACTTTCATACAAATCCATATTAAAACATTTCAAACTTGGTAAAAAATTCTTTGAATGAAGTACTTTCATACCTTTTGCACTCATATGCCCAAGTCTATTATACCACAGTGTTGATTCAGAATCCATAGCAACTATCTGATTTTCTGCCTACTGAACTGTAGCAATTGTTCCTAAATAATTATTTTTATCTACAATAATTAAAGTAGAAGGAACAGTATGACCTGTACAAAGATATAAGGTTCCTACTTTCACACCTTTTACTACCACTAAGGAACCTTTTGTAACCTCCCAATTTTCATGTGTAAATGTAACAACACAACCCTCATCATCTAGTTGCCATGCTGAAATTAAATTTATTTTTAACTTTGGAATGTGCCTTACCTCATGTAGTAGCCAAGGATTCCCATTCTGCAACTTAATCTTGATTCTTCCCTTTTCAACAATCTGATGAGGTTCATTATCTCCCAAATAAACTAGCCCAAAATCCCCTTGGACATAATCAAGAAAATAACTTCTATGGGGAGTAGCATGAAATGAAGCCCTTGAATATAATACCCAAGAATCATCAACATTATTAAGGGAAAGAATCAAAGCATCCTCATCAAATTTATTACTTACCACATTTTCCTATTTATTGCCTTCCTTTTTGTCTCCTTTATTTTTTCAAGACCAATAATCTTTCTTCAATTGACCTGGCTTACCATAGTTCCAACAATCTCTCTTGTCTCTAGATTGGGACCTTTTGTCTTTTGATTTTCCTCCTGACTTCCCATGACTTCCAAAATTGTTTCCTCTCTCCTTTGTTCTGCCCCTGCTTTCTACATTCTAAACATTGTCTGATGTGGATCTTCAACCTGAGCTTTTCCTATAAATTTTCTCACTCAAAATAACACCAACAACATCATCAAATTTCAATGTATTCAAACTAGAAACAAAATTTCTAACAACCATTACCAAGCTATTCTAGCTTCCTAGCAAAGAACACAAAATCAAAAGAGCCCTAATTTTTTCATCGAAGTTTACATTTATAGAAGTTAATTGACTGGTAACCATAGTAAACTCATTTAAATGATCAACAATTGAACCACCTTCTACCATTTTCATGTTAAATAAACTCTTCATAAGAAACACCTTATTCGAAGCAGAAGGATTTTCATATAACTTTGCCAAGGTTTCTATCAACTCTTGAGTTATCTTTGCCATTGTAATATTGAATTCCACCAATTGTGTCGGGCATAAACGAATGGCTCCCAGTGCCTTTCTATCCAGAAGATTTCATTCCTCATTACTCATTGTTGTTGGTTTCTTGGCTATTCCTTCCAATGACATCCATAAATCCTTCTCATAGAGATAATATTCCATCTGCATCTTCCATAACTGATAGTTCTGTCCATTGAATTTATCTACCTTCAATTTACCCTCATCTGCCATTGCTCTCACTTAACCATGAGACTCCCACTCAACTATGAGACTTTCTTGCAGAGGATAACTAAAAACAACCCGCTCTAATACCACTTGTTAGGGTTAGAAAATATATATCTAATAGTTAAATGCAGATTTGATCAATAAAATAGGGAAATAAAACACAAAAAATTATAGCAGAAACAAGACAACATAGAGAATTTAATGTGGTTCACCCAATCCGGGGTACATCCACAAAACCACAACCATCAAATAATTTTATTATCCAGTGTAAAACATATTAAAATCTCACTAATAATCCCCTACTACAACCCCCATCTAAACTGCTTATAACAACCTTTTTAGAAGCTTCTAGAATTAGGGTTTTACAAAGTCAATTTTTTTCTTTTTTTGGTGACGACGCAAAAAGAAAGGGAATCCCAACAAGGATAGATGAAGAGTGTACAATATAGCATGATCAGTCGCCACATACTAACACTAAATGCTTTAGTGAAGTGGTTTCCTTATTTGAACTTTGACTTGACCTAGGATAGAACCCTTGGTTGAATCTTTTCATACTTATCTCAGATCATTCACAAAGAAAATTTTAAAAGTTTTTGAAGAGCTATACAATAGCTATTATGAGGTCTCAACAAGTGAAAAATCTTAAGTCTGCTCTAGTGACCACTATGATTCCAAACCCACAGTAAGCTTTGATGTTTACATAGTTGAGCAAAAAGAAAGAGTACCAAAATTAAATATCATGAAAAATAAAAGAAAAAGAAAGTGAGTATTAAAAAAAGCAATTGTGTGGGTGTGCAAGCAACTCTATCAAGGCTATGGATACTTGGATGACAATACAACAATGCTCATGGGATCACAACGGAAACTCTATTGGGGCTATGGATGTCTGACTAGCAGTGGAGAAATGTCCAGGTTACTTTTGGGGTTAGATGACTTACATAGCTTTCCTTGCTAATTAATGTCTATTGCTATGGTTTATAAAGAAAGGTAATAAATTCACTATGCACATACTTCTGAGGTACTCCCGTGACTTGATTCATCCAAGGATCCCATCCTCCTTTGAGTTTCTTAGTTCACTCATGGAAACTAAATTCTAGTATGTGAAACTAAGAATTTTGGGTTCTAAATGAATCTTTACCCTTAGAACACTCAGGAGTGTTCTCCCAGTAGAGTCACCATTTGTTGAGCCTATAACACACATGCCCATTTCAGAATGGGGACCCTCACTTTTCACCTTCATCGGGTCATTTTTCTTCTTCGCCTCATTTTGCATGCCCTTAAATTTTGAGCATCAAGTGGTCAAAGGATCCTAAAGTAATCATCCTCACTCAACCAAAATTCACCACCCAAAAATAAGTTTCTAAGTCCTTGCCCTTTGCGAAATTTCCTTGGCAGGTTTCCCTTAGTCTTCAAGCTGCCAACCTTCAACTCATGGGGGTCCGCCCTTGTGGTTTTCCCCTTGTGCGTCCCTACCTTCCACTCATTGTTTCATTGATGGCTGACCTAGGACAATCACCCACATGGCAGGTCTCGCATGTTGATCCTCCATCCTCTTTACATTGCCAGTCAATTGGTAGTGCTTGGGGGTCGTTCCATCTTGTTGGCTCTAACTTTCTTGCCAGTGGCCTTTTGAATTTCGTGCCTAGCTACCCCACTGGCCATCGTACGAGCATTGAATTCAGATCATAAATGTGTTTTTCCTATAAATAGGTCCTCTAACCTATCATTTTCATTTACCAAAGTTAGAATCTGTTAGAGAGAAAACAAAAATCACCTCCCCTATGCTCGCATGACCTTCTAAAGGATCTGGAGCTTGACCCTTATCAATTTCTTTGTTCCTCCAGGTATGTCTTCTGCCATTAGCCCATAAAGCATCTTTTTGAGTTAAGTTTTCTAAAATAATTAAAAATATTAATGTGAACCTCAAAAAAATATTTTGGGAGGCCACTTAACCGTCAAATTCTGCACAAACCCACTTGCTTGGATTTGGATGCTTGGATTCCTCTTGCGGGTTTCCGCCTCTTGATTCTGACAAAGTGACCAAAGCCATGGTGCCTTGTGGACCCGCTAATGCAGACTGCCTCCTGCAAATGGCTACCTCATTACTGCCTTTCCCAAATGGCCATATCCCAATAGGTTTCCTTTGGTCCTTGTCCAAAAACTTTGAAATGATCAAACCAAAGAAAGTCAAGCTAAGCCGTCCAAGTTGCCTATAGGTCCTGCATTGTAGGATTCCTCTTGCGGGTTTCCACCTCTTGACTAACGATTCTCAATGATAGAGCTCTAAATATCCATGGTGCCTCTATATTCCACACTCCTTGAATCTACACAAGAAAAATGACCAATTGCATGCCTCTAGAGACTTCATGGTTGATTCCCTAATGTGCCAGTTGCCTTGTTGAAGATCCTAACCACGAGATCCCCAATTAGAACCTTGAGTGCAGGTGGCCATTTGTGGGCCACTGTAACCTCAACACCGTTCTACTTCTGACTGCTCCTAATGGCCTCCAGCCTAGGGAAACCCATGCCCTTGGGCTCACATCCTTATATTTGACCCAAGCAAGCCTCGAATGATGAATGTTAATGAATTTTATGATCTTTTGAAGATGAATTGTTGGATCTAACCCTCGTTTTGTAGGATTTTACTAACACCTCCCTAATTTTTCATGTGAATGTTCTTATTGCATCTTTTCTTGCAAGATTTGTAGAATCTACTATGAGTACATAAGGGAAGTCTAGAGAAAAAGAGAAAGGAAAGAATCCAGTGAAAGCATCGAGAGGGAAAGAGGAAAAACATCAAATGAAGTACCAGTTCCATGGGGTGGAAATTGCCTCCAAAGTCACCTCTACCTGGGATTTAATATCAAACACCAACTTGGGGCATGTGGACATTGATGAATTCAGATGAAGGGTCATGATCAACCCTATAACTAAGAATGCCTAGAAAATAAAAAAGAGTGTCCTTGCCAAGGCAATCGGTTTCCCACCTACACTTGTAGCTCTAGAATTAAATATGGTATGTAGAGAGTGCTACCATTGCAGTAATAGAAAGATCATAGATCATGATGGTAGAGTGTTGGTAGATATTTTTGTTTGATCCATAGGCCAAACATTCCATATCCCTACAATCGACCCCATGAAGGAAACAAAGAAGGGATATGTCAAAAATATGAGGAAAGCAAACACCCTAGGGTGTAAGAAGCTAATCAAACAACATTAGTTGAAGGAAAAGAGGGGTAGTGTTTCTAATGTACCCCAAGAGCTCTTTAGGAGTGACTTCTATGAAGAGTACCATGATTTGGTCACCTTGTTGAGTAGGGTAATGGTTATCCCCACTATTTCCTTCTCCCAAAAGTGGATGTTCTATTTCATTGAAGAGAACATTCATAGAAAAACAAAGCTTTGCTAGGCCAAGATCATTAGCAACAACATGCATGAGCAACTTATGGTTGAAAATAAAACATCTTAGTTCTACATGAAATCCTACCTGGTATACTTACTAGTGGAGGCATTCCCATACAGAGGCCTCTTTATTGCACATAACCCAAATCTAGGGAGGGGAGAACTCAAAGTTTATGATCATTACCCACAACAACAATATAGAAACTTCAAGAGAGAATATCAGAGGGTAAACAATGCCTTCATTGGGCATATCATTAGAATCCTTGGGGGAGATTTTGAGGGAAGAGTCTCACACAATGCATGGGCATTCATTCAAAGATTCGGGTTCCTATTCATCCAATTCCTGAAATTGATGTATATCAGAATAGAGGGTTTCTATGAATGACCCTATAAGCTTCCCTAGTACCCCAATGACCAAATTATTATATTGGAGGTCTCCCAACAACTACTAAATTCCCACACTCTACTAAGTGACAAAAACTAAACAGGGATCCCATATCCCCTCACATTCATGAAAGGAATATATGCCATCCCCATTGCCTAGTGCATAGACTATTCAGAGAAGGAGATAGTGGATTACCATTTGGATCTCCACACAACTCGACCAAGAATGGACCATTATGGGAAACTGAAGAAGATGGTTAGAAGGTAGTATGCTCATCTACCTCATATTGAAGAATTCTAGGCTAACATTCAGGACAACAAGGAGGTGCACATGAGGCACTATATGTGAATGACAACCCAATTTGTGTAGTCAATAAACTTGTTCTCAGTTCCTGATCAAATTGTGGAGGAGGAAATTATTCTTGATGAGAGATTTTATGTTGTGGAAAACCTACCAATGCCATTGATAGAGTGGGATGAAGAAGAGGTCAATGACCTCAATATTATAATGAGGTTAGTTGAAAATTGAACAAGGTAGTCGGTAGATGCTCAAATCGCCTAACTCAAACTACAAGGAGTTGTGTTGACATATGGTGAGCTTGAGGATGAGCTCGAAAGTGAAATGGATAGTGGAGTAGTTGCCACCCCAACATAAGAGACCCCTAAATCTCCTCAAACAATAAGATCAAGAAAAAGGAAGGATGTTTATGAATTCCATCCCAAACATAAGGTTTATACACGAAAGACCATAGAGGGAGAATCCTCAAAGAAGGTGAAGAAATTACAAGGATTCAGTGACATTCCAACCTTTGAGGAGGATCTATAACACAAAGGAGAAGAAGAGGCTGAGTGACCATAGTCACCACCCACCACCTCTGCTCCCACCATTACCATTGTTGTTGCCACTCCTCCACCTCCTGCTTCTTAGACACTGCTTGTTTCCTCTCCAATTGTGGACATCTTAGTCCACCTTGCTTCCATCTCACCAATTGGCCCGATAATGGTATTGGATTCTTCCTTGAATACAAAATCCCTGTTGTCATCTGCCTCACTATCCCCTCCACTACCCACTCTTTCTACTACAATACCTTCAGTTTCCACTGCCACTATACCACCACTTAGCCTAATAGAAGGCTTTGCCAAGTATATGCAAGGAATACCCGTTGAGCTCTCTAGGGTGATAATGAATCCCATAGTTCAAGTTGTGATGGCCCAAATTGTTGTTGGATTGCCCATTCCTCCACTACCTATAGAACCACCAAAGGTGGAGGCCACCATGTAGATATCAAAAGAAATGGAGAAATTCCAAAGGGAGGCTACCAAAGGAATAATTGAGGAACCCAAGGATCCTTTTAAGGATGATTAGTTTGAGCACCTGGAGGGTGGAATGAGCATGAACATGGATAAGGTGGTGATCGATGAGGAAAAGTCACCCTCTTTAGAGGAGGATGTTGAAGCTCTCAATTCCAAATACATCATAGAGACCTCAAACCAAGAGCTTCAAGAGGATTTTTTCTCACATCTCAAGGTTATAGGAGATGAGGTTGAATTTTAGAAGCGCCCTTCCAAAGAAAAAGATGGCATTGATGTCAATGTGGAGATACTCAAAGAGCCTCCACTAGTCAGGAAAGAAAAAGGCCCCATTCAAGAAGAAGAAGTAACGCCTGAAAGGGAAGAAGATGAAAAAGAAGAAGAAACATCGAAAAAGAGCCCCAAGCCTGAGAGTCATGTGGAGCTTGAATAGGAAGAAGAAAGAGTTCCTTAGAAGGAAAGTATTTCTATGGAGAACATAGCCACTGCTGACTCAGAAAAAGAAAGGAATATACATATTAAGGACTCAGATGAAGAAGAGGAAAGAATAGAACAAGAAGCCATGTGCCATGAGGAGAAACAACTCAAACATGCAGAAAAAGAGGAAGGTGATCATGAATCACCAAAAGGGAAATCGCAGATGCCCGATTGGTTAGAGAGATAGCTACAAAAGAAATCCCCTACTCTCCTGGCAAGAGCTTAGAAAAACTCAAGGAAAGAGAAGAAGCCAAGAGTTTTTTCCCACATCATACTCGATGCATCTGGATCAAGGATAGTGTAGATCTCCACCCTAGTGAGAGACAAAGGTGAAGGGGTCAGCTATAATATTTCCATCATCAACTTGGGCCCTACCATAAGAGAGCAGAAAACTGATGAGTTACAAGGGTTAGTGGCTTTGATCATGCAATAATTGAACAAGAATCCTTCCTCTAACGAGGATCTAAAAGCATAGGTGGTGGATCTCACCACCTACATTCAACAATGGACTTCCCTTGAGGAAGAAGCCCCAACAACATCTTATGCACCCCCACTTCTCTCTGAAGAAGAACTCACCAGGATGGAGAAGATGAATAATTAGACCAAGGCTATTGTAGATTGGTTCCAATGAGTACTTTACAATGGTTACATGGGCATAGCCCACACTGCCCGAATGACCAACAAATTTCAAGATATGCAAAAGCAATTGGAGGGCACAAAAAATATATTTCATCAGTTCACTGAGCTATATAGAATCACCTATCCTAAGCTTGAGGCCATTCTCAAGATGCCTGAAAAGACATGGGAGAAGGAACTGGTGCTCATCAAGGATGATCACATGTTGGTGGAGACATGGAAAATGGTCCTATATCATAGGAGGGATGTCTTGGAAAGAGTGTTTCATGAGGTTGAGCTTGACCTGTAATGGGTCAAAGAGCATAGGATAGATAGTGAGGATTACCTCAAGCTGATGACAAACTATGACATGCCCTCCCGAGAGTTGGATCGTAAGAAAATTAGGCCATTCTTCCATAAAAAGATGGATCAAGGAGCAGTAGATGCATTAACATCATATTTCATGGACTTTTTTGCAAGGGTGTTCACTCATTTTGAATAGGTAATTAAGGCCATGCCATGATGCACAAAACATTGGGAACAAATCACTAGAAGATTTAAGAGGCTAACCTTCCAAGTTCTTTAATCTGACATCATGGAACGGGATAAGCTTCAAGTGCTAATTGGAAAATTGGTAGAGTACGCCACCCTTTAGAAAAGTGAAGGTAAACTAGTGATTAATGATGATTTTCTAATAGCATAGCCTTGAAAAGAAGGAACCCACTAGAAGAAAACACTAATGCAGTGTCAAAGCCACTAGAGGACAAAATAGGAATGAGAAAGAAATATATTTTATATTAATATATTTTGGGGATAGGTGAAACCCTAAAGTAAAATGAATCTTGTCCACATAGTGAAATTAAATCCTAGCCATTCATTTCACTTTTGGAAAACTATAAATAGGGGTCTCCTCTAATTTTCAAAGAGAGAGTTGAGTTTTTGTGTAAAGACATGTTGCATAAATTTCAATATAATTTCATTTTTTTGGTGGATTCTTGTGTTTCTCACTACATGTTGCATGATTTATCTTCTTAAAGTTGATAGATTTATATAGATTTAGTTTGTTATTCTAAGTGTTTTAAGTAGCTTTTAATAGTTTAGTTCATGTTATCCATTGATATTGAAGAATGTTATTGTGTCGATGCATTCCATGTTCATGATTTTTGTTTTTTGTTGATGATGACTAATAGTGCAAAGCTAGTTTGAACATTAACTTATTAATACACTTGAAATTCATCTTTTATTCATGCTTTATGGTGAATGAATAGCTAAAAACTCTGCAGACCTTAGAAGATAGCACTAGTTTCATGAGACTACATGTTGTTTGGTTAAGTGGAACTTAGTTTTGGGAAGGTTTTTCACTATAGCATCTTCCATTATCATTTTTATTCATTAGTTATAGACCTAGGAACTCTTACCTTCCTTTTCCCTTTTGACCTTTCTTTGAAATTGTAGTTAAGGAAAAGTTCCAGCATCATTGCAAAGCCAAATTTGATGTTGAACATGGGTATGTGCAAGACCATCATGGAAAAAATAGGCCCTTAAGTGGCAAAAAAAATAGAAAAAATCAGAGTTAGGAAACTTGACGTAAAAATTTGAATAAGTTATCTATATTATTTCAAAAATATGTAAATATAGAATCTATAGAAAATTGAATGTAGTTTCTAAACTACTAGGTTTGTTTAAAAAGAAAAAATCTTTTGGTGAAAATTTGAAATTTCAATGCAATAGTACTTAAATTTCGAGGGGAAAAATAAGAAGTAGGTGTGTCTGACCACCCTAACCACAATAAAATGATAATAATTTTTTATAATATTTTAGATATAAGTAGAGGACTCATGTCCCAATGTGATGCATAATTTTTTGTAATTTTTTCCAAGTAAAGAATTAATTATAAATTTTTTAATACAAATTTTAAATAATATAAAACTTCATTATGTCGACCACCTTAACTTGGTCAAACTTTATGAAATTCAATTTTCTTTTTTAATCCGATAGAATGCAAAGCATATAATGTGACACATGTTTTGGATTCAACAAATGTGATCTTGTTTGAAAGATATAGGCGTTTTCAATGGTCTATCAATCGAGGACTTTAGTCATAATTTGAATAGAAAATGAATAATAATTACTTATTAAATTCAAAGTAAAGCATAATTTATATTGGTGGAAAGCTGAGAATCTCCTTTAAAAACCTTTTTTGTTTCATCAATTTTGGGAAAAAACAAGTCGTCAGCCACATACCCATCATATTGCCACTTTTTGGCCCATCATGATCCTGCACATGCCCACATGGAGTTTTAGACTGATCTTTTGAACTTGCAGCAATTGCACCTCACTTTCAAAATCTCATAAACTCCATTTGGAGACCCAATTCCCTTCCAACTTTGCAAATTTTCCATGCCCCTTGTGATTACCAACAAATCACATCAATCCACTAAGTTTTTTTTGCAAGTCATGACCTAACACCTGAGAGACCTTGGGGTAATTTTCTGCAACTTTTTTATAGGAAGTTGTCTTTCAAGAGAGGTAGTGCACTTGTGTGCTACCTATTTTGAGAAGTGCAAAAACACCCATCAATAGACCCCGAGCCTGAAAGTTGCTTACAAGTATAAAAAGGAAAGAAAAATCCTCTAAACAAATTAATCCCAACTTTGAAAATAGAACCTATAAATGAAGAGAAAAAATATATGGAAAAAGTGTCAAAACTATTAGAAGATGATTGGGGTTCCTTAGATTTCATACCAAAATTCATGGGAGAATACAAGATCATAAACAAAGAATTTAAAAAGGGAAAAGAAAAAGTGGTAATGTAACCACAAAATTCAAATGACCCTTTGAAAGAATCCACCTCAACTACTTTAGAACAAAAGACAACAAATTACACGACAAACTTCAATGAAGTTGATTATGAGCAACCACCGATTCCAGGAGAAATGAAGAAGCTTAATGGAAAAGGTTATGAACTCATGAAGCAACTTGGATATAGTGGAAAAGTATGTGGTGCTAGAGAACAAGGTATCTAAGTACCTATAGAGCCCAACATGCAAAGAACAAATAATAGTATGGGTTATTGTCCCTCTAAAGAAACAGAAAATCCTTCACTTAATGTTAACACTATTACCAAAGATTCCTCTAAGCTAACTTTAACATTAGTGCATCATGAATTTACATACACTACTGGTCTTGGTTATTTTCCTTCAAAATAAATGAAATAAATAGATAAATCTTCACTTAACGTCAATGTCATCACACAAAACACTGACGATTGGAGTTCGTTAGATTTTAAACCCTCCTCTCAAGGAGAGAACAAAATCTCACAATCTAAAGAGCCTTGTGTAGGTATGAAATCTTGTACTAAGCAAGAGATATCTTTGTCGCAAAACAAAGGAACATCCTCTACTATTGATCAAAAAAGTATCTTGTTAAGACTCGTCCAATATTTTTTGATATCCCTCCCTCCAAGAACAAGAAAGAAATTTTACTGCAAGAGTTCATTTTGTGCATATCATAGAGTTGATGGTCATTCTACTAATGGATGTAAGGCTTTGAGTAATCTATAGAATTTTTTGTCACACCAAAAGCATGTACTAGTGGTGGAGATGGATCTCATCATGGATATAGTCACTATGCAAACACACCCCCACCTGATAGAGCTAGATACAACCACGTACCATATGGGATTCATACCCACTATGTACCACATCGATAAGCCAAGATTACATGGACTAAGGGTCGAGGGCTCAAGGGACTTGAACTGATGACCTATGCTCTGATACCATGTAGGAGTTTATGGTGAACTCCTCAAACACCCCAGAATCACTTATAAAACAAAATAACTTCCACAAGAGAGAAATGGTAGAAATATCATGCTATCATTAAGATGAAAGAATGCCAAACTGAATATGGAAAAGTTCGTATGAAGCCTTGCTTATATAGTAAAGGTTGAGATGTAGTATGTAATATGATTTTGACATGTGTCATAATCTTATGACATGTGACAACTAACTAACTACTTAGGAAATAATGCTAGATAAGATAAGACTTCTAGAAAAGACAACTCATCCTTCTAGAAGGAATCTTATATCCTAAGCAAACATGTGAACCTATCACCTAGTAAATGATACCTAGGAATATAATTAAATTCCTAAGTAAACTTATGTAAGTGTAATTAAATAATTGATTACACCAACATAATCAAATTAAACATATTAAGGATTGTGGTTCTCTTCCTTTTGATTAAGACACATATTTCCTCTAATTGATACTGAATTTAAAATCTCTCATCAATCATCTCATTTCATCTTTTTCTAGCACTAAGTGGGGGCGAGGGGTTAGGTTAGCCTTTTCCTCATAAGACACTTGTCATTGCCCCTTTTAGCTATTTGACTATATTCCATGTATATATGTAAGAGCAAACTTGGGATGTGGATGACATGCCTTAAGTTGGATCACATGTGATGTACTAAGTTTTGGGGGAAACCCCTTTTGATGATGTAGTTCGATTCAGAAACATATGACTTGGCATAGGGATTTTTGAATAACCTCTCATGTCTTCTTCTACTTTAAAGAAATTACTCAAAACAATGGTGTTAACAACTACTTTAAAGTGGGGGCATATATCACTCATGTTTCACTGTGTGATTTTATTCTTCTTGTGATGCATCCCTTTCTTGGTGGTGTCATTGGGTTTGATTTCCTCCAAAAGCATGATATTTCTTTGATTTTTCCTCTCTTAGAGACATTAGGCATGATGTTCCCTAAGAAGAGACCTTACAATAACTAAGAAAAAACCCTTTTAATGTACCTTACACTATTTCACATTTACAATATCTTTTATATGGCCGAACCTTGCATAACACAATATTCTCGCCTATGGTACCATCTTGTTTATTCATGGGTGTCAAGCATACAGAGTTTTACTTGCCTCATGGATCTTGTTGTTTATATTATGTGTTGCCTTGTCAGAGTTATCTAGAGGTATAGCTTTGGTATGGTTAGAGTATGATGAGAAGCCTAAATGTGGGCATGACTTTCTCATTATATGGTGAGAAACCATTACAAAGGCATGACTTTCTCACTAAGCCACCCCTTGGATACTCACCTAGTAGACAACCTAAAGTTCCATTGCCTCAAAGTGAGCATAATTTTTTGGACAAAGAACCTAGATTTGATCTACAATGTGTAGGACAAATGGTCGAAGCTTGATCCACCCCCTTTTTCTTTTGTTTTTTGTTTTTATTTCTTTTTGACATTGTATGTTTGTGTATATTGTTTGGTTGCATATCATACACCTTGTGGGTTTCCTTTTGTGCTTATATCGGTTTGACATAGGATCTTGGATCCTAGCAGCTTGACCACCCCCCTTGATATTTTTTTCCTAGACCATCCACATCGGTACAATTGGACCCCTCTTGAATGTCTACTTTAGTGTGAGTTTGAAGCAAGTTCCTCCTCTCCCTAAATTGGGGCCTAAATGTAGTGACAAAAAATGTCACCCTTTCCTTTTTCACACTTAATTTTTGAATAATTTGTGTTAAAATGAACCTAATTTGACCTTGATCTAGTGTTGTAATGTGTTTTACACATTCACATTAGGTTGAGGATCCTTTTAAGATAAATAAACCTAATTTTTCCTTAATTTAGTGTTGTAAAGTGTATTTATTTACACCTTCACATTAAGTTTAGGGCCCTTGTAAACTAAATAAACTTAATGGTGCCTTATTCAAGGTGTTTTAAAGTGTATCCTAAGACTTTCATAGTAATCTAGGATTTTATTAATTAGTTGGGCTTATCTATTCCTTAATTGGCCCTATTTTGCATCTACAAGCCTTATTAAATGTATTTTTCTAGAGATAATCTTGACATTTATTAAATAAGAAATCATAATTCAATTTTTTGGGTCATGTGTTCTAGATTTAGTGATTTGGGACTCAAACGTAACCTTAGTCCTATGATTCCCATCGAGGTCTTGGGACCTGCTTTCAAGTTTCACATTAAAAAAGAACTGTATTGGAGTTTGTGCCCTAGTTTTGAGCCAATGGGACTCATACGCCACCTTGGGCATATGAGTCCCACTCTAATCAAGACCTAATTTAAATTTAATTTTTGGTAAGATTTTATCTTCCTAGATTTGATGTCATCTTGTAATATTGTAATTTCAAGAAATTTGGTATAAATAAGTATAAATAAAAGGTTATTTCTCTCATTTTAATGTAAGACTTTCAAGAGAGAGTTCTCAATAGCAAGTTTGTGATTACAAGATTATTCAAGGACATTCAAGAGCATTTTCAAAGGCATTCAAGGGCAGTTTTGTCCATCATTTGTTGCAGCAATTCAAGATCCATCATCATGTCAAAGGCATAATGCATCAAGTATGTTATTGAGCTAGTGTTGTGATGTAGCATTCAAGATCCAAGTTAAGCATTGTTCCATATGTAACTCAAGGTCAAGATCTACATTCTTCATGCCCACTTCAAGTTAGATTGCATATTTACATTGCACGACATCATTCAAGGTATCATTTCTCATGTTTAATGTTTCCTTGTTTCATCATATGGTTTAATTAACTAAATGAGGTTTGACCAAGGAAAACCCCTATTTCCTAATAATCAACAAGTTTTTCCTCTCTCTACATGTGTGATTGCATATCTAGATACTTTTAGGATTGAAGATCCTTGAATGCAAAGTTACGAGATTGAGGAAAGTTGTCAAATGGTCACAAGGTTGTCATCTTCATAGAAAGTCATGTAAGATTGAAATTCGGTGCTTCAGATTCAAAAATTAGGTTTGGAAGGAAGAGCAGAGATAGGAGATTAGATTTAGAATTTGAGATTTTGAAAAAGAAAAACAAGACTAGTACACCACTTCTAGCATATGATTTCTAGTATAAGGATTTTTACCAAATTTCAGGAGCTCTAGAATTGTCAGTACCAAATTCTTGTTTCTGTCCAAAAACCCTAAAATGGTACTTATACGCCCAGTGTTGTGTATGAGTCCCAATGAGCATTAAAATCAACATTTTTAAGATTTTAGGCCTCATTCCAAGCACATTCAACTTCCTAGGTGCACCTTTGTACTTAAATTCCAATTTACTATTCTGATTTTAGTTCATTTCTAAATCATTTACTTAATTCTTGCACATCATTAGGTTTTATCATTACCTTTTGCATGTCACTTGTCTTCCCAAGCCCTAGTCTGGTGGTGAACCCCATTTTAGTCTTTAATCACACCCTAGGACACCTTATTGCAATATCTCTTTTCCTCACTTCATCCTTGGATTGAGATCTCTAAGGATTCCTTGAATGAACTAAGTGAAATAGGTCTTAAACCCAAGTTCCATCTTCCCAAAATTTTGGAGCACCCTAGTTCCTTCATTTCACCAACACATAACACTTTACCTCGAGCAATATGTGTTCTAGGAATAGGTATCTAGGACCCATTCGACCATTGGTGAATGGATCCTCCTTAGATATTTGAACCTAAATTTCAAATATGTTTTTGGTGGTATGTTAAGGTCCCCAAATCCATATTTCAATATTGTCTTTAGAGAAAAATTGATGATCAAGAGCATTCAAGAGTAGGATTATCAGAGATTTATTGAAACTTTCAAGATTCAATCATCATGCTAAATTCTTCTTGCATCATGCATGTTTTTTGAGCTAACATTGTGATGTAGATTTCAAGTTCAAGTTCAAGCATTCAAAGCATTATCTCAAGCATAAAGATCCACATACATTGAATCCATTTCATGCAAGTTCTAGACCTTCTAAGATCTTCATTAAAGGGTTTATAC
This sequence comes from Sequoia sempervirens, assembly GCA_007258455.2. Lineage (NCBI taxonomy): Eukaryota > Viridiplantae > Streptophyta > Pinopsida > Cupressales > Cupressaceae > Sequoia > Sequoia sempervirens. Next base: position 126,081,203 of record VDFB02105785.1, read on the forward strand.
AAAGGTTTATTGAGTTTTAATATAGCTTTGTTCATTCTTCATTCCCTCTTTCATGATTTATTTCAATTCAAGGTTTGATTACCAAAATGGTTTTTAACCAAGGAAAACCCCCATTCACCAAAAAATAATAATTTTTCTCTGTTGTGTGTGTGTTGTTGATTTAGGTTGAAGAATGATTGAAGACCTCTTGAAGTGCAAGATTGGAAAAGTTTTCAAAGTTGTAAAATTTATCAAAGTTTTCAAATCATAGAATCTAACCTATAGATCTGATTTTTGAATTTACGACACTAAAACCTAGACAAATCAGAAGCTATAGATCAACATCAAAGGCTCCCAAAAGTTGCTGAAAAACCCTGACAAAAGATCCATTTTACCATGGATGAATGAGCCCCAAATAGCTTTTAGAAACTTACTTTTGGTGATTGGTAAACATCATTTTCCCCTTCTCTGATCTACAATTTGTTTTTTGTTTGTGTCAATATTGAGCTTTATCCTGATGTTTCAAGTTTGAATTGGCATAATTAGATTGATTTGATATTTTTATTTTTCAAAAGTGCTATTTGAACTTGACCCCCATCCTCAAAGCATAAGGAAATTTGAAGATTCTCACATTGAGTTGATTCACCTAAGGATTGTTAGTCAATTATTTGTGGGGATCTCATTTTCTAATGAAATAAAGGAAAATAGGTTCATCAATCCATTTTGGTGAACCTACTCATTTTTTGGTGTTTCATTCTGGTGAACCTAACTTTTTAGCATCATATTTATTTTTATTTAGAGTCCATTTCAACCCTAGATCTTTTATTTTCATTACTTTTCATTGCATTGCATTGGTTTTCATTTAATTTAGGGTTCTTTACTTGCATTATTTTGCATCTCATTTAGGGATTTAGGTTTACATTTTTGCATTCTTTAAAATATGGAAATTTCAAAAATCTCAATCATTTTGCATTATGTTTACACAAAATTGCATGATCAACAACTTAAATTTGAAAATTGAATCAAAATTGCATCTCAAATTAGGTATTTTTGTGTCATTTAACATCATTTTTCACTTGCATTTAGATTTGATTTTTTAGAAATATGAAACTATAATCACTTGTTTGAAATTAGAATATGAAAAACATAAAAAATAACTTTGAAACCTATAAATTAATTTTCAAAAATCCTAATGTGAGACCCATTCTACCATGGGTGAATGGTTCCCTAATTAGAGCTTTTTTTAAGTTTTTGAGCTTCAAAAACACTAATTCTATGTGCCTGCATTCAGTTTGCTATTTGAGTTTCCAAAATTTCTGTTTTTGGAAATTATTCGTATTGAGGTTAATTTGTCAAATTCAGTGCATTGTTTGAATTCAAATTAACACCATTTTCAAGTTTTTACATAGCATAATCATAAATTTGTCTTGTTTTAGATCTAAAAATTTCTTTTACATACTTGCATTGCACATTATATTCTAGGGTGTTTGATTGCATCTTACCTATTCTCCATTGTGGGTGCACCTTAGATTTTTTAAACTTGTATAAGCTTCAAAAATTAGTGTCATATTTCCAATACTATTATTAGATGTAGTTTGGTATTCATGACATCCTGTGATACATCACTCATCATGGATCTTAGGTTTTCTAACTCTTTCACTCATAGTATTGACACTAGTCAACCCACTATGGATCATACACTTGACACTTCATTTACTATGACCTCCTTACCAAAAAATAATGAGACTAATGTTTAATCAATGGTTTCTAATATCCCTCAAGAGAACCTAAGAAGAATGGATGAAGAGTTAGAGAAATTGCAAAACTTTGTGAGTTCTGAGTCCATCATTGGTAATGCAGTACCTATGATAGAAAACACAAGAAAGTTGATTAAAATTGAAAAGGGAATAGAAATAATGTATAGCCTTAGTCACATCATGCAAAATCACATAATATATAAAGATAAGTATCCTATAAACCCTTTGGTCAAGTTCATTGAAGTTTAACCTCATAAGGGCCTAACAAAGATGCCCCTCAACATTGCTTTCTCATAACATGACATAATCAAACATGCACTCAATGGTCCTCTTTACATAGTTGAAAGAATGAATGACAAGAATACTAATGGGATACTAATTTATCTCATTTATGTAGAGAATGTGATCACTAAAGAATTATTATCTGTGCATGAGCTTTATCAAGATAATTATGAAAAATTGAAAGAATGGATCAAAATGCATAGTGGTTTTGCTTTCCCTATAATAGGTTTGATAACCCTTCCTTTAAAATTTGGAAGAAAAATAATTAAGTGTCTCATTCTCCAACATATATTCATTAGACCAATTTTGTGTGAAGTTAGGCTACCCATGGATTCACTCCATGAATTCATCTTGTTAGTTGTGCATAAATGTTTAAAGTTTCCATTTGAAAATGTAATCTTTATAGTACACCATAGTGGCTTTAATCCTATGTCTTCATGTGGGAATTTCTCATTGGATTTATTTTTGCCTAAACCCATGGAACCTATTAGGCTTCATGATGACAATTTTTTCAAATATTATCAAAATTTTAAGACAAAGAGCATAACAAAATTATCCCTTAGTAATATACCCCAACCCACAATTGAGCCTCCTATCCTTCATGAAACCATGATTGAACCAAAATCCCTTCCAAGTAACCAAGACCAAAAATAGAAAATTTTGCACCCATTTCCTCTAAGATACCACAAGATAACGGAATAAGTCCCCTTGTACCTCCTAAAATAAAACAAGTTTACAAAGCTAAATAGAAAGTGGTTGAACAACCTCCCATGGTTCCTTTTGTGCCTCCCTTAAGGGAAGAAAAGAAACCTGGTTGATAAGCCCACTCCTACACAATCACAACTTCAAAAAAAGAAGAAAAGAAATAGAAATGCTAGAGAGCATAGCCATAGACATTATTCTATTTCTCATTTGTTATAGGAAGAAGAAGAAAATAATAACATAGAAAATAAAAATACAAACTTACCTCAAGCAATGAATGATGATTCTCCACCTTTGTTGCAACAAGAAAATCCTGTATCTTGAACACAACAAGAACAATCACCTTTTATGGATATTATCATTAGACCTCTAATTGTGATAAACTTGGATGATGATAATGAAACTGCTAAAATTGATGAAGTGCATAAAGATTTAACTTTATTGTTTTCCTCTTCTATGAGATTAAATGATAATAATCATGATGATCCTCCTATAAAGAGTGATTCACCATGTGTTGACCTTCGTGATTCTCCTAGTTTGGCACTTGGCATTCTCCCTTCGGCTAGTTTCCCCCCTTCCACATATATTGAACAAGATTGGGATGTAGACAACCTGCTATAGTTTGACTCACATGTGCCTTACTAGACTTGTCTTTATTTTTATTTTCATGTTCTTTGTGTGATTGCATGTGCATAATGTGATCCCCTATATTGTTATATTTGACATGTCTTTATGTTCATTCCTCTATTTGTACCTACATTCTTCGATATGTCGTAAGTCCTTTATCTTTTCTCTTTTATTGTGTTTTCCTTTTGGGGATGATGCAAGACATTGAGACATTTAGGTCTCTTCCACATTGACCCAAAAAAAAATTCTTTGTTTTCCCTCTCTATGTGTCATTCTTCCCATTCCATGATTTATTTAGGGAATAATGAAGTTTTTGAGCTCTATAATAGCATTGTACCGAAGACATAAGCTGACGCAAAATCCATGGATCCCTTTTGTGTTTGGGATTTCATTTTGGGGGAAACCCATTTTTCATGATGTAGCTTCATTTGAAAACATATGCTTGACATAGGGATTTCCAATGAAGCTCTCATATCTTGTTAGCATTTATCATTTGATACTTTAAAGTAATTTCTCACAACAAGGTGTTTAACAATGGCATTATCATTTTAATTTTTTTTGATGAAATCTTATGTTTCATAGTGTGGTCTTCTTATTTCATGCAACATGTCTTATTCTTAGTGGTGTCATTAGGTTTGATGTCCTCCAAGACTATGACCTTTCTAATCATATGGCATTCCTCTTAGTGGTGGTGCTACAGATTACATTCCCTAAGTTGTGAATATTTTATCCTTAATTTTTCCTCTCTTGGAGATATTCAACATGATGTTCCCATAAAGAAGACCTTACATGAACTAAGAAAAAACCCTTTGAATAGCCTATTTTCATATTTGTGTTCATGAGTGCTTAGCATAACACAACTTGCTTTTTCATGGCCACCAAGCATAATACACCTTGCTTTCCAGTAGGGCCATGTTTTTTCATAAGTTCTTAGCATAACACAACTTGCTAAGCCTTATGAAGCTCAAAGTTCATAATTTTGGGCACCTTATTGGAGTTATCAGAGGTATAATTTTGGTATATGGTTAATACAATGGGATCCTAGATAGACCTCGCATGAATTTCTCATGGTATAGTGAGAGCCTATAGACATGGCATGACTTTCTCACTTAGCCACTTTTGGGAGCTCACCTAGTGGACAGTGGATTTTACTAGCCCATGTGAGTGTGTATTTTGTTTGCATAGTGGATATCATGTTTTGAACTTGTAAACGTTTTTGGGAAAAACAACTAAGGCTTGATCCACATTGAGTTGGTCAAACAATCAAGGCTTGATCCACCCCTTTTTATGTTTATTCTTCTTTCTTTTACTCTTTGACATTGTATGCTTGTGTATCTTGTCTTTCAACTGCATATAATACATCTTGTGTTTGTTCCTTTGTGCTTATGTTGGTTTTCCATGGAATCTTGATCCCGGGGGCTTGGCTACCTCCTTGATCTTTTTCATCCTATCTCACTAACATTTGTACAATTGGACCTCCTCTTGGTTCATATTTGTCTACTATATTGTGAGTTTTCACTTGCACTCATTCTCTCACTAAAGTGGGGGCTAAATGTGTAACTAAGGAAAAAAGTTAGGTTTTCGTAAAAAACCTAGATAAACAATGAAGTAAAATGGAGTAAAATAACTCAAAAGAAAGAACAATCTAACCAAAAGTCTTCAAGCCCTCCATGATTGACCTTCATTTCCCTTCTCCATTTGCTGCAATATTATGTTCTCCCTTAGATTTTGATGAACAACTATGACTATGACTAGGCCCTAAGCAAATATTAAAGGATTCTATTCTAAAGTTGCAAATGAACTCAACAATTGCAAGTATGAAGCAAGCCTAAAGTCTGAAGTATGAAATCACAAAGTCAAGAGATATGAAGTGCGAATTGTTAAATGTGAAGTGTATCAAATGAGGTTGAAATGACCTTTTTACAGAAAAGACAATTTTAAATGAATGGCCAAGATTGAAAGTTGAGAGATACCCTAAGATCAATGGCTAAAATTAAATGTGACAACCAACAATTAGGGTTAGGGCAACATTAGGGTGAAATTTGAAATGAAGGGCTTAGATTTTATTTTAGAAAAATCAAATCAATGGTGGAAAATGCATGTGACAAGAGGATATTGGGCATGGAAAAAGAGGTTGTTGGAAAATCAAATAATAATTTAAAATTATTTGATTTCAAAGCTTGAATTGACCTTTTGAATTAAAAATTAATTTAATTCAAAAGTGGTGGGGTCATGTGATAGTAAATAATGATTTTAAATTATTTACTTGGTTGGAAAATGGAAAGTGGGAATGGTAATTTAAATAAATAATTTTATTTAAATTTGGAGAAAAAGAAAAAAGAATAATTAAATAATTATTAGGAATTATTTAATTGTAGAGGAAAGTACAAAGTGAATAATAATTAAATAAATTGAGAAATTTATTTAATTATAGAGAGGCATAGGAAATTAGTGACGTATTTAAATAAATAAATCAAGTTTATTTATTTATATAATCAGGAGGAAATAGTTAGGAATTATGACATTAGTACATAATTAAATAATTTAATTATGTGAGGAGGATGTTTGACATAGAAAAATGTGGTTTGTAGGTCTAGGACATTCTAATGTGACTACATTTTCCCCCTCTTTGTCATAATATAGTTTATTGCATTGTGACAAAGAAAAAAAGTCAAAAATATGCCCCAATGCAAAATATGATGAGGAAGAATGACGAGGAGGTAGCGGTATGCCCCCTCAAGAGGATAGGAAAATTCATAGAACACGATTGTGATCTAAAAATGGATGAGGAGACCAGAAGACAAAGGAAAATTGCATAGGGGAAAAATAGATAAGGATGTTGAAGATGCAAACTAGAAGAAATGCTAAAGTGGAAAAGATGAATGGTAGCACATAATAGATGGAGGTTAGTATTAGAAAGAGATCTTCAATATTTTCCAAAGTAGTAATATATGTTGCTTTAATCATCATTAGGTAGTAAAATGTGATAAATGGACAACAAAAACCATGTTATGACATATACCAAGGTGTGCAAGGTCATCCATTTGTGATAAACAAATAGTCGTAGACAAGGAATGTCCTAACTAATACTAAGGGCTAAGTTTCCCTAGTCTTTTTGTCAAGATACACCAAAGACAACAATCAATGAAAAATAGGTCATGAGACATCATCACACCTCTAAATCCTTCATGGGACATCCTCAAGGTAGCTAGTAACATGACCAAGAGAAAACAATAAAAAGATAAGTCAAAATAGACTAGTAAAATTAAGAACCATTCAATTGTGTTTGCCAATATTTGTTTATCGAAGGATGATTGCTTGACAGTTTGACAGTTTTGATGGTTGGAGGGTGCCTATCATTAGGAAGAACATCCTGAAAAGGAAAATGACACTTTGGCAATTTCCAAGTCCAAGACGGACACATCTTTGAGGGGACCATAAAGTGATGAGATTGACATTGTTTTTGGCAATTTGACTTATTTTGACTAGATGACTGAGTGGACTATTTTGTTTGTTGGTTCACAATTTAATGGTGAAAAAATGATTGTATTGTATATGAGCTTGACTATGTCTGACTTATTTGACTTATTTGACTGCCTTGTAGCTCAATATGACTCTTGACTTTGTTGAAATGACAAAGGGGTGAATCATGATTTTATTTGACAATGCCTAAAGCACTGACCTAATGCCTCGGGGGCACATCGATAGATGGCCTTGCCTACGTCCAGTCATGGAGGCAACATAGTTTGAAAATGACAAAAGACTGACTTGACTAACTCAAACAGACTTGGACTCTATTTTTGGGATTTTTGAGTGTTATTTGGATGTTTTTGGATTTTTGACATGTTTTTATTTTTTGGATTTTCTTAGGACATTTTATGATTTTTATGAATTTTTTTAGCACTTTTTAATGATTTTTATGATTTTTTCAAGACATTTTTTAAATTTTTATGGCCTTTTTAGGATATTTTTCTGAATTTTATGGCTTTTTTTTAAGGTCTTTTTCTAATTTTAATGAATTTTTATGTTTTATGAGGATTGTAACAAATTCATGTGAATGATGCCTACAAGAAAGTAAACAAAAATACACAAGAATCCAAGGACAAACAGGATCTTGCCCCTAGTCAAGCTAAATACCAATTGATAGGTGATGATGATGATGACAACGACATTGTTTAACATGAGGATGACGTTAATGTGACTAAAGGACCAAAGTTTGTAGCAAGGCTAGGAACAAGGAAAAGGAATGTTTTAGACGATGTGCTAGGATGCATAGCAAGATTGTATGGATTAGACTCGTTGCATTTGGAATGACTTGTTTTAGGATTGAATGGGATGATGGAGGATCTTTAGATTGTTTGACAAGGGAAATCCAAGATAGGAAATAGACATGAAAGGATGATGGGTGGCATTGGTAAGAGACATGAGACTAGAAGAATTGTCATATGATCTCCAAGGACTATGTCACATAGGAGTAATAAGTTTTCTCCAATATATGGGTTTAGATAATGCTATGAAGGAAACGACATGATGTTTCATCAATAGTATATGACTATAGGATAAACATGTCAATATTTTTCTCAAAGCATGATATATATTTGTACCCCAGTCCTTATCAAGATAAAAGTAGGCAAAAAAAAAAGGATGGAAATGTCAAGGCTTAGATGGATAGATGGAAATGTCACGAGGAAGGCATGGGAGATGAGATGACTTGCCCCCAAGTGTAAAAGTCCACATAGATAATTGATCTTACACATGAGGCATTTTTTCTAGTTTTTCATCATGGTAATTACCCAAAGTGCCATAAAAATGGTTTTCACTATTGGATGAAATTTTTCTCTTTACTATTTTCTTGATTTTTTTATTTTTTATTTTAGTATTTTTATATGGACGGGATGTCTTGGATGCTCACTGATTGTTATAGAATTGTTGACAGTGCTGATATAGAGATTGGTTCCATGATATGCCAATAATGACCTTTCTAAAGTAGTTTCCTTGTCAGGGTCATTTTGCTTGCATACAACTAATTGATGTCACTATGATCCTTTTTGATACTAGAGCCGGCCTTATCAGAATATGCACATCGCGATAGAGTTCCATGTAAGTCCTTATAATAAAGATTTGCTACCAAGATGCGATGGATTTATGAGGTATATGTTTTAGAATTTAGGCGTGATGTAGGATTATGATGGATGATGGTAGATGTGGAAGGGTTGTTTGGACATTTGGATGAATCACTTTTTATTTTCCAAACTTGGGATGGTGGATGATGAAGTTTGGAATTTTGATTAGAATAACATTTGGAACCAAAAAATTTATATTCCCTACTTGATGACCATTTTGAAGGAGGTGGACATTTATTATAAGTGGGAGTCCTCTTTTCTTGTGGCTCCACATTTTGATTGAATTTTGGATTTAGCATATTTTCTTTGCTTGATCTATTTTTCATTGGGATCCATTTTAACTTCATTTGTCCACTGGGATTTTTATTTGATTCAATTACCTTTGGAATTTGATCTTCAACTTTCAATTTTTAATGATTTTATTTTAATTGGTTCAAATGGGAGGTTTATTCATGTTGGAATGATGGTTTATGGTATGGATGGAAGGAGTGTTAGCAACAACCTTATGACAAGGATTACTCATGGCCCCCATTTTGATGTTTGCATTAGATAAAGTTTCCCCCAATATCAAGGAGTTACCACTAACATCATTAGATTCTCCGACTGAGGAATAGCCAAGACCTTGATGTCTAGGATTTTCATAAAATTGTATTGGTTCATGAATTCCTTTCTCATGTATGCCTAGTATTCTTCCTTGATATTGCATGTTTTGACATATTCTCTTTGCGATGGGTTATTTGTCATTTTGGAAGCAAGATGCAATCCCATCATTGTGTATGTGGAGGTCATTACTGAGTATTTTCTCATCTACAAGATAGCCTGCTCTGACAAAGATAGTTGATCCTAGCTGATAAGATGTTGTCACTTCATTGACATGGAGTATAGATTTCTGATTAATGTCTTTTGTCTGATTTTGTGACATATTTGATTTAGATGATTCTACAAGTGCTTCCAAGTCGATGTCGAAACCGTCTTTATAGTCACTGTCATAGAATCCAATGAATTTAGCTATAGCTTGACCATTTGCAAATATGTCAAGAGTAGAAGACTTGATTGTTTGAGAGGAAGATGATCTATGTGTCCCAAGGGAGCAAGTGTCTCATTTTTGGAAATGGAAATGTTTGGATCTTGGATAGGGTCGTCTTCAAGTATTTGATCATGAATGATATAAAGGTCAAGGAGTGGATCATTTTGGGTTTCTTGATCAATGGTAGTGTCTTGGTCAAAGAAGGGTTTTTCTTGGATGACATGATTGGGAATGGGATCTTGATCAAGAATAGGTTTATTTTGGATCCCATTATTATCTAAAAGGACTTCTTGAATGGATTTAAAGATAGGGTCATGGGATAAACTACTTTGATCTTGACATGAAGGTGAGGTCATGATGTCATTCTTTGGACTTTATTTTTGACATGTATCCTCTAGTTTAACAAATGGGGTGTGACTTTAGAGATCATGGCAAGATGTATTAGTGGATGAAGGACTAGGATAGGATGAGGAAGCTTGGAAAGGGTTAGTGGATGGACTAGGATATGATATGGAGGCTTGGAAGGGATTAGTGGAAAGATGGCTTCCCTTGCCAAGGTTAGGATAAGGGTAATAAGTGAATGTTTGTTGTGGATTAATTACATGAATTGTGTGAAGGGAATCTTCATAGTGAGGGTAGATAGATGGAGGACTAGAGCTTATGAGTTATTTGTAAGAAGGGTATTGGTATTTGGATTCGATGAATTGTCTTTTGAAGCCTATGTCTTGTTGGTATTTACCATTATGGATTAACTCGTATTCAACTTGAATAGAAAGAATATCAAGGTGAATTGAAGCCATGATCGTGAAATCTAGAGAATGAAAATGAAATGGTATGTCCTAAGCCTAAGGTATGGAACCTAAACTATGTTGTTTTTCTGGGTGGCAGGCAGTTACATTATTTCAGGTAGTAATTGCATTGCAAAAAAGAAAATGCATTATTTCAGGCAAAAATTGCGCTGCAAAAAGGAAAATTCATTGTTTCAGGCAACAATTATGTTACAAAAAAAGAAAATGTGTTGTTTTAGGTAGCAATTGCATTGCAAGTTGAACAAGGTCTAGCTTTCTTGCAATTTTGACAAATTTTTGAGATTGTTTCAATTTGAATGTGTTTTTCTAGATTTGTGAAGGATGTTTATGTGTTCATTGGTTCAGAAAACACTTGGAAAACACATGATTTTATCTTTGAATGTTGAAAAACAAGCACAATGAAGGAAAGAACAACCCTATCGATGGAAAGGACTATATCCACTGGATTCCCACTTATATTTCTCCAATTGCACTTATTCTTAGTAGGTGACTTAGAAGCTTGGCCACAATGGCTCCCCTCCATGGCACTCGCTTCTCTGAGTCAACCAAGCTTCGAGTTCTCATGGATCTCCCATGACAAACTCTTCACCTCTAATAAGAACTAAAAGAATGTGGGTTGGCTTGGAAATGACCATTGCTACACCAGTGAATAGAAAGGGATTTTGGAAACTACAAAAAAGGTTTTTAGTAAGGGAACCCATTCAGGTGGCTATGCATGAGGCAAGATAAAATTTTCTTTTTAACAAATATGCACCTATAATCCTAAGTTTTCCATTAAGATTCACATTTGTATATTGATCAAGAGTAGCTTGGCTAAAAAGCTTCATTGCCAGTTTGAGTCCCCTTGGGGTGAGTACTTTTTCCCACCAAAGAAGGCCCAATTCCTAGAGTCAATAACAATTTCTCTTGCACCCAGGATCACACAAATGCACAAGGGGAGAGGATACTTTTATTATTGAATTAGGGTTGCAAAAATATGAAAACACATGTTCATTTTAATGCCCAAATTAAAATGTGGGGGTGGAAAAGTAACAACTTATAAGTTTTTTTGTTTCTTAGGATCACACAAGGCACAAGAGAATTGCATACACACTTAAAAAGCTATCACTACACCACAAGACACACAAAATAATTGTTCATTTTAAAACCAACTTAATGTGAGACAAACAATGTTCATTTTAAGCCAATGCCATGAAATATGTATGCAAATTTTAGCCTTCATGAGTTTCAATGCAATTTGTGTTCATTTTAAGCCCATGAGTGAATATGCATGTTCATTTTAAACCCATGAAATGCAAATGCAAGTTGTTTTTGTTGTTTTTTTCTTTTAAGATTGTAAAGGAGTTATAAAATCATAAAAAAATAAGGTTAGAAACTCCTTCTAGCTTGACACATGTTGCAAACAACAGATTAGTAACCCAAAAATCCCTAATCTACTAAACTGAAAAGTGAAATCTGAAAAAATGTTGTAAAAAACTGAAAGAAAAAATTTACCAGGTAAATGCATCGTACTATCTTTCAAATACGTTGCAATAGATCAAATATGTTGTTCTAGTTGTCAAATGCATTGCACCATATCAAATACATTGCACGAGCTATCAAATGCGTTGTACTAGATCAAATTTGTTGCACAGGTTTCCAAATGCATTACACCAGATCAAATGCACTACATGGGCTATCAAATGCATTGCACTGGATCAAATGCATTGCACAAGCTATCAAATGCATTGTACGGGCTGCCAAATGCATTGCAACAACTCATAGCCACAAAAAAATCATGTTTTTCTTGTAAAAAATGCTACCCTTAACCAAAATATGTAGTATAATATATGAAAATTCATCTCTCGACCCTTCCAAATGCAACCATGTTATTTTTTGACCTCAAAAGACTCCCAAAAGTGTGATTTGAAAGATTCTTCAAAAGTACCTACACCCTTCAAGACAAAAAAACACCAAAAAATTCCAAGCAAAGAATGCCAATCAAAAGGGTTAGTAGTTACTGTCTGGTTCACTAATGCAACTAAGGAAAAATGTTAGGTTTTCATAAAAACCCTAGCTAAAAAATTGAGTACAATGGAGTAAAATAGCTCAAAATAAAGAACAATCTGACTAAAAGTCTCCAAGAACTCCATGATTGGCCTTCATTTCCCTTCTCAATTTGCTCCAATATTATGTTTTCCCTCAGATTTTGATGAAAAAATATGACTATGACTAGGTCCTAAGCAAATATTGAAGGATTATATTCTAAAGTTGCAAATGCACTCAACAATTGCAAGTATGAAGCAAGCCTAAATTCTGAAGTATGAAATCACAAAGTCAAGAGATATGAAGTGTGAAGTGTGAAGTGTATCAAATGAGGTTGAAATGGCCTTTTTATACAAAAGCCAATTTTAAATTAATAGCCAAGATTGAAAGTTGAGAGATACCCTAAGATCAATGGCTAAAATTAAATGTGACAACCAACAATTAGGGTTAGGGCAACATTAGGGTGAAATTTGAAATGAAGGGATGAGATTTTATTTTAGAAAAATCAAATCAATGGTGGAAAATGCATGTGACAAGAGGATATTGGGCATGGAAAAAGAGGTTGCTAGAAAATGAAATAATAATTTAAAATTATTTGACTTTTAAGGCTGACTTGACCTTTTGAATTAAAAAATAATTTAATTCAAAAGTGTTGGGGTCATGTGATAGTAAATAATGGTTTTAAATTATTTACTTGGTGGGAAAATAGAAAGTGGGAATGGAAATTTAAATAAATAATTTTATTTAAATTTGGATAAAAAGACAAAAGAATAATTAAATAATTATTGGGAATTACTTAATTGTAGAGGAAAGTACAAAGTGAATAATAATTAAATAAATTGAGAAATTTATTTAATTATAGAGAGACATAAGAAATTAGTGACGTATTTAAATAAATAAATGAAGTTTATTTATTTAAATAATTAGAAGGAAATAGTTAGGAATGATGACATTAGTACATAATTAAATAATTTAATTATGTGAGGACGTTTGACATAGAAAAATGTGGTTTGGGGGTCTAGGACATTTTTATGTGTCTGCAAAATGTAAGTACAGTACAAAAATGTATTCCTTTACATTTTCACATTTTGTTTGGGCCCTCTGATTTAAATTAGACTTAATTATGCCTCAATAAGCCCTATTTTGCACCTACAAGCCTAATAAATTACATTTTCAAAGTTGAAACCATACAATAATTAATGTCAAC
>VDFB02105785.1:126094760-126275318 GCA_007258455.2 Sequoia sempervirens
AAAATTTGATGTCAGCTTGTAATGTTTAATTTTTAGGAAATTAAGGATACATACCTATAAATACAAGGATATTTCATCAAATTCAAATCCTAAGAAATATAGATTTTTAAGAGATTTCAAGTGAATGTTTACAAGAGCTAATATTGTGATCAAGACTGTTCAAGAGTAGATTTATCGAGCATTTATTGTGGCATTCAAGATCTCAAGCATCATGTCAAAGTCTTAAGCATCATGCATGTTGTTGGAGCTAACATTGTAATGCAGGTTTCAAAGATCAAGTCAAGCATTCAAAGTCAAGATTTGAGAATCAAGATCCACATCCATTGAAGCCATTCCATGCAAGATCAAGATCAACATTTTAGATTTCTAAATGCTTATTCAAGTGTTTGGTGAGTTGCAAGATTGTATTATTTATTTAACATTCCTTTCACATTTCATTATTTCAATTCAAGGTTTAATTACCTAAACGGGGTCTGACCAAGGCAAACACCCATTCGCCAAAAAAAATCAAATTTCCCCCCTTGTTTTTGTATTACAAATTTTAGGTTGAAGAAGGATTGAAGATATTTTGAAGAGAAAGATTGGAAAAGTTGTCAAAGTTGAAAAAGTTGTCAAAGTTGTCAATTCACAAAAACTCACCTACATATTTGATTTACGACTTTTCAACACTACAACCCAGATCAAATAGAAGCTACAAATTGACATTAGAGGCTCTCAAAATTTTTCTAAAAACCCTGAGCAAAGACCTTTTTTCCCATGGGCGAATGAGTCCCAGATAACCTTCCAAAACTAGCTTTTGGTGATTGGTACAGAGTGTTCTTCCCTTCTCAGATCTACAAAAAATTGGTTTTTTTCTATTAGTATTGACCTTTAAATTGTTGTTTCAATTTTTAATGGGAATAATTGAGTAGATATGCTATTTTTAGTTTTTCTCCCAAAAGCATTGTTCAGGTTGAAACCCTTTTCCTCAAGTTTAAGGAAATCAGTAGATTCCTTCATTGAGTTGACTCACCTAAGGTCTGTAATTCAATTCTTTGTGTTGATCTCATTTCCTAATGAAATATTGAGAAATAGATATACATTTTAAATTGGTGAACCCTCCTCTCATAAACCATAAACAACACCAACATATTTTCCATTATTTTTGGTGGAAAGGAATTTAGAATAAAAATGGATGGCTCAAGTGTAATTTATTCATGTGGCTACTAAGTATTAATAAATACTTCACATGGAAGAATATACAAGTTGGAAAAAAGGTTTTTTTGTCCCTTTATTGTTCTTCCTCTGTGGGTGTAATGAAGAATGTTCCACCCATCTTTTCTTCTAGTGTTCTTTCTCGATGGAAATCTAGAGGCTGTGGAGGAGACAATTTCTATAAGCATCATCTCTGCATGATCTTTGGGAGCATTTGGGCCTTCCTAGTGGCAACCTCAAAATTAGGCCCCTCTCTTATTATATTGTATATTTGGTTGGAGAGAAATAGTTGTATTTTTAAGGAGCAGCAATAGGTTTTTCTACAAGTTTGGTACAAGGACAATTGTATGCTCAAGGAGACTATTGAGGCCATATTTGATTTAGTGGAACCTTTTTCCTTGACTGATTTTGTCACTTCTTCCCTCTTAGTTCTCTCTACGTCCACTAGATCTTAAGTCCATTTGGGTTTTAGGCAGGGGTTGTTCAAGAAAGTGAACTGGGAGGGCAAGTGGTGTCCTCCTTGTGTAGGATTCTATAAAATCAGCACTGGTGGTTTTACTTGAGGTAATCTAAGATCTACTGGTATTGGAGGAATGCGGCATGATAGTAGAGGTTTTTCTTAGTTCTTTTTCTCCATTATATGGGAGTGCATTCTAACAACCAATTGGAGGCCTGGGATTTGCTAAAGGCTTCGAAGAAAGCCTACGAGTTGGGTTGGAAAAAGGTGATTTATGAAATTATGGACTCTATGATTCTGGTCTTTTTGTTAAATAACCAAATAAAATAGAATTGCTCTTGGAGGTTGGGTATGCTAGCCAAACAAATCCTTCATTTGGCCCCAAACTTTGACTCTATCTCCTTTGTGCATATTCCAAGGGAATGGAATAAGGTGGTTGATTATTTGACCAAATGGGAAACTGATGAGTTGGAGGAGTCAAGTGTTTGGAATTGGTATCAGATAGATAAGGAAAAAATTAGAGGATGGCTCAAATTCTTCATGAAGATCAAAAAATTAGTTGTGTGGAGCTGGTTTATTTATTTACTCTTTGGTTTTAGGAGGATGGTTGCTATGGTTGTCTTTTAGTTTCCTATGAATTATTTTTTTAGGTTCTAACTCTTATATTGGTCTGAAGGGATTGGGCTTTCATTCTCTCCTTTTGTAATTACTTACTTTTCTTTGAATAAATTTTTACCCTTTTTTTAAAATAAAACTTTATAGATTAATAATATTAATATTGTTTGCAATATATTAATTATAATTTTTGGATCCATATTTAATTAATATTTCAATTGTAACAAATATTTTTGTTATATTTAATTTATTATTTAGTTTATTAAAAATATTGATGAGAGGTTATTTAACAAATTAGAAAATGTAATAAACTAGAAATGAAAAGGAAAAATATATTGAAATCTATATAGTAATGAAAATAATAATTAAAAAATAATAAAAATAAATAATAAAACTATTAAGTTAATATATATTTAAATAAATAATAATAAAACAAATAATAAAGTTATTAAGTTAATATATATTTAAATAAAATTAATTTAAAAAATATTGCAATTGAAATATTAATTCAATATGTACCTAAAAAATATAATTAATATATTACAAATAATATTAACATATATAAATTTTAATTATATTATAAATTATTATTTTTTTGGTATCCTTAGAGGTATCCCCACGACTCAAGCCCTGGGGCCACAAGGTAACCAACATAGCCCCCCAATGTCCATGGCAGGGTGATTTCCAAGCCAGAGAGAGCCGAACCCATGACCTCGAGGAGTAAACCCAAGACTTGAACCAACTCCTCTAACCTGTGGGGACAATTATATTATATTTTATTTGTGTTTACATTGAACTTTATTATTGTATTAAAAAAATTATGTTACGTATTTCTACAATATATTTATACACTTACATAATGTAAGTGGTTCAGGATTTGATAATTACATAATCAAAATTATGCAATAAATGATTAAATATTATTAATTTCTTTTAAATTGAATTTATAATTTAAATTAAATATATATTACAAGACAAAACATATATAATATTAAGCCATATTATATTTAATTTTATAAATTTATAAAATAAAGTTTTTCTAATCTCTATTTTTATAGTTTTTCTTACATTATGCTTCTTTATATTTAATATTACTTTATAAATTTCTTTTTATATTAAACTTAACTATTTAATTAAAAAATTTGATTGCATTTTTCACAATTAACTACATATTATACATTTAATTCTATATTATGTCAAAGGTGTTCTCTATATGAAGTTAACAACTTTCTTTTGAAAATCAACTTTTGAAAAATATATAGAAGGATGCAAGACCATTAAAATGATCTCAACCATCAATTTTTTTGAGTGTTAAAAAATATAATATATAATTAACTAAAAAACAAGTACGTTCTTATCTAGTCATAGGTTTAAATTAAGAAAACATAGGATAAGAATTTATTTTTTATTTTAAACGTTTTAAACTTTCATTTTTTAGATAAATAATAATAAATTTTTAATAAATATATATATTTTCAAATAATAATATTAATAAGAATAAATCAATAAATTACAAATTAACTTTTTATCATTTGAATAGGTTTCATTTTATTTTTCACTTTTTAAGTGCGGTGTTACTTGTAATTTTCATATAAAAGTTATAATTTAACTTTTAACAATTTTAATATAGTTTATTTTTATTCTTAATATTGTCTTTGAAATATAGTTTTAGTTTTTAAAATTTGATTTATTTAATAATATTTAATAATATATTTTTTAAGAACATATTTTTTTAGTATTTCAATTCTAATAGCCAATAGTAACATAGAATGATGATTAAGTTGTGGTGTTGTTCCTGGCATTAAGGTTCAAACACCTTTAGGGTGTAATTGTTGAATGCTTAAATTGGGGATGACATCCCCCATTTATGACCTCACCAGTTCATAGCTCAAGGTCAAAAGTGTTTACCCTTTAAAATAATATTTCAATTGTAACAAATTAAAAAAATAGTTTTACTTCAATTTTATTTAATCATTCATTAACTTAATAAGTTTATTGTTTGTTTACATTTATAAATATTTAGATTGTGATATATTTTGAATTTCAATTTAGTTTTACAATTGAAATTTTTATTATTTATCTCTTTTAATGAAATTACAAATATAACTAAAAATTATTAGAATTAATTTAATTTATAATTATTTATCTTACTAAAAATTTAATTATTGTAGAATTAATTCTATTTTGGATTTTAATTATAATTTATATAATAAAATGAATTAAAAACATAAAAATTAAAGTTAAAATTTATAGAGTGGGAGAAAGAAAGTAACTTTTGATTAGTCATTTCATGCCAACAATCCATGGATAGCATCTCCCCAAGGAGTTATGCTCATGGTAGCATGCCATTTGATTAAGGATATAAATCTCCTTTAAAACTTCTTCAATTTACCCATTTCACACTTAGGAGGAAAATAGATAGAGAGAGAAAGAGACAAAATAAAGAGAGAAATAGAGAAATAGAGAGGGGGAAAAAGAGATATACATACATAAAAAGAGAGATAGAGGTACATAAGTAGTGGTGTAGATACAAGGGAAAATATATGGAGCTCGACAAAGAGATAGAGATAGGAAGAGAGTTAGAGAAAGAGAGAGAAGAGTAGAGAGAAGAGGAGAGAGATAGATATATATAATCACATAAAGAGAGAGATAGAGAGATAATGAGAAATAGGAGACAAAGATATATATAGAGGTTGAAATATCAAGAGATAAAGAGGGAAAGGGGCAGAGGGTGATATAAATAGGGATAGCAAAAAATAGTAAGTGTAGAAAGATAGGGAGAGGGAAATAGATAGAGAGATTAAATGAGAGAAAGGAAGATAGAGGATGAAAGAAGGTAAGAAAAATATATAGAAAAATAAGGGAGAGAGGAAGATAGAGATTGAGAGATAATAAAAAATATAAATATAGATAGTGAGGCAAAGATATAAAGAGATCTATCTTTCTCTCTCTTCCCATATCTCTCTATATATCTCCCCATATGTATCTCTCTCTACCCCTCTCTATATATTTCCCTCTCTCTACCTCTCTCTATATACTTCATATCTCTATATTTATATGATCCCTCCATCTCTCCCTGTCTCATTCTCTATCCCTCTCTCTCCATTTCCATATCCATTTCCATCTCTATCTTCCTCTCTATCTCTCTACCTATCTCATTCTCCTTACCTCTCCTTACATCTATTTCTCTCTTTCCCCTCTATCTTTCCCAATATATATATATGTCTCTATCACTTTCTCTTTCTATATCTCTCAACTTCTTTATCCTCTCTCTATTTCTCTCCCTTTCTCTCTCTCCCTCTCTATATCTATCTCAATATCTCTCTCACTCAAACACATACACTCCTTTATTCTCCTTCCCTATCTCTATATCTATATATCTCTTTCACTCACACACACACACATTGCTTCTCCCTCAATATGTCTATATCTATCTCTATCTCTATCTCTATCTTTATCTCTATTTCTATCTCTATATCTCTCCCCCTCTCTCTTTATCTCCCTCCCTCTCTATGTTAATTATTTGTTACCTCCTTTATCTCTCACTCTTTCCCCCTCTATTTATATCTTCCCATATCTCTCTTTCCCTCTCTATTTCTATGTTATTATCTCTCTCTCTCTCTCTCTCTTATTTACTCCATCTCTCCCTCCATATCTCCTACTCTATCTTTATGTATATCCTTCTCTACCTCTCTCTATATATCATTTCCTATATCTTTATATTTATCTCTCCATCTCCCCCTCTTTCTATCTCTCCCTCACCTTCTCCCTCTTTCTCTCTCCTTCCATCCCTTCGTTTATAAATTTATCTCTCTTGGTATTTGTATTTTTCTCTCTCACCCTCTCTATCTTTCCCAAGTTATATTTATCCATATTTTTCTCTCCCTCCCTATCACTTCCTCTTTATATCTCTCTACTTCTCTCTCTTATCTCTATTTTTCTCCCTCCATCTACCTCCCTCTATATCTATTTATACATATCTATCTACCTCTCTAGATCTCTCCATATCTCTCTCTCACTCTCTCTCACTCCTTTCTCCCAACCTATCTCTAATTCTATCTCTCCATATTCAAATCCTTACATATATCCATTCATCTCTATCTCATAATCTATCCATCTCTCTCTAATCCTCTCTTTATATCACTTCCTATCTATATCTTTATATTTATATCTCTATCATTCTCTCCCTCTCTCCTCCTCTTTATATATTTATCTCTTCCATCTCTATCTATCCCTTGTCCTCTCTCTTTATCTATCTCTATCTTTCTATACCCATATCTCCCTCCCTCTCCCTCTCTCCCTATTGAAAAATAACATGAGCCTATTGGTAATAAAGCCTTATTATCTTCCTGATTCAGATTTTTTTTTTTAATTGTGTTTGGATCCATGTAAGTGAATACATAATTAATTTTAAGATATCACTTCTCCATTAAGACCTTTGTTGCACAAAAAAAATCATTTTTTAAATGGCCTACCAATTAAACTCATATATACTACACAAATTTATGTGAAAACTAGAACAAAAAATTCCCTAATTGACCTTCCACACTTCTTTGATGCACCCATTACACACCAAGGTGTGATTACTAGTTTAAATTAAATTCTATTTTATATATAATTTATATTATTATATTATTTTGAATTATATTATATTTTATTTATACATTAATTTTTTTATTTATGTTAGAATTTAATATTTATATTTTTTAATTATACACTATATTTGAAATTAAATATATTGAAAAATTTAACTATTTTTTTCTTGGTAACTGTTTTCATGGGGAAAAATACCTTTCTATTAAACCATAAATAAAGTTACATAGATTTTGTGATAGACTCACACTATTGGTCTCATAGTTGCATTACATACATCATGCTTTCAGAGAAGGGAAAAATCCTTTATATCTATGTGGCAACAAACATATCACCATTCTCACTCACATAATAGCTAAGTTTCTGCATGTTTTTCTTCATCAGACCCTCCATAAAAATAGTGAGTTCTTGAGTCGATACCTTGTTTTCTTGACTACCAAGGCATCGATGATCCCCGTAATCAGTCCAACTACTGGCTTTTACTTGATGGTTGGTATTCACACAAGCACCATAGCCTTGTTTTCTTTTGTACCTAGATTATTTGTAACCAATATCCCCCATGTCTTCACCCCCATCACCTGCACTATATTTTTTTATGCCACCTCATACACCTTTCCATTGTGGATATGGCCTACGGCCCATAGATCCTCCCCCATGATATGTGAGATGGATTTCACTATCTCATAACTCTCCAACTTTGTAATAACCCATTAGAAATTACTACTTAATTAATATTATTGTAAATGACACATGAATATACTCCAAATTAGAAAGAAATAACTAGTGGCTAAAGTCAATCATAGCTACACATGTCCATTTAAAATGAGTCAAAGATTATTATATTCACTTCAAAATTCAAATTACAATATTAGATTTGAATTGGATCCTATGGCTTCAATTTCATTACATTGTACATTTTCCATCAAGTACATGAAAGTATTGCATCAAATTACATCATAGACTATAACAGTTTTGTGAAAAACTAAGGTTCTTCTTCAATGCTCTCCTCCACTGGTGGACGAGAACATGGTTGAAGCACTTTACCTCCCAACCACAAAGCTTATGCATCCTCAATGTTCTTCTGACTTGAAGAATTCCCAACACTGCACAAAAAGTTTAACAAGAGAACAATCTGCAAGGTGGAATTTGGTGTGTGCCCATACATCAACATGTAATTTCTATCTACAAGTTAGAAAAGAAAGTACAAGATCTATGATAGGAATGGCAAAGAGTGAAATCACATAATTCATACATACATAATGAACTATATTGCTTGGCCAAGCATAATAAATGTATTGAAACAACAATATTCAATAGGTTATGGTAAATCAAACCTATACTCTCTGAACTCCATTTTGGCACCCATCCTAGAAGGTAACCTTATAATATACATCATATAAAAACTATATACCCTCTAGAAGCATCTACCCTAAGGTGCTCTATTCGTCTAAGGTATCACTATTATGTCAAAGTATTAAATATTATTTCACAAATGTCTTCTAAAGAAGAATCAGATTACCAATTTACTCTGTAGACAAAAAATAGATTTATGATTCATAGAGTAATTCAACAATCAGTCATATCATTCTTGTGACTATCAAATACTTTTCATTATAAGCATTTTCCATTTAAAAGGAATGAACTAAGAACAAAAGAAGGTATGTCACAAGTATGTGTATGTACATAGACAAAGTCTATGTGCATACACATATTTGTGCCTACTTAAGTTTTAGATTTGTGCATACATTCTAAAATAATCAATAATTCAAATTGCAACCTTACAATAGTATTCCATTTGATGTTTCTTGTCAAAAATAAAGAACCAGAATAAGTCTATGCTAGCAATTTCACACATATTGTTATTGCATTCTCACAAGTGTGATACTCTAACATTGTTGTTTACATAAGAACATTCATTGTATAAATAGAATGAGTACTATTTCCTACTAAATAGTCATGAAACAAGTTGTTTAAACATGTACATTCATTGTTTATACATAACAAGAATTTTTCCCTACTAAATAGTCATAAGCAAGTTGTTCACATATGTACATTCATTATTTATATAGAACAAGCATTGTTTCCTACTAAACAATTACAAGCAAGTTATTCACATATGTACATTCATTATTTATATAGAACAAGCATTGTTTCCTACTAAACAGTTACAAGAAAGTTGTTCACATAAATACATTCATTGTTTATACAAAACAAGCATTGTTTCCTACTAAACAGTTTATTAAGCAAGGTTGTTTTCAGCTATAAGGATAACTTTTTAAAAAATAGAGTTGTTTGTAAAGAATAACCTCTATTTACATCAACACAATACTATCTCAAACTAAAAAGTTGCATTTAAAGAAAAATAATGTCATTTTTTCTATTTGTTGATCTCGAGTTGTTTACATGCTAAATGATCACTTTACAAGTAAATTTTCACCATTCAATATAGAATAGGTTTATACATGTATTCACAAGTCACTCTAAATCGACCATTCACATTGATCTAGGGAATTTCTTTCTTAGCAACAATAACATACATAGATTTGACCTTTAAAACAAGTTGGTTTATCTCTAGATTCAACATGCATTCTTCTTAGTTACAAGGGAATATCCCTTAGATCTTATAGATCGAACCCTAGTTGGGTTTTTTTGGATTTAAACAAAGAATTCACCACCTTCCCACTGGGAGGTGGCAACATTGTATACATACACTAAAATTTGAGCTTTCGATTTAGCTATTGTTTATTGACCCAACCAATAAGGTGAATAATTTTTTTTCATTTTTAAACACAAGGTTGATACCCCATTTTAGGGGATCATTGATCAACACACAATAATGATTATTCATCATAAAATATAGTGTAACAGAATAGGGTTTCTGATTAGCCATAGAATGGCTTCCACAAGTGTGCGACCTTAAAGAATAGTCATAAATTAAAAACTCAAAGGTTAGGTTTAGCTTAGAGAACTAGTCACAAGGCTTATAGATAAAACTCATACAATACAACCATAGGCTGAGTGACCCAAACAATGGTTAATGCCATGCCACTCGGCTCAAAGCCATGGCTATTCATCAAGAATGCATTTTACACTTTAAATGATGCAATCGACAATTAAAAATGGAAGAATACCATTCAAAAATTAGGAAAATCATAGAGTAAAATTGAGTTTATTTTCTTAAGTGATCGGATTACCTCAAAAATTGATCTTGTATGAGTCTATCTTTCGATTTTTCCCTGACACATGGGCTCTCTCTACTTTTTCCTTCCATAAAAACACTTCTTCATTGTGCTTTTTCACGCATAGCCTGTGTATTCAAAATGGAAACAACATATTATTTTTGCATTTCTCTAGTGGAGGAATTATTTTCTTATTGTCAATCACTACCTATTTAAATATAAATATTAATTTCATGGCAAACCACGTCCTCCATAATCTTATTCAAATTTCAATAGTCCAATATTAGATTCCTATTGGTTATCAATTTGAATTTTGATGAGAATATATATATATATATATATATATTCATATATACATATATTTATAGGTATTTATATGTTCATTCTTTATTTCAAATATATGTATATATATATATATATATATATATATGTATATACATATATGTACATACATACATACATACATATGTATGTACATACATACATACATACATACATACATACATACATACATACATACATACATACATACATACATATATGTGTGTGTGTGTGTGTGTGTGTGTGTTCTTGTATAAATGGTTTGTTTGGAAGAATTTATAAGTTCCATACATGTCATTTTTTAAAATTAAGGAACTTTAATTTCATCTTGAGTATCCACACAAACAAACTAAAAGAACTTATTTTCACTTAATTTTCACATAATGAATTATTTTATCCTTTTTAATCATTCTTTTCAATGCTTTCATTCATTTTCTTTGAAACACAGAGTTTGAGCAGATAATTTAGTCTACAAGCCATTCATTTTCAAACACTGAAACAATTCAAGTCATGAAATTATCTTCTATATATGCAAAAATAGTCCAAATGCAAGTCATCATGCCATTGGTGGTGTGAGAGCCCAGATTCCAACTGGCTTACCATTCGATCCAGCTAAACAATCCTACTTCAAACTTGTTCTCATTTTTCTACCTGTCACCCTACAACTACACACACTTGCACTTGCAAATTGATTAGTAATGTTCAATCCTTGGTAACATATAAAATAATTTCCAAAATTTTGCAAAGTGAACATTAGTCAACTTCTTTCATTCAATTTTTGAATATTCTAGAATCTCCATTAAATACTTAAATAAATTTCTTCAATAATTCAATTTACCATATTATGATAAATAAGCAATAAATTGGGTTATGACAACCTTAAACAATCACTTTAGTTGTTCCTCTCTCATCTTTGTACCACATTGGCAAGTGACCCCAAAGATCATATTGGAAGCCACTTTGGTTATACTAGACATCCAACCCTACATTATCTTGTACCATAGAAAAATGGCCCCTTGTCATTTTCATGGCCTTTTAGGTTCTTCTTCACGATTCTTTGTCAAATTTTCTTTCATTTTATGTTGTAATATGGATTGAACATACATATTTATGTCCTTGTAATTCAAATAATGGCATCTTGTGAAGGTGTTGTGAAGTGTTGTAAGACACTTGTACACTTTTCTAGACTCTATTAATTACAATTCACCTAAAAATCACCTTTTCATCACTTATCAAGTCTTATTTTGAAGTGTTGTAAAGTCTTGTAATAAGATTTCATGTTTTTCTAGGCTTGTTTTCACTATTTACACCTTTCTTATGCTTTATTTGACCCCTTTATGCCCTTATAAGGCTTAATTAAGTATTTTTTTGAATGTAAACTAGAAAAACAACATTAAATATTACTAAATTCTCGACACTCACTTCCAAGCTTGAGGTGGGACCCATTCGCCATGGGTGGCGAATGAGTCCCCCTTGGCTACAATTTCAAAAAAATTCAAATTTCCTTTCGGGTTTTTATTCAAAAGCACTTGATGTCAGCCTACGATGAGGTATCAACACGTTACTAAGGAACAATAATGTATAAATAAGTGTCTTTTACATCCACTTCAATGCCCATCAACATCAATTCATCAACTTATTAAAGCATTCAAGCACTTTACATCATCAAATCAAGCATAAATCAAACATCATGGAGAAACCATTGATATATCTTCAGATCTTGAGCATCAAGGGTTTGGTAAGTTGATAGCATTTGCATGTTATTTTTTATCACTCTCTTACATTTCATCATTATTTCCTTAAGGTTTTGATTACCAAATTGGGGTTTGACCAAGGAAAACCCCTATTCTCTAACCCTCAACCATTTTCCCCCTCTTGCATGTGTATTTGCATACCTTTGTACACATATTTGATAAGAATTTAGGTGCTAAAGAGTGGTGAAAAATTCAACAAGGTGCTTCAAGTTTAATCAATGTCATTTCAAGTTTGGAGAAGACTTTCTATCTGTTTTCTGTAGAATTGACTTCATCAACCTGACAAGCAGACAACCTCAGATCTAGTGGTATAGAATTGTCTCCTAATTTGTTAGAATTTTGGGAGAGGACTGATTCAGGTCATCAATGGCGAATGATTTCCACCTTAAGACTGAAAATATAGATTTTGTCAGATGGGTATGTGCAAGATCATGATGGGCCAAAAAGTGGCAATATGATGGGTATGTGGCTGACGACTTTAAAAAAAAAAATTGATGAAATGAAAAGTTTTTTTAAAGGAGATTCTCAGCTTTCCACCAATATAAATTATGCTTTACTTTGAATTTAATAAGTAATTATTATTCATTTTCTATTCAAATTACGACTAAAGTTCTGATTGATTGATTGAAAAAAATTTATAGCTTTCAAATGGTATCACATTTTTTGAATCCAAAACATACGTCACATTCTATGCTTCACATAATATAGGATTAAAAAAAGAAAAATTGAGTTTCATGAAGTTTTGACCAAGCTAAGGTGGTTAGACATATGAGTTTTTTATATTTTTTTAAGTTGTAATAAAAAAACCATAATTAATTATTTACTTGGAAAAAAATTACAAAAAAATTGTATCACATTGGGACATGAGTCCTCTACTTATATATAAAATATTATAAAAAAATATTATCATTTTATTGTGGTTAGGGTGGTTAGACAGAAACCTACTTCTTATTTTTTCCTAAAATTTAAGTACTCATTGAAATTTCAAATTTTCACCAAATAGATTTAAAAAAAAAAACCTAGTAGTTTAGGAGTTACATTCAATTTTTTATAGATTGTATTCTTACATATTTTTAAAATAATATAGATAACTTATTCATTTTTTTATGTCAAGTTGCCTAACTCTGATTTTTCTAATATTTTTGCCACTTAAGGGCCTGTTTTTTCCATGATGATCTTGCACATACCCAGATTCTAGATCCTGATGAGGGCACAACTCGAGACTTAGAAAATAATCCACAAACAAGAGAATAATTTTATTATTCAAAAAATGGAGTTTCTTACATGCAGAGGATCTCAAATCCCCAAGTTCTACAACACATGCAAGTTACAGAAAGCTACAGAATCACCCTTTCGCAATATACGAGCTTATCCCCAAAAAGTTACCCAAAAATTAGAAACCCGCCCATAAATAGAGCTCCTCTTTAGTTTGGAGCCAAAACAACATTCAAATTTGAGTTTAGGCAGTTTGGCACCGAAAAATTACAACTTGAAGTTCAAATTTCAAATGAACATTTGCAATTGTATCTTCTAGAAAGTGCGCCAACTTCTCGAGGCCATAACTTTTGATCCGAGACTCCGATTCCTGAACCGTTTGAACCATTGGAAAGGTCTCAAAGTCAATAACGTACTCAAAATTTGCAATGCTGATTTTGGCAAGTTTCAGGGCCGATCTGGGAACTCTAAGTGCCTCAAATCTAACTTGGAAGATTTTCAGGTGCAAATTTGGGAAACTAAAACTGCAATACCTTTCAACCTAGGAATATAAAATGAAAACCATAAATTGGGAATTTCATTATAATGAAAAGGGTATCCAAAAATGTAAAAACATCTAAAAACTGAGAAACTTGAAATTTAACTATTTTGGGTGATGCAAGATTGCCCTTACACCACTGGATGCTCCTGCATCAGATCCCAACACTCAAAAATCAACTTTTGACAGTTTTCATTAGAAGCATGATTGATTTGCCATAAGTGGTGAATGAATCCCACTAGTGATTTTATGTAATCTCAGACATCATTCAAAAGTTTCCAAATTCTCCATTCTCTACCTAGGTGCACTCTGATTCATCCCTTTCCTTTTTTGTTTTGCAGTTGTTCTTTCTTAGTTCATGTTTGCATATCACATTGTGTTTTCCAACATTGCATAAATCTTAGGTTTTGCATTTACAATCAATCAATTTCATAACTTAGTTGCATTTAGATAATCTCATTTATCTTAAATAACATCATACATTTCCTAATTTGAATTAACCTACATAGATTTTGTGTGGGGTTTATCTCTCTCCTTTTAGGTGAAAAATCCTAAGAGTGCAAGAGTAGTCTATAGATCCCACACCAAAAAATCTACTGTTCATTTTGGTGAACCCACATATTGAACACTTTATATTTTTTATTTTAATTGCATATTGCATCCTAGGTTACATTTGTATCAACATTCAATTAGGGCACTGCATTATTTTTGCATCCTAGGATTTGTTAAAATTGCATTAGTGAAAGACTCATTTAGACTTCATTTTTGCATATCATATCATTCAAAAACTGAAACTCTACATCTGCATCATTCATTGGCATCTAAAAAGCATTAGAATCACATTAAATTTTCTGAGAAACATAAACAAAATCTCAAATTGGGACTCATTTGCCACCCTAGGTGAATCAGTCCCCCTGCAGTCTTTAAACAACATTTTGTGGCATTTTTCTAGCATTTTCCTGCATTTATGTTCTCTATAGTTACTTCTCTATTTTAGTTAGCAAATTTTTTTGTTATTTGCATTTAGCACTCATAGATTTCATTGCATTTGCATTCACCCCATTTTTTTTGGTACTTGTATGAGTGTTTGGTGCCCCACTAATAATACTTTAGTGAGACAACGTTCTAGACTCATGGCTTCCCACGATAGCACTTTCATTGTGGACCTTGGGATCTCAAGTGTTCCTACTCCTAGTATGGACAATGGTGCATTAGGCATGGACAATACCACTTCTATTCCTTCACCTTTGCATCCAATTAATGTTGACACACAAATTAGTTCCATTCCGCAAGAAAAAAATATTCTTATTCATGAGCATTTTGCACATTTACAACAAGATGTATCTCTTGAGAACATTTATACTACTACCATACTAGCCATAGAAAGCCTTCATCATTTGATTGAAAGTGATGATGGCCTACAAGTTATGAAATGAATTGCCGAGATTTACAATAAACATGCCTCTTCCACTTCCCAATCGACAAACATTGCTACAAGCCAAGGAGGACCTCACATTCCTCCCCCTTCAACCATAGCATCCATACCAACTTATGCCACTCCTCAAGTTCCAACAACTATGCAATAAGTTAGTCACATGGCTCCTTCTTTCACAATTCCAACTACCATTCCTAGTTCTTTTGTGGCATCACAAGTCCCCTCCACCACCTTCACCCCTCTTAGTGTTCCTTTCACTTCCGCTAACATTCCATACACTCCATCACTATTTTCTCTTCCATCTCAAACCACTTACCCCAACCCCATCATTACACAACTCCTTAATACTGTTTCATCCATGCAACAACAAATTTCCACCATTCACACAGGTCAAGACAATCCACCCATATATCATGTTTGTAGTATCCCCTTATCGTTAGAAATATTTTGAACCCCAATGCCATGAGGAATTGAAATTCCTAGGTTTGAGAAGTACAAAGGTAAAGGAGACCCTATTAACCATGTCAATGCTTATACAGCCTTATGTAGTGATTTTGTCCTTGACAATAAAATCTTAGCCAAACATTTTCCCAGGACCTTCAAAGATACTGCATTAGAGTGGTTTTCAAACTTGCCCAATCATTCCATCTGGTCATTTAATGAATTGGTGGATGATTTAATAATTCGCTTCCAAGTTCACATGACTCCTAAAAGGACAATGGTTGATCTAATGCGATGTAGGGGTATGTGTAGGATCATCATGGAAAAAATAGGCCATTAAGTGGCAAAAAATTAAGAAAAATCAGAGTTAGGAAACTTGAGATAAAAATTTGAATAAGTCATCTATATTATTTCAAAAATATGTTAAAATAGAATCTGTAGTAAATTGAATGTAGTTTCTAAACAACTAGTTTTTTTTTTTTAAATCTATTTCGTGAAAATTTTAAATTTCAATATAGTAGTACTTAAATTTCAGGGAAAAAATAAGTAGGTGTCTGTCTGACCACCCTGTTAGCTCTCAAAAATGCAGGATAAATGCCTCAAGAGGTTGCCAATCTCTTGATACGTTTCAGGGTAACAGACAAGGCTAAATTGTTTAGACCTTCTACTCTTTAGGTGCTGCTAAACCTAGGTGGGTGTACCTATATGAGTAAGGCCAACTTGACTTGTGCTTATCTCTTTTGAAGTGTTTTTCCCACAATGGCAGATGGGAGTGGACAAATAAAACTTGATTTGGTATAAATTGTATAGCAATATTAAAACTAAGAACCTAATAATATCAGTTAACAGATGTAAAAAGTGAATGAAACCAGATGATGGAAATGTAAAGACTAGTGCCTTATTGGGTATGCAAATTCAAGAGAAATATAGAATGAGTACTTCTTTCTGGAAAATATTCAAATTGTTCAGCATATAATTTAGTTTATAACTTATATAAACATGTTGGGTTATGACTACCAAGTTCTCCTTAATGATCCAAATGACATTTTCTAATTACTATGATCAACTAAAAGGATTTAATCTTTACTTGAAAGAACCAATCAATCAACCATATAGATACAAAAAATGTGCGCTAATAAACTAAATATAAACTTGTTATTCAGTTTAAATAACCAGAAAACACCAACTTGGAGACAATTTCAATAATACTTTCAATGAACATGATAAAAAACTGATACTAGAAATGTTGCACCACATTAAATGATTTCCATTGATATCTCCAAAATATTAAGCGTACATCATAGTCTCATATTCGTGAAACATTGTATTCTACTATATCCTTCTTCTATTATCTTCTATTCTATGTATTCTATCTATCTCCCTATTTCGTTACTGAAACAGATATTTATATATCAAAACTCGAAAGGAAACGTCCTTTCAAAAATATCATATGTTTAAACAACAAAAGATTAGAAGAAGATAATCAAGCTCTGTTAAGCCACAAATGAGTTTTAGAAAGGTGATCTAAATAATCCCGGTGTTTGTACGTATCTGCATCTCCATCTGCGTTTTGGATTGTGATCTCCATCTTTATCATCTCATTTTTCTCGCTCACCTTCTCCAACATTGTATCCTCCACAGTAGCTATCTTCAATATTTCATTTAGTATTGACTCACTCTCACCTTTCCATCTGGTCATTTCTTTTAGTTCCCCTCTATCATCAAAGAATGTAATCAATGTTTTCTTGGAGGAATTTATCAATCCCTGTTCACCCCCTTGCAATTCTTCGTAGAAGTTTCAATGTTTATTCATAATATGATTTATAGCTTCAATTGCTGCATTATTAGAAACATTTCTCTGGTTTGTTTCTTGAAACTTCTCCATAATCTGTCCATCCATCCTTTTATGTTCTTTTAATGTAGCAAGGGTATGTGAATATTTTCCCCATATTTTATTCAACCAATATGTTAAACTGGCCTGCCTTTTCTTGATTATTGCTACAATTGCATCATGTTTTCCTTGGGAGTAAGCACTTGATCCTTCCCAATGATCTCTTGACTAAGAGATTTCACCTTGAGTAAGCATCTTGGTTGACTTCATTGTAATACCTACCAAATATTTTAGGCAGTCATTTTCTCTCAACATCCTTTCGTTATTTGTTTTGTACATTTCTCTCTCCTTAATCAACATCTGAATTTGGGCCTTGTTTAGTTTTGCAATGTTAATTCCAATTTATGCTATAGCCACAGGATCAACCTCTCCAACCTTTAAATTCATGACATGCCCGAATTCCTTTTCAGTGTCAATAACTATTGATTTCCTATGGGGTGGATATAAGGCCCAAATCATCAATGATACTTCATCTGTATTGTATTTAGATCCTGCATACACTTTTGTTACCTT
The DNA here is from genome assembly GCA_007258455.2 of Sequoia sempervirens. NCBI lineage: Eukaryota > Viridiplantae > Streptophyta > Pinopsida > Cupressales > Cupressaceae > Sequoia > Sequoia sempervirens. Next base: position 126,112,907 of record VDFB02105785.1, read on the forward strand.
TTTTTGGCTAAGCTTGTGTGTAGCATTACTGTCTTTTAAGAAACTATTAAAGATTAGTGCAGAATTGAGATCAAGCCCAGGAAATATCATGATGCCGACATTTTCCAACATTTTCCTCCCCTTTTCAGGGGTCATACCCATCATTTCCTCATCCACACATCTCCTTAAATCATTCAACAATTGCTCTTCATTACTTGCAGTAATGTCATCAACCTTTTCCCTTATCTCTTTTCCCTTTTTTTTATACAAAAATTCCTTAAACTCTAGAGAGTTTATGAATTCATCATCTAAAACTAATGATCTATATTCTATATTCCTTGCATCTACCTCCATAGTTTCTTCAGTACTTAATTCTCTAGTAGGACAGGTATACTGTTGACTTCTTAATCTAGTCATTTTTACTTGGTTGGATTTGTGGCACATTACCTTCATGTGTCTCTTCCCCAAAAGACAACTGCTCTGCATCTTGCAACCCTTGGTTATATCTTTCGACCACAATTTCTGCTTCTTCTACTTCTAGATTCCAAACCATATCATCCAAGTGATAGGGAACATGTTGATACCCTCCAAAATTTATACTTGTTTTAACAGAATGAATTTACCCCTCTAGGTCAAAATTCTTTCTAGGTGGTCCTCTCTTCATATTGTACTGCAGTAGTTTTTCAAGGATCAAATTGTATCCTTCTTTAGCCAGCATAGTAAAATCACCAAAACATAACATACTGGGCATAAAAGCCTGCTTTCCAAAGGAGCTGAAATTCATTACACTGGACTAATCCATCTGTCTGACAATTTCCAAATATGCAATTTTGTTCGGGACTGCCTTTGGAAAAATGAATGGGGCATCTTCAAACCCATAAACTCTAATTATAGTAGCTCCCTCCAAGTAATACCAATCTCCCCAATTATGATAAATTGGCCCATTGAAATCCTTTGGCTGAAGAAATCTCTTTATCTCTTCAGATAAAGAGTAATCATATGGATGATTGTACAATTTGTACGATGTCTTCACAAAGTATTCTTCAAAATGAATAAAACTAGAGTTGGAAAATCTATTGTCCCAAATAGCAGTCCATAACTGAATAGGCTACCTTATCAAATTGAGAAATTCTCATCTCTTGGGGCCACAATCCTAGTTCTTGTCCAAAATATAACACTATATGCATTCACAGTGAATAATGCCTGAGATGAAAGATAGAGGCTCTGCCTTTGATTTCCATCAATCCAGAATCAAGCCCCTTAAAAATGTATGAGGCATAGTCAAAAGGCCTAGAGTTGTGGTACTGAATATCTACAAATATTATCATGGGCACAATTGACATGTACTCGAGGACATCCATTCCCAATACCTGGCCAACTGAGAAATAATTATATTCCATATAAGGTTCAAATAAGTCAACATGAAAAGGAGGTCCATCACTATCCTATAAAGGGATTGGTTTTCCACCTTGTCTAATCCTATGAATTGGCAACCTCCAACCCTTATAGATTGTATCCATTCTTCCAAACTCCATTTCCAATTCTTCACATATGATTTTTTCATTACAAACCCCCTCCAAATTGAAAACTTCCCATATTGCCTCTTCTGATAGATGTATTTGTGGCTTCCCAGATGGATCACATATAGCTTTGATTTTTGAATTATAGTGGACAACCAAAAATTTCACCAATTTAGCATTAACGAACACATTAGGGCATACCAACTTTCCTAAATTAAGCTTCCATGGGTTGCACACTGGTTCAAAATGATTTCTCCTATGATAGTGAAAGTTAAGCAACTCATACCCCCTATTACAGTCCAAATGACTCCTATGAATTCGCATTTATCATCCAGTTTATCTACTTATGCCCTAAGTTGTGCAGATCTTCTAGCTTTAGGTCTAGAACCCGGTAATTGGTCAACAATGTCCTGATTTAATCTTCACTCATAGCCCTCATGTTTTGTCTCAATTTTCTGTTTCTTTCCTTTTGGTTGACTACTTTCACCATGCTTTCTAGCTTTTGATTTTCCTAAGCTGGGAGATTCCATTTCCTCAAAATGATAGTAATTAAAACCAGAGGAACTAAGGTGTAAGAACTCACTATATTTGCTTGAAGCCTTCAGAATGAAATAATGCCCTAGTTCTCCATTCACCTCTCTAATTCTTCTGCTAGCAATTCCACACTAATGTCTCCAATTGAATTCTCCTTCTTATGTTTCGTCGCGGCATTAATGTGCCAGCTGAAGCACGAGTGAATTATTTTTTTCGAAACTCATACTGTCACATCAAATGTATTGTTGGTGAGACATTTTCAAATCTAGGGTGATAAAAAATTTTAATGTTCATTAAACCTTTCGTGAAAACATCCTATAGTCTCCCCGACACCCTGAAGTCTTACCGACTATCACAAATTGAATATCTCTATAATGTCTTGCCATCTCATCGATAATTAGAGTCTCACCGATTGCTATCCTCTCGGTCTTATGTATATCTCTTTGACATTTACAGTCGGGGAGACATTCCATAAATTATATTATGTCTTACCAAAATACACCACTTGATACTTTTTTGGTTTCTGAGACGCAACTACTTTCTCACCAATAAAACAACATTCGGTGAGACATATGAGTCGGCAAGACTACATAACTTCATCTTAATAATCATTTATAGAATCCTCTTATGCTTTATCGGAAAGACCTGACGCATTCAATGAGACTTCATTCCAATGAATTTTAGTGTGGCTGAAAATGTTTCCTTGTACGCCAGTCGGTAAGACATATATGAGTTCGTTGTGACTCATTCCAATGGTAACTTTCTTGCCGATATGATCTTCTTGTCGTCGAGACAATGAATTGTGTCCTGCTGATAGGTGCTTTGCAGATGAAATATTCAATATGACATTCCTGCACTCTTGTTGATAGACTACAAAAGATACACATTAGTAAGGATGCTTTATGGATCGGGGAGACCCTCACCATCTCTTTCCAATATGAATTATACTGTAAGATATTTAGGACTAGATGGATTCTATGGGACCATATGACAAAATATGAGCAAAATGTTATGAAAAGAGGATTTTTGTGCTTATGGTGAGGACCATTTTGTAAACTCATGTGTATAAATAACTATAAAATTTTCAAAATTTTACAGTTCTAACACACCCTAATCACAATAAAATGATAATATTTTTTTATAATATTTTAGACATAAGTAGAGAACTCATTTTTGGATGTGATGCATATTTTTTTGTAATTTTTGTCCAAGTAAATAATTAATTATGATTTTTTTATTACAACTTATAAAAAATATAAAAAACTTGTATGTTTGACCACCTTAACTTGGTCAAAACTTCATGAAATTCAATTTTTCTTTTTTTAATCTTATAGTATGAAAATCATAGAATGTGATGGATGTTTTGGATTCCAAAAATGTGATACCTTTTGAAAGCTATAGATTTTTTTCAATCAGCCTATCAATCATGACTTTAGTCATAATTAAAATAGAAAATGAATAATAATAATTTATTAAATTCAAAGTAAAGCATAGTTTATATTGGTGGAAATTTGGGAATCTCCTTTAAAAACCCTTCTCATTTCATCAATTTTGGGTAAAAAAAATTCATCATCCACATACCCTACAAATACCCATCATATTGCACTTTTTGGCCCATCATGATCCTCCACATACCCATAGACAAAACACAGATGAAAAAGTAACTGACTTTATTTTGTGTTATCAGTCATTGTATGCTCAAATTGATGTCAAGTTTCCTGATGCACATGTACAAAAGATGTTTATCGAAAACTTGCACACAAACCTTCAGGATAAGTTAACTATGATGAAATCTCCTTCATTTATGCATTTATGCACAACACTATGTGATTATCACAACTCAGTTTCTAGTTGTGATTCAAAGTCCACTTCTAACTGAGCTAAGAAATCTAAACCACAAAATAATTAAAACAACATAAAAAACTTTCAAAAACCAAACACAAGCTTTTTACAGTTCAATCCACCTCCTCAACTGCAAACTCAACCTGTTCAAAGTCAAGTGATAGTTGTTAAAGCAGCGGTGCCTTATACCTATGGGGACTCAAAGAGACAATTCACCCCCTTACCCCACACCCTCCATAATACAATGAATCAATTGCTCCAACAACAAGTGATCACCTTACCTACTGTCAAACAACTTAATACCACCAAACCCTTACCACCCACCTTCAAACCCAATGCTTATTGTCACTTTCATCGCCAAAATGGACATGACACCAAATAATGTAAGCATCTGAAAAACTTAGTTCAAGACCTCATTGATTTGGGTCGTTTATCCATTGTAGGTGTTAATGATCAGGGCAATAAGTTCATTGCACCCCCTAACCAGAATTTATAAATTTTCACCAACCCCATGCCTAAACACAATATTTCATTTGTCAAGGCTAGTGAACCTTCAAAACCTCAAGTCATGAATGTTGATACCAATAATGAACAAAATGATATACTTCCAAATGTTACCCAAGTTAATCCTATGGATGAACTTGTGGGTGTGATAGACGTTATCCCTTGTAAGGGCCCAACCAACAAAACTCATGATATCACATTTTCTTCTGAATATATACTTCAAAAGCTTCTTGGTGGTCCTCTTTACATAGCCAATAGAATCTATGATAAGCCACCAATGGGATATTAATAGATCTTTCTTGTGGTGATAATGTGATCACAAAAGAGTTTTTAGTATTACATAAGTTGTATCAAGATGACTATGATAAGCTAACTGCATGGATTAAAACACATACTAGTTTTGTGTGCCCTACAATTGGATTGATTGCACTCCCCTTACAAATAGGACCCAAAACTTTGGAGGTAACATTTTCAATTATTCCACAATTGGATCAATTTCATTTATGGTTTTGTCATCCTTGGCTCTGCTCAATGAAATTGGTCCCTTTAGTTGTTCACAAATGATTGAAGTTTCCACATGGAAATGAAATATTCACCATACACCATAGTGGCTTTCATGCATTATCTTCTAAAGGTAATTTCTCCTTAGAAGCCTTTTGGTCTGAGCCTATGGAACCCATCACCCCTTGAAAGGACTTATTTTTCATTACCTATCAAAAGTTCAAAGCTAAACGAATAGTTAAATTTTCTCTTTGTAACATGTCCCTACCTACTTTCGCTCCTATTCTAGATGAGACCATGCTCCAACTTAAGTCTGAAATTGAACAAACAACACCCTCTCATGAGAACCTAATCGTAGACACTTCCCTGCCATTGTTTAAATGACCAAGAGAAAGTGCAACCAATCCCATCATTCCTCCTCACATTAAACAAGTGTATAAAGCTAAAGAGAAAGTGATTGACCCATCTTCTTCTATTTCTTCCGTTCTTCCCTTTTTGGAAGAAAATGAACCTATGATGGCTCAATCTGATCTTACACCTCAACAAATTCAAACTATAATTAAACAAAACCATGGTGCTAGGGAATGTAGGTGTTATCGTTGTCTCCTTGCTCATCAATCATGAATGGAAGAAAACCAACCTCCACCTTTGATGGAAGTAATTGATGATCACCATCCTTCTCATGACTCACCACAAGAAAATACGGTTCAACCCATCCAACCCAATGATCCAATACGACTGCCACAACTTTTACTACATCCTTCTTTGGAAATAACCCTTCGTCCTCCTGTCATAATCAATCTTTCTAATGATGATGAGGAGATCACAAAAATAGATGAAGAAGTGCATAACGATATAAACTCTTTATTCACATCTACCATGAGCTTACATGATAAATCTTCTCAACCAAGTGAAGAACCTGGTACATCTCCTAGTTTGGCACTTGCAATTGTTCCTTTGGATAGTCAATCACCCTCGCAATACATTGACCATGATTTAGAGACGGATGACTTGTTAGATGGTTGACTTGCATCCACCTTGCTCACCTTTTAAATTTTCTTTTCATTTTCCTTTTCTCTGATTTGATTGTATGTGTGTATCATGTTCCCCCGTAATGTGTGTTTGATGTTTTCCTTCTCTTTGTACACTTCTTCTATTTGTACCTCTATTCTTATATATGTCATACATTTCCTTTTTCCCTTTTTTTTGTCTGTTTTCCTTTTGGGGATGGCACACAGCGTAGAGAAGCCCTATGCCTCTTCCATGTTGACTCAAAAGGTCCTTTCACTTTTTCCCTTTTTGTTTTGTGCTTTCCTTTCAGGGATGACACATAGTGTTGAGATGCCCTATGTCTCTTCCATGTTGACCCAATTGGTTCCTTTTCCTTTGTCTTTTTCTTGTGTTTTTCCTTTTGGGATGACACAAGGCATCGAGACCTAAATGTCTCCTTCATGTTGACCCAAAATATTTTTCATTTTCTTTCGCCTTTTCATTTTATTTTTGCTTGTGTTTTCCTTTTGGTAATGATGCAAAGCATTGAGACCACAATGTCTCTTCCATGTTCACCCAAAAACCAACTTTATTTTTCTTTTCTTTTTTCCCTCTCTTTGTGTCATTCTTCCAGTTCTATGTTCTTTTTGGAATGATGACAATTCTTAGCTCTTTCATAAAAATATTTCAGCAATGAACATACTAACCCCAAATCCATATATCCCTTATGTTTGGTGAGTTATTTTTTGGGGTAAAACTCCCTTTTTCTTTTCTTTTCTTTTTCATTCACATGATGCAACTTTACTTGGAAACATATTGGCATAGGGCTTTCCAAGATGGTTCTCATGTCTTGTTTTCTTTTTTCATTTTCTTTCCTTCACTACTTTAAAGTAATTGCTCATAGAACAAGGTGTTCCAATTCCTTTAAAGTGGGGGGCATACATTAGCATCATTTCATTTGCATTCTTAGTTCCTAGTGCAACCTTGTCATTCATGTGATGCATTTTTCACTTTGTGGATGACATTGGGTGTGATTTCCTTCATAAACATAATCTGTCTTAGCCTATTACATTCCTCTTGGTGGCATGATGCGACACACTACATCCCATAAGTTTTCAATATCTTATTCTTTGATTGGTCCTCTCTTGGAGACATTAGACATAATGTTTCCTAAGTGACTGACCTTGCATGAACTTAACAAGAATCCTTTGAACATCTTTACATTTTATATTTTACATTTTACATTTTGCATCTTTGCCACCTTGCATAACAGAACATGCATGCCTTTGGTACCTTGCTCTTTTTTCATGAGTTCTAAGCATACAAAGCTTTTCTTGTCTCATGAAGCATGAATCAAAATTTTCCTCTATGGCACCTTGTTAAAGTTATCAAGAGGTATAACTTTGATATGGCTAAGTGGGAAGCCCATCTAGCGGCGAGAATTTCCCTATAGCCACCTTTGTGTTTGTCAATACATACCAACTAGCATATGTTTCTCACCTTCTTGGGCCTTTCTCACCTGGTGGACTACCATGAGTTTTGTCACCCCATAGTGAGTATACATTCTCTTTTTCAAACATTTAGCCTAGATCTAATCCACAACTAGTTGGATAGATGATCGAAGCTTCATCTGATTCTATTCCTTCATTTCAACACTTGTGTGTTCCTTTGTTCTTATGTTTAGATTTCCATGGCATCTTCATCCTAAGGGCTTGATCATCCCTCTTGATCATTTTCATTCCATCTTGCTAATGTGACTGCATTTGAACCCTCCTCTCTATATGCATGACTACTTTAGTGTAAGTCTGAAGAAAGTTCATCCTCTCACTAAAGTGGGGGCTAAATTTGTCATATAAAAATGGCCCCTTTTCATTTTCATGGCCTTTTAGGTCTTTCTTCACGATGCTTGGTCCATTTTCCTTTGATTTTATGTTGTATGGCTTGAACATGCACATTTAGGTCCTTGAAATTCAAACAATGGCATCTTGTGAAGTGTTGTAAGACATTTGTACACTTTTCTAGACTCTATTCATTACAATTCACCTCAAAATCACCTTTTCATCACTTATCAAGTCCTATTTTAAAGTGTTGTAAAGTCTTGTAACAAGATTTCATGCTTTTCTAGGCTTGTTTTCACTATTTACACCTTTCTTATGCTTTGTTCGACCCCTTTATGCCCTTATAAGGATTAATTAAGTATATTTTTGAATGTAAACCCCAAAAAAAAACATTAAATGTGACTTAATTCTTGACGCCCACTTTCAAGCTTAACGTGGGACCTATTCTCCATGGGTGGCGAATGAGTCCCCCTTGGCTCCAAATTCAAAACATTTCAAATTTCCTTCCATTTTTTTATTCAAAAACACTTGATGTCATCATGCGATGAGGTATCAATGGGTTACTAAGGCACAAGAATGTATAAATAAGTGTTTTTACATCCACTTCATCTCCCATCAACATCAATTCATCAAGTCCACTAATTCATCCACTTATTCAAGCATTCAAGCACTTTACATCATCAAATCAAGCATAAATCAAACATCTTGGAGCAACCATTGATATATCTTTAGATCTTGAGCATCAAGGGTTTGGTAAGTTGATAGCATTTGCATGTTATTCATTTATCATTCTCTTATATTTCATCATTATTTCCTTAAGGGTTTGATTACCAAAGTGGGGTTTGACGAAGGAAACTCCCTATTTTCTAACCCTAAACCATTTCCCCCCTCTTGCATGTGTATTTTTAGACCTTTGTATGCAGATTTCACAAGAATTTAGGTGTTGAAGAGTGTTCAACAAGTCAAAAAGGTTCTTCAAGTATAACCAACCTCATTCCAATCTTGGAGAAGATTTTCTGTCCATTTTCTGTAGAATTGACTTCGTCAACCCGACAAGCAAACAACCTAATATCTGGTGGTACAAAATTGTCTCCTTCTTAGAATTTTGGGAGAGGACTGATTCACCATCAATGGCGAATGAATCCCACCTTAAGACTAAAAATCTAGATCTTGTTAGATTCCAAATCCTAACACTCAGAAATCAACTTCCAATATTTTTCATCAAAAGTGGGACTAATTCGCCATCGGTGGCGAATGAGTCCCCCTGGTGATTTTTTGTAATCTCATAAAACATTCAGAAGTTTCTAGATTCTCCATTCTCTGTCCAAGTGCACTCTAATTCATCCCTTTCCTTTTTAGTTTTGCATTTCTTTCTTAGTTCATGTTTGCATATCACATTGTGTTTTCCAACATTGCATAAATCTTATGTTTTGCATTTACAATCAATCAATTTCATAACTTAGTTACATTTAGATCATCTCATTTAGCCTAAATAACATCATACATTTCCTAATTTAAATGAACCTACTTAGATTTTGTGTGGGGTTTATCTCTCTCCTTTTAGGTGAACATCCTAAGAGTGCAAGAGTAGTCTATAGATCCCACACCCAAAAATCTGCGGTTCATATATAGATGTGCATGTTGGCATAAAATAACATGGGAATCTCCAAGTAGATTTATCAATCACTCTGACAATCCCAACTCCTCTCTTCAAAATCTGAAATCAATGCCCAACCACCTTTTATTGATACTTTCTAGAACTTACTTGCATTCCTCTTCCTCCACATTTGATCATAAGTAGCATTGCAGATGAAATTTTTGAACATTTTAACTTTAACTAATATATTATTTTTTAAATTATAAACTATATATTGGAAGAATAGTTTTGTTAAATTTTATATTTATTGTACTCTATTTATTTTTATTGAAGTATACATTTTAGATTTTAGATTGCTTAATATTATATATTATATTTTACAACTTATAAAAAATTACATAAGAAATCTATGTTGAATTTTCTATCCAGTTTATTTAAAATAACCAATAATTATAAATAGTAGTTTTCTAAAAATGATTTTATTTTTTATATTTGACATTAAATCTTAAATTTTTCATTTTCTATTATATTATTTTATATTTTTTTACTTTTTACAATAACAGTATATTTAATATTTAATATTTAATTCTATGTTTTAAATTGAATTTTTTTTTAATATTTTCAATAAATTATATATTTTAAATTAAATTTCATATTTTAAATGAATAAAAAAATGTAAACTTCTTGCAGGTGGGGGATCTCACCCGTAGGGGACTAGTTTCACCCCAAATCACCCCAAACACCGAAGGTACGAGCTTCTGGGCCACTGGGTTGGGTTGTGGGGATACCCTTGTTGTATCAAAAAAATTAAAATAAATATTTAAATGATTTTTAAAATTTTATATTTAAAATTCCATATTTTAAATGAATAAAAAGAATATGTAAAATATGTAATTTTTTAAAAAATATAGAAAATATTTTACATTCCTATTAAAAAAAAGTACAATCTTCAACACATTAAAAAAATATATTTAATAAAGTTTTCCACTTTCATTTCTATAACTTAAAATGCCCCAACAAATTGCCTAAAGATAGGGTTTACTGACAACATTTAAATGTAATGCTTGATCTATGATGCATGTATGGATTTATTGTAGGAGTTGTATAGATGTGTAGTGTAGAAAAATATAATCCTTTACATTTCCACAATATGTTTGGGTCCCTTAATTAAATTGGACTTAATTAAGCTTCTAATTACCCAAATTATGCATTCTAAAGCCTTATTATTATTGTTTTCTAAAAGGGAGACCTATATTAAACAATTGCTAAAATTAATTTAAAAATCTTGGAAATTATGTACCCTAGAATTAGGTCTGACAACCCATTTTCCCATGGGAAAATGGGTCCTACTTAAGTGCCAAAACCCAATTTAAAATATATTTTTGGCAACATTTTAGTGATTCAAATTCAAGTTTCAATTGTCAGCTTTTGGAATCTATTTTTTGGGAAATTTGATAAACACCTATAAATACATAGTTATTTTATCAATTCAAAATATTTAGCATTAAGGAAACTTTCACAAGAGAAAAAATATTGTCAAGAACATTGAAGAGAATATTTATCAAGCATCTACAACAATAATCAAGATCATATCATCATGTCAAAGTTTATGTGTCTTCATGTAACATTTTTGGAGCTAACATTGTGATGTAGGTTTCAAGCATTCAGGAATCAAATAAAGTATCGAATCAAGGATTCAATAGTGATGTGTTGGAATTAAATCCTCCAAGGGTAGCCATTAAGGGTTTGGTGAGTTGTACCATAACATTGTTCATTTATCAAATTCAATTCATTTTGTCATTATTTCACTATCAAGGTTTAATTGCCAAATCAGGGTATGACCAAGGCAAATGCCTATTCACCCAAAAAAAAACATTTTCCTTCTCTTTGTATGTGCATATTTAAAAGTGAAGAAGGATTGAAGATTCATCAAAAGAGAAATTTTACAAAGTTCTCAAAGTTATCAAAGTTGTCATCAAAGTTGTCAAGCCATGAAAACTCATTTCTAGAATTTATTTCTAGATTTTTGACAATGTAATCTGGTGGAATCAAGAGCTCAAATTTAGGATTAGAGGACTTTAAAAATAGATTTTGAATCCCTCTATAGAGACCTATTCACCCTAGGGTGAATCTGTCTCAACAACACACTCAACAACCACTTTTGGTGATAGGTACAAAAACATTTAGCCTTCTCCGATCTATTGGAAGATTGTGGCTTTTGTTTGTATTATACTTTAAATTTGAATTTCAAGTTTTACATTATATAATTGGTTTCATTAATAATTCTAGTTTTATCTCCCAAAAGTGCATTTTAGTCAAATTTATCCTTTTTGTCATAAGGGAAACATCAAATCCTCGTATAGGGTTGAATCACCTCAAGGTTAAAAGTTAGTCCTATCCTTGGGGTCTCTCTTTTTCTAATGATAATAGAGAAGGTGTAAGTGTGTTTAAACCCTCACATACTCACATCCACTACACTTACCTTTTCTATTTTCATTTTGGTGAACTTGTAATATAGGGGGATTCGCTACTCATGAGTTCTCTTCACTTAGAGAGCCTCACAGGGCTAACTTCCCTATACTACCTCAATGAAACAATGATGAGAGTTTTAGAATCCAAAAGAGTGGGTCATAGAGATTCTTTGGATAAACTCACAAGCTCTCAGCCAAATGATGTTAGCGTAAAATATGGATGACAGCGCGATGCGCTAGCATCTCATATGGACTAGAGAATGAGAATGTCTCAAAAAACAACAAAGTGAATGCTTCTATCCTAATTACTGAGAACTAACATAATGTAGGAAAATGATAGGACATGATAAAGTAACAGAAAGTGATAGAACTAAAATAAAGTAGAGATGATAAAGATAAGGAGAAGAAAGGAAATACTTACAACTGTGCAAGTGATGAAGCATCCAACTCATGAGTGTCTTCAATACCTATACATAAGAGGGAGAGAGAAATTGTTGGGTGGATCTATAGGGGCCTACCTTAGTCAGACCCCATTTTGGTGTTCCCACCTCCACGAACAACCAAATAGATAGAGAGAAAAGTAGAAATTAAGTAAAGAGAATTTAAAGCACTAGAAAATAGTGTTATGCTACTCAACCAAGTAATAGAGGAGAGGATTGAAAGATTACCACCTCCACCAAGAGCACTCAAGGCTAATGGGGGAGAAAATGAGAGGAACTCAAGCCTCTAATACAATGGTTTTTTGTTCCACACTTGCTCTACTGAAGTGGTGGAGTGTTGATGTTGCTATTGTGAAGTGTCAAATTTTTGGAGAGCTAAGAGAGGTCTTAGAGAGAGCTAGAGAGTTAGAGAGTGAACCCAATGCTTGGGAGAGGTGTAGAAGATGGTAGAATATTAGAAGAAGCTGAGATGCATATGAAAGGAGTGAATTTGAAGGAATGAGGAACAAAACAACCATATTCAGGTCAATCGGCTAAAGGAGGCATTAAAACTTCACTACCAATGGGAAGAGTAACGCCTTTGCTGGCTCAGCTGCAGGAATCTTCCAGGGACTTAAGTGTGTCATGTGTACATCTGCACCTTGTGCGAGCGTCCCTAACAAAAATGCCTCCATCATCACACAAAATAGGAGTGACATTGACAGCCAATAGTGGGCTTAAGTAAAATTAAGTTAGAGTTTTCTAAGGTGGATAAAGGAAAAATGGGGAATTTCACCTATGCAAATTCACTCTTATAAAAAACCTCCTAAGAGTCCTTTAGTTATTGGACCTCCTAAGCCTCAACTTATACTCTATCCACCCTGAAAAAAACCACAATTCCAAAACAAACCTATTCTTATCCTAAGACCACCTTAACACAAACAATTATCTCTAGGAGCTATCTTGAATTTTGCAAGGAAATTCACTAGTAGCAATGTTTCATAGCAACCAAGTTATAATACTAAATTTCTCATATATATAACAGTAGAAAAATTTAGCAACCAAGAAAAACTCCAACATCCATCCATTGCCTCAACCATACCTCCCACTACCACCTAATATCTCATACCGTAGTGGTAAAGAATATGACCTTGTAGAACAAATTCACAATGCTTCTACTAAGATATTCTTGTGGGATTTGATTCTTGAGCATCTCCTCTTTACCATGGCATGCTTCAAACTTATTTGCAACAATTTTTTATCCCTCCTATTCTACAACCACATGATGTAGAAGCCCTAATTCAATGTATGAACTCAGTTAGCTTAGATATTACCTCTCATCAAGATGCGTTACACCCTTTGGAAACACAAAAATAAAATGGTTCTTTGATGATAGTGGCCACCATTAATATGTTTGGGATTAAGTGTACCCTTGTTGAAAATGGTTTGGTGCTTAATGTTTTTAGTGTGAAACTTTTGAAAAATACTGGTTTAGATAAGACTTAAATTCAACCAGATAACTTGTTCATCCATGGTTTTGACAATGTGGGAAATGACCGCTTGGTGTGATAACATTACCTATTAAAGTTGGTAGGGTTTTGTTACAAACTACCATACATGACATAGCCAATGATCTTTCATACAATATTCTCTTAGGTAGACCATAGATTCATGCAATTAATGTTGTGCTTTTAAAGTTACATCATCTAGTGAACTACACTTATAGCAACAAGCTTTATATGATAAAATTTGATCTTGAGTTTGAGAGTTGTTTACAAATTGAAAAAGGAATGAAAAATCCTCTTACAACATTAAAAACAACTATAAAAGTGGAATCAATACAAGAAGAAGAAGAGAAGTGTTTTTCATCAATCACAAAACTATTGTTTGATGATTGTGGTTCATTGGATTTTACACCTACATTCATGTGAGAATACAATACACATAAATCAAGAAAAGAGAAACACGATGAGTCATCAAAACCATGTGAGTCCAAAACTTTTAGAAAATAATAGGAAACCAAAAATTATACATCCACATATGATGAGTATGATCATGAGAAACCATCAAATCCATAAGAAATGGAAAAAAATTATGGAAGAGGTTATGAGCTTTTGAAACTTGTCTATAATTGAAAAGGATATCCATATGGATGTTGTGTTAAAGAACAAGGTATTTATATCCGTATAGATCCTACCTCATAGGAAACAACTAGAGGTCTTAGTTATTGTCCTTTGAAACAAATGAAAGAATCAAAGAAAAATTCACTCAATATGAATGTCATCATGCAAAACACTCCTAGGATAGATATTTATTTATCTTCAAACACATGTCTTAGTGACAATTAGGCCAAGGAATTATATTTTAATCCATAGTTTAAAGGAGAGTAAAAAATCTCACAATATATAGAGAATCTTGTGTATGTATGACACCTTCTAGTAAGCAAGTGAACACAAGGAAATAGGGTGCCCCAACTTTTAGGAGATAGAACACACAAACAGGGGAGGGATTCTCTTCTGAATTCACTCTAGTTCATGAATGGAAACCCTAGAGATATCAACCTAATGATTGAATTAGGAAAAGAGATGGCTAGAAGGTCTCCTTAGCTGTGATTAACAAGGGGGTGCACCACTAAAAAAATTCTTAGAAAGAAGGGAATGCATGCAATATGTAAAACCTAACTGTATGACCTAGAAAATAACCTTTAAATTAGAATAACAAATAGAAATATTTATAAAGGTTCGTGGATGATGGGAGATTCCTAAGAAAGATCTAAAAACCCTAAAATTTATTATTGTTGATGTGTAAAGGGACTCATACGCCATACTAGGAAATTTAGTCCCAATCTATAGTTTCTAGGTAGAAATTAGAATCTCACATTGACAAGTCCAAATCTATCAAAATATGGTAAAGTGCATGTACTAGGGCTCATATTCCCAAGGTGGTGATTTAGTCCCATTCCACTTTTCTAAAAATTCAAGATCTAAATCTGTTCTCCTATCTCTACACTTCCTTCCTATGTTTTCCAAACTTCATTTTTGGATCTAAACCTACTAAAAATATGAAAAAGAAAATATATTTTTGGTTTGCTTATGGAGGTTTTCATCAATCAAACCCATAGTTCGGTAATTAAACCTTGATAGAAAGAATATATCTTAAAAGGAAAAGTGTGTGTAATTCTTAATATTAAGTGCATCTAAGATTAATAGATCTAGAATGCAATAAATCCTACTCTAATGTGCTTGAATAGGATGCATGAATGAAACATAAAGATGATGACTAACTTTGGGAGATGTCTAATCACCCTAATAAGCCATAATAATTCATGTACCATCCTTTAGGTAGAAATTATAATGATAATGGAAGATGGAAACACTTAGGAAACAAGTCATTAGGATTTTTTTAATGGCTAGTTGCATCTCCCCAACCTAGAATCCATCATGATTATCCATAGGAAACCATCATCAATCCTTGAAAATTCTAGATCTTGAATTGGTGAGCTTGAAGACCTACAAAAACACTATTATTCTTCTCCAAGACTTCAACTTTACTTGTTCCTTGCTCTTGAATGCTTGAAAATATCTCTTGAAAGCTCTAAATCTAAGTGAGACTCTTTGGCTTGAAAACTCTAGATTACTTAGGTGAAATAATGATTCAAAACTTTAGTTTTATATGCATCTAATCTAATTTACCATTTATTAGATCCCAAATGCTGACATTTATGAATTTGAATTGAAAACTTGTATTTTCTGGCTCAAACCCTAAAAAGGGGCTAAACAAGACTCATATTCTCAAGATTGCATATGACTCCCACCTAGGGGGACTGATATACCCAAGGTGGCATATGGGTACCGCCTAGGGGGAATCATACAACCAAGGTGGCGTATGAGTCCCACCCTAGCTTTTCAGGGTGAGAAAATGTTGAGGTGTTAGAAAATTAAACGTGTTTATTGAATTTGTCATGATTTTAGTCAAAATAGGCCTTGGGATCTAAAATAAAGGGTCATGAATGCAAAGGTACTAAAATAGGTCCAATCTAAGTGTGAAATTTTTCTATCTCCAAGAAGGGAGTACAATTTTCTACACTACATTTAGCCCCCACTTTAGTTCCCATATGAAACTATGTGCATATGCAAGCTAAAGGAATTGAAATGCTAAACTTCATATCATAAAAAGATGTACTCATATGGATTCATTTGCAAACATGGGAGAATGAAGTCCCCATTGTAGCTATCTACAAAACCACAATGTTAGGAACCACATCTTGCAAAACCAATTTGTTAGTTGTTCAAAAAAATCCTCTTATCTACCTTCTTCAAGAAATCAAATATGGGGTTAGATGTATGCCCCCTTGATTCCTCTTTCTTTATGGAGGTGAAGTCAAGGTAGCAGTCTAACCACATTGAATTTCATAATTCATATCATAGGGTATTTCCAAGTACCATATCCAATAATGATAGACATGTGCTGAGACAAAGAGTGGAATTACAAATCCAATGCAACAAATGACATCAAAAATGGAGTTCCCTAGCCCCTAATATGCTAGTTTGAATTGAAAAAGACACTTTTTACCCTAACTTGAAAGTATATAATAGTAAAAATTTAAGTAGTTTGTGATCATTTTGTCTTTTACCTTTTTGTAGCTTGACTTTGGTGGAGAGCAAGTGGCAATGCCAAGCATATGACCTTATGTGCCTCTAATATTCAAGAGCCTACACAAGGAGGTGGCGTGGGGTGATCTTCAACATACAGTGAGTGGATTCTTTGCCACCTTAGCTTCATTTTTATGCATTTATTTTATGTTTTACGTAATTTTAGATAGATACCCTAGAAGAAAAAGTCACAAAGCATCCCATTTTTTTTGCAAAGTGTTGCTTTTTGTCACAAGGTGTCCCACTTTTTCGCAAATTGTCTCACTTTGTCGCAAAGTGTCCCAGTTTTTTGTGAAGTGTCTTGAAAAAGGAATAAATTGTCTATGACCCTTAGAAAAATACCCTAGAGCAACTTTAGCACACTTTTTGATTGTTGATGTATAAAGTTAAGATTTTTAGGATGTTTATAGATGACATTTTTTCTTTTTTATTAGATTCCTCCTTGATCATGATAGCATCTTGGTGGTAGGAAATTGTGTCACTTATGAGACCTTGTTATAATTTTGTCAAAGGAGTACACACAAACATTATAGGTGACAGGTATATACTGGAGGGTCATCCCACAATACTAGTTGACAATTTTTGAGAGATCCTAATTTTCGCTAAAATCACATATTTTTAGAAAATATAATGATTTAAGCCTTGAAAAGTTCCATTTAAAGGATTCCAATTGAAGAGGGTTTGATCGAACCACCTTAGATCAAAACCCCCTTGGATAGAACCCCGCTATTTTTAAACCATACCTATAATGGAGTCTCCTTTACACCTATCAAAATGCTGATAAAAAAACACTTTTGGTTTACCTTTTGGGGGATCAAATGAATTCATTTAAAATTAATTTTTGTAAGTATGTAGTCCTTATTATAATCTTCCCAAAAAGTATAATTTTAAATAAATTTAGTTTTAGTATTATATTTAATTTTTATTTCTTGTGTATGTAGAATTTTCATAAAAAATCAAGTTTGTGTTTTGATGTGGAAAAATAGTAGATTATCAAAAAAAAATTGACAAATATCACTACACTAGATATTTAAGTCCTTGATCCAACCAAAAAAAAATTGAATTTTGATACATACCAAAAAAGTTATGTTGTATACAGTCTACCTATGTCTAAATTGTAATTGAAATATTCAATAAAATACTATGAAACTAAATTAAAGCACCAAATATCATAGTTGCAAATCTAAATTAAAAAAAAAAAGAATTTTATCCTTCATGGAAAAAAAAGTTATGTTGTATATGGTAAGCATCACTCCTTAAAAATGGTGTTTACTGAAAATAACTAGTTTTCAAAGGAGATGGAAAATGAAGTGCAATATGATTCCAAAAATTTTGAAAAAAATATATTTAGAATCGAAAGGAAAATTTTCACAAATCACTAGTTTACATTATCTTCAAATTACTCACACTTTAGCCACTATAGGTTCCTGAAAGTGAAGATTTATTTAGAAAAAAATAGTTCAGTGTCTAATTTGGCCAAAACTTGTAAACCAATGTTGTGGGATCACCTTGGGCGTATCTCATGCCTCCCATGAGATACCATGATGCCATACTAATCGCATTAGTAGAGAGGTGGGATGTAGATACCTGCATCTTTTATCTACCCATAGGTGAGATGACTATCACTCTGGAGGATGTGCATCACATTCTTCAAGTTCATATTCAAGGTGAGACCGTTCATTTTGCAGAGAGCTATTATTATCAGGAGATGAGATTAGATATACAATATTTTCTTGGTGGTCTGATTTAGGAGGAGATCATGGGGCCACGTATTGAGCTACAGTGGCTACTTTACACATGATCACCCTCCTAAGGTAGATTATTATTTTTATTGTAGCATTAGTACTAGTCCCAAATGGATGGGGAGCATGCCTAGATGGAGGCCTAGTGCACATGATATGAGAGATGGAGCATCATAGGACTATCTATGCATGCGATCGTAGCATATTGGCACATCTCTATTATGATTTGGGACAGTTCACTTATCAAGAGGTGGAAAGCATGGTTCATTGTACACTATTACAAGTTTGGTGCCTGCAACATATGACATGTACTAGGTCGACAAGATTTCCTTCTGTATTCACCTTGGGATACCCACGCTCTTTCAATTATCCACTAAGATGTGTGCAAAAGTATGGAGACTTGCTATTTTGGAGAGTAAGTTTTGACTATCTAGATCAAGAGATCTTATGGAGACCTTACCAGCTAGTACCATAGTGGCTAGATGAGACCCACTAGTTGACGAGGGTGCCGAGGGAAAAATTATTACTGGGAAGGCATGATTATGTAGTGATACCATTCTACTAAAATCATGTCATGAAACAATTTGTCTAGGTATAGGTGCCACTAGTAGCATGGCCATTTTACAGACAATCAGTGCAAAGTACTATAGAGTAGGAGATATGGGACAACTCACAATTGATGATGTTGTATCTAGTGACTCAGATGATGGGGATATCGATATGCCCCCAGTCTCCAACGCTGATGATATTGGTACTACAGATGCATATGAGAAGTGGTGGGCCACAACATGAACAACTCCAATATTTTATATGGATCAACCTATAGGCTTTGCAAGGCCTTTTCCAGATCATAGGGATGATAAGGAGGAGATAGGTTAGGGGGTTAGGTTGTATAATTATTTTTGGATGAGGTAGAGGAGGATTATGATGAGGAGACAAACTTAGACTATGAGGAGGAGGAGGAGGATAAGGATGAGGATGAAAAGATCTAGTTGATGAGTGAGGAAAGTGATATGGTAGAGGAGGGTGTAGTCTCCCATGAGTGGAGAGATTCAATTCCCACCTAGGTGACCAGATCATTGTTAGTGGTTGTAGCATGTACTAGGACTTATGAGTATGGAGAGGGTAGCACATCTTCTATATCTCCTGCATAATATGAGGCTATTTTTACACAGCAAATTGGAGACCTAAGTGATGACACACTATTTATTATTATGCTTATGCTTTCTTTGATTATGCTCATGTTCATGCTTTTCACTTATGTATATATGTCATGATGTTTACTGATTATCTTTATGATTTCTATCTTGTAAGGTTCATGAGGGAGTTGCAGTATCTCTACCAATGGGTCCTTGGTGAGATATTACCTCCTTTACTCATAGACAGGGATATTGCCATAGACTACATGCCCCCAACCATCATGGAGTAGCACCTAGAGTTGTTGGATTCTTTCATGAGGTAGAGATGAGAATATGAGAGTGCTACTAGGCATGCTGATCAAGTGGTGGGTGATCTATCAACACTAAAGTATGTCTATGAGGAGTTGTGGTCATCTCGAGATCTAGGGGAGATCAAGAGACTACATGGAGAGGTTTCCAAACTATAGGCAGAGAGAGACTGCATAGAGCAAGAGTGCATGGAGGCTATCATACAAGAGGCTAGGTTCATTGAATGAGCACATGGCCTATAGGATGCACTAAATTACATACCTATATCATGATTATTCACCAATGTCTCTTGATGGATTGTCCCTAAATGGATGCAATCACCAGGTCCTAAGGGATCCAATAGTCATAGACCACAAAATCCTTGTATACTTGAGGATATGTACTTCAATTTTTTTGATGATGTAATATATGAGCATTTATGTTTGATTGCTTATGTTTATATGTTTAAGTTAGATAGCAATGTGATTTATGAAATAATCTTTGTAAATCTATTTAATAAATGTCTCCATGATCTAACATGTTTTATGTGATCTAATTAAAACTATCTTAGTTTTCTTTTAGATGCAACATTATGATTGAGTTTGTTATGCTAAATTAAATGCACCTATGATCTAATTGTAGAAAATTAAACACATATAAGGATCTAATCTAACAAAACATACAAGATCAACTTGAATTGTATGAAACCTAAAGTAACAAACTAAAAACCAATTTGAATAATTAGTTTAGTATTCAATACACACAAATGATTGTTTGTCAAGAATGAAGCAATGCCAGATAATATAGAATGCCATCTACTAGCTCTAACATATCACAACTTTATCACTCACACTATTCGAGAAGGTTATACATAGTACCAACACAAATGCATGAAATTAATAGGCTCCTTAAGAGGTGTACCATCCAGATTTTTTAACGTGTATGCTCTAGACCTATAACTTTCATCAATTATGTAAGGTTCTGACTAGTTAGGGGTGAATTTTTCTTTCTCAATTGGGGTGGTATTGACGTTACATTGGTTCTCAAATAACACCAAATCACCTTTATTAAATGGATGAGGGATGACCTAATCATTGTAACTATGCTACATTTTATAGAGTAAGCTTGGAGATGCTCAAGAGTATTGATGCACTATTCATCAAGCATCTCAATCCGATGCAATCATTGTTCTTTATAAGTATTATGATCAACAAGTCCTTGAGGAGTAATTCTTAATGAAGGAATCTCTAGCTACATGGGAATTATCAACTCAGTACCATATACATGGTTGTAAGGAGTATTTCTAGTTGGTGTTCTAATACTAGTATTATAATCCCATAACATATATGTCAACTACATGTGCTAGTCCTTATTATGTTTGCTTATTGTCTTAATATTTTCTTAAGGGTTTTATTAGTCAATTCAACTTGACCATTATATTGTGGGTAGTAGGGTGTTGAAAAGCAATGTTGGATGTTAAATGTTTCTAAAAACTTCATGTCATTATTCTTAAATGGTGTACCATTGTCTAAAACCAAGGTAGAAGAGAGTTCAAAGAAAACAATAATGTGTTCCAATATGAAATGATATATTACATCAGTAGTTGCTAAATGAAGGGGAATGGCTTCTACCCATTTCATGAAATAGTTTGTTGCAGTAATTATAAATGTATCTCTAATAGAAGAGGGTGGTGAAATTTTTCCAATAAGATCCAGACCCCATACCAAGAATGCCCAAATAGGAACTTGGGTACGAAGCTCAAAAGTAGGAGCATGAATCAAATTTCTATGTTCTTGACATTTGTGACATTATTAACATATTCAAAGAAATCTTGTTCCATATGTCTCCAATAGTATCCTATACAGATTAGATTTTGAACTAATAATCTTTCTCCAAAATGGCCTCCATAAGCACCTGCATGAGCTTCTACAAGTTCTATAGGGATTTCAGATTGTTTAAGGCATCTAAGAAAAATGCCATCATAGGACCTTCTATATAGCACATCGACAAGGGTTATATACCTAGACGTGAGTTTTTGAAGGTGTGCTTGAATATTCTTAGTTGTCAGTGCAGGAAAGGTACCTTCTTTTAAATAATTAAATATCAATCTATACCATTAACTAGAGCTTTTATGGTGGTTGATAATAATTATTTTACCTTGTATTCTATTGATGGTTGCATAATTGTATGGAAAATAGACATGAAATATTTTGAAGGATCATGAGGAGATATAAAGGAAGCTACACTTTCCATTGCATCCACATGTCGATTATATTTTTGTGGGATGTTATCAATGGTATATTTTTGTGCATAGGATGTTTAAGTGGTAAGACAACGGAATAGGCTTTCCCATGGGTAGGATTATTATAACCCTTGTAGCAGAGCCAGTTCTACACTTAGAGCTGTCAAAATATAACTCTCATATATTAGTTTCAATAATCAACATGTTATCATCAGGGAATGAATCAATATTAGGTAATGCTAGGGGAGAGGGAGCATCAACTAACTGGTCTGTAAATTCTTTTCCTTTAATTTCATTTTGAGAGAAAAATTTAAGATCAAACTCACTTAACAACATAATCCACATAACTAAATGTCTTGATAAAAATGTTTTAGTGAAAATGTGTTTTAAAGGATCAAATTTCATCATCACATGGATTTCAACATTCACTAAGTAATTTCTCAATTTACTAATAACAAATACAAGATCCAAATATTGTTTTTCTATTATTGTGTATCATGTTTTGTAATAAATTAGAGTTCATCTGATGTAATAAATAGGATGTTCTTTACCACTTTCATCTTGTTGAACGAACAATGTTATGAGAGCATTACTTAATGTTTTTGTGAAAAGGATAAATAGTTTGTCTTGTATTGTGGGTTGTAAAACATGTGGAGTAGGAAGATAATATTACAAATAGTCAAAAGCCTATTTAAAATCCTCATTCTAATTAAATTGAACCTATTTCTTAAGGAGTTGTGTAGGGTAATGTTCAGTCCACTAAGGATGCTACAAAATGATGGATAGCCTAAATTCTTCCTTGTAAACTATGTAATTGAGAATTTTTTCTAGGATGTGGCATGTTAACTATAGCATCAATTTTCTTAGTGCCCACCTCAATGCCTTTGTGAGATATGATAAAACCTAAAAAAATTCTACTATCTACTCCAAAGACACTATTTTGGATTCAATCTCATGTTATATTTTTGCATTCTTTCAAAGATTTTTTGAAGGATATTCACATGGTCATTTCTAGTTAAAGATTTGGCTAGAATATCATCAACAAAATCTTCAAAAATCTTATGTATGTAATCATGAAATATCAATGTCATAGCTATCTGATATGTTGTGCATGTGTTCTTCAATCCAAAAGGCATGGATACCCAATTAAATGCTCCCCAAACTGTAGTAAATGCTATTTTATATTGATCTTGAGGGTTGATAAAGATTTGATTATATCAAAAAGATCTATTTCACTCTAGTTCATTAAAGGAAAACCTAGAGATATTAACCTAATGATTGAATTAGGAAAAGAGATGGCTACAAGGTCTCCTTGGATGTGAATAACAACGGGGTTCATCACTAAGAAAGTTCTTAGAAAGAAGGGAATGAAAGCAATATGCAAAACCTAACTATATGACCTAGAAAGTAACCTTGAAATTAGAATGATAAATAGAAAGATATAGAAAGGTACCTAGAGGATTGGAGATGACTAAGCAAGATCTAAAAACCCTAAAAAAATTTATTATTGATGTGTACAGGGACTCATACACTAGACTGGGTGATTTAGTCCTAGTCTAGGGTTTCTAGGTAGAAACTGGAATCTCACAGTGGCAAGTTTGAATCCACTAAAATTTAGTAAATTTCATGTACAAGGAATTATATGCCCAAGATGGTGATTTAGTCTCATTCTGCTTTTGTAGAAAGTGAGGATCTGAATATGTTCTCCTATCTCTACACTTCCATCCTATGTTTTCCAAGCTTCACTTTTGGATCCAAACATGCTAAAAATCTACCAAAAAAATATCATGTTGATTTGCTTATGGGGGGTTTTACTCAGTGAAACCCCTATTTTGGTAATTAAACCTTGATAGAAAGAATAGATCTTGAAAGGAAATTTGTGTGAAAGTCATAATCTTAAGTGCATCTAAGATTAAGAGATCTAGAATGCAATAAACCCTACTCTAATGTACTAGAATAGGATGCATGAATGAAATATAAAGATGATGACCCACTTTGGGAGATGTCTAATGACCCTAATAAGCCATAATAATGCATGTACCTTCCTTTAGGTAGAAAGTAGAATGATAATGGAAAGTGGAATCACTTAGGAAACAAGCCATTATGCTTCATTTAGTTGCATCTCCCCAATGCATAATCCATCATGATTCTCCATAGGAAACCATCATCAATCCTTGAAAATGGTAGATCTTGAATTGAAAGTAAGCTTGAAGACCTGAAAAAACACTATTATGCTACTCCAAGGCTTCAACTTTACTTGTTCCTTGCTCTTGAATGCCTGAAACTCTCTAGAAAGCTCTAAATCTAATTGAGACTCTTTGGATTGAAAGCTCTAGATTACTTAGGTGAAATAATTATTCAAAACCTTATTTTTATAGGAATCTCCTATAATTTACCATTTATTAGATTCCAAATTATGGTATTTTGAAAATTAAATCTAAAACCAAGAATATGGTCATTCCTATGTTTTGGGAGAGAGAACAACCAATTTCCTACAAGTTTCACTCAAGGAAATCATAAAAATATCAATCTATGGATGGAAATGAGGGAAATATATCTACAATAAGGTGTCCTAGGGTGTGATTAAATACTAAAAGGGGGTTCAATACCAAGAAAGGATTGGAAAGACAAGAAATGCAATGATATGTAAACCTAACTATGCATTACAAGATATAAAACTAAAAATTAGAAGAATGAACTAAGAAAGGAGAGAGGTGCACTTGGAAACTCAAGAGGCTTGAACGAGGGTCTGAAATCCTAGAAATACTGAATTTTAATGCACATTTGGACTCATACACTAGTAGGGGTGATTTATTCTTGATTTAGCATTGCTAACAAAAATTGGAATCTGGAATTCGCAATTTGGGATCTATTGGAAATGTCTAAAATTAGGTATATTGGGACTCATATGCCACAAGTAATGATTTAGTACTAGTGTAAAGGTTCATTTGAAACTCTGATATCCCCTTAGATTATCTTGTACCCTCTCTCCTATCAATTCTCTGAGTCTGAAACACTAAATTGCAATTTGTAGGTGACTTTTATGTGATCTTGCAAGTAAGGTGATAACTTTGACAACTTGACAACTTTTCTACAATATTGTTCTTCAATGGATCTTCAACCTAGATCTGAAAAACACACATCAAAGAGAGGGAAAAATGTTTTTTTATTAGGGAATAGGGATTTTCCTTGGTCAATCCCTATTTAGGTAACTAAACCTTATGATGGAACAATGAAACATGAATAGTGATACCTTGAATGATGTCTTGAAATGTAAATATAACATGAAGGAGCCATGAAGAATGTAGATATTTATCTTGAATTTGACATGGAACAATGGTTAACTTGGATCTTGAATGCTACATCACAACACTAGCTCAAAAACATGCTTGATGCCTTATTCCATTGACATGATGATGGATCTTGAATTACTGCAACAAATGATGAAGAAATCTACCCTTGAATGCCTTAGAAATGATCTTGAATACTCTATGATGCTCTTGTGAAGTCTTAGGATACTTGATTCTTGAATTCTTAGTTGATATTATGATTTCTTAGGTTAAATAATGATTTTCAACCTTGTTTATATGGGAATTTCATCTAACTTACCGTTTATTAGATCCCAAATGTCGGTATTCATGAAATTTAAATCCAAAACATTGATTTCCCACTCAAAACCCTAAAAATTGGCCAAATGGGACTTATACACCCAAGGTGGCATATAAGTCCCATATAAGTGGGACTTATATTCCCAAGGTGGCATATGGGTCCCACCAGGGCTTTTTAGGTAGAGGAAATGTTGAGGAGTTAGGATATTAAGTGTATTTGATGATTATGTCAGGATCTCGGTTGAAATATTCCTTGAGATGCATAATAAAGGGTTTCAGGGTCCTATTAATGCTGATATGAAGGTCATCAATACAAGAGGGTCCAAAACTTAATGTGAAGGTGTAAGTAAATATGCTTTACAACACTAAATTAAGGAAAAATTAGGTCTATTTAGCTTAAAAGGGCCCTAAACCTAACGTGAATGTGTAAAACACATTAAAACACTAGATCAAGGTAACATTAGGTTCATTTTAATGTTAATCATTCCCAAATTAAGTGTGAAAAAGGGATACTTTTTCTACACTATGTTTAACCCACACTTTACTGAGATGAGGAACTTTCTTCAAAGTCACAGTAAAGTAGACATTCAAGAGGGGTACAAGTGTACCAATGCAGATGAAATAGGATGACAAAGATCAAAGAAGGTGGCCAATCCCCTAGGATACAAGATCCTATGTCAAACCAACATAAGCACAAAGTGACACACACAAGGTGTATGATATGCAACGTCAAGATACACAAATATGGAATTCCAAAGACATAAAGATGAAAGAAAAAAGAAAGAAAAAGTGGATCAAGCTTTGATTATTTGTCCCACACATTGTGGATCAGATCTAAGATTATTTTTTTTAAATGCATGCTCACTCTAAGGTAACAAAACTTCAGGCTATCTGCTAGGTGAGTATCCAAAACGAGTGGCTTACAAGTGGAACACAATGTCCACTATGCAAACCAAATGCATGCTCACAAGGGCTAGTGAAACCTCAAGATGTCCACTAGGTGAGCCCCTAGAGAGGTGAGACACATACATATGAAGTTGGTATTTTCTTATACAAATAAGCAAGTGGCTATGGGAAAGTCACGCCTAAGTTTTTCTCCAATACATACAACCATACCAAAGCTATAGCTCTTGATAACTTTGATAAGGGGCCACACAACTATGAATTTTGAGCTTCATGAGGCAAGAAAATATTTGTATGCTTGAAACTCATGAACAAACAAGATGGCTCCATAGTAAAGCAAAGTGTGTTATGAAAGGTGGCCATATAAGAAAAATTGTAAATGAAAAGTAGTGTAAGGAACATTCAAATGGATTTTTCTTGGTTCATGTAAGGTCTCTTCTTAGGGAAAATCATGCTTAATGTCTCCAAGAGAGAAAAATAAAAAGAAATATAATGATCTCGAAGGAAATAAAACCCAATGACACCACCAAGAAAAGGATGCATCACAAGAATAAATAAAATCACTCAAAGAAACATGAGTGTTGATGCATGCCCCCACTTTAAAGTGGCTGCTAACACCCTTGTTGTGAGAAATTGCTTTAAAGTAGAAGAAGACATGAGAGCTTATTCAGAAATCCCTATGCCAAGTCATATTTTCTCTAATGAAACTACATCATGCATAAAGAGGTGTCCTCACTATGCCACATGTGAGCCAACTTAAGGCATGTCACCCACATCCCAAGCTTGCTCCTATATATACATGGAAGGAGATCAACTATCCAAAAGAGACAACGACAAGTGCCATATGAGGAAAAGGCTACCTAACCACTTTCCCCAACTTAGAACAAGACAAGGATGAACCGAGGTGATTGATGGGAAACATGCTAGAGTGCAAATCACTATCAACTAGAGGAATTAGGTGTTGCAACACAAGGAAGAGCACCACAATCCATAAGGTTGAATTTTATCACTTAAAGCCTTATATTCATTAGCATAATGACCATGAACTCTATGATATGCACAAAATAAATCATTGTAGTGAGATTTCTTTCATGCTCTTGGAGGGGGAGATATCAAAAAATCTTGGAGGAGTCTTGATAAGATACTCTATTGATCAAAAGTAGAATATTTTCCTTTATTTTGTGACAAAGATATCTCTTGCTTAGTAAAAGATGCCATACTTACACAAGAATCTTTAGATTGCAAGATTTTGTTCTCTTCTTTAAAGGAGGGTGTAAAATCCATTGAACTACAATTGTTAGTGTTTTGTGTGATGACATTGATATTAAACGGGGATTTCCATGTTTCTTTCATTTGTTTCAAAGGATAATAATCAAGAACACTAGTTTCTATTAGTTCAAGATACAATAATGTTAAAGTTTGTAATGCCCCACCATGCAAACCCCAAAGGACAAAGACAACTAACAACAATAGCACATTTTTTAAAGTAAAACTATCATGCAATATACCTTAGCATACAACATTATTAATAATACAACCATACATATAAGATACCTAACTACGTCCTCTAGGGTATACATGACTGCATTACTTAACATAAACCCATATCCTATAACGATGAATACCACACTACAAGATTACATTACAAAACCACTATAGAATAGGAATAAAAAGTTCATACATCTATTATATCACATCAATGATAACATCCCATAAATGAACACATGATATAATCAAGAATATACATATATTACATTGATCAAATTAGATTATACATATACATCACATTTATAATATGAAATTATATAATTTTAGGATTACAAAAGTACATCAGTGCTTCCCCAAATATAGTGGGAATGATACATCAATTACAAGAATCATGCAAAAATAAACAAGGTATAACTAAAATGTGGCAAAACTCTAGATTCTTTATATCGGTACAATCTACATGCTTCACGAACTCTGCCTGGGAACCCAATGGGGTGCATAGAATGTTCCACCTAACCATGTGGACGAAAAGGCCCACCCCCCATGCTAGGAGAGGATAAGAAAGACCCATGACAAAGAACAGTCAGGAAGAAAGGCTACAAGACTCCACAAACAAGAGTAGCAATAAACAATAATTAAAAACTACATCAAAAGACTACTTAAAGGTTAACTACTTCCAGAGGCACACAAAGGATAAGGAACAATGAGGATACTATATGAAGAGTTTCATCGCATGGTCCTAGCATGGGTTACCTCGGTGGCCTCTCACTAGGCACCAAACCCATGTAGGGTGACACATGCAATACCACTATCCTTTCATGAGGACAAGGAAGTGATCATGTTGACTAAGCCTTCTCAGCCCATCCTTAACCTATGAAAGCACTATAGGCATGGGTGAGGCACCTTACTTATGTTTTTAATGTAGATCTATGCAAACCCACTAGTTAATTTATTAGGTTATCACTTATTAAGAAAACTCTTCCATGGGTTACCTAGGCTACCCCTTTGTGTGTCGCCCCCCATGAAGAGCCACTCTCCCTAGTAGTATCAAAACAAACCACATGACATCAATGGGAGTACCAAATCACAAAAAAGCACCAAAATCCATGAAAACCATGCACATATGGAAGGCATGAACCTTCCTACAAAAATACCATCACAAAAAGCTAAACAATGGTGCATGTACAACCCATATAGGCTCAAAACAAGAATCGAGAACAAGAATTTCTCAAGGAACAAATATAAAAATATACATGAAATAAGTTTCACCTTTCCCTCTGGAAGCCTAACAAAATAATAACAACATGGTTCCCCCTTCAAAGTGACAATGATGTCACAATCAAAATCAGCCTCAAAAGCCAAAAGTAAAACCAATCAATAGGTCAACCAAAGAAAACCTCAATATTATCCTCACATGATACCCAACCACAATTACCCAACAAACTTACAATTTGACTAATATACAACTATAACAAAATCAACATGCATTAATTTAAACTATAATTCTTTTATTTGATAAAACCTTTATCTGAATGGATGAAGCAATATATTTCCACTTAAGACCATTACCAAAAATCACCCAATACAACACCAACCATACTGAACAAATCAACTTAAGCACCATGATCACATAGATCATTCATCACAAGGAGAAAAACATCATTGCAATCATGACATACACTATTTAAAACCAACTCACAAAAGACAAGTAATCATGAGTCAACATCATTCATAAACACCACCTCTACTTTTTATTCTACTCACCCTAACTAACTCTAAGCATTTAAACATTTATACGTACATTAAGGAACAATTCCAAGTCTCAACATATAATATTTCCTTGAGGCTATTCTAGATAACCATATATAGTTATGCCAGGCCCAATATACCACTCCACTTTTACACCCCTTTTGTTGGACTTATTGAATAAGAAATAAATAAATGATTAATAGCAAACTAATAACCAATTTATATTCACACAACTTGACAAAAGATATCATAACATAATATCTATTCAACAATATAAGCTAACTAATTTCTTTTATGATGAGCATTGACATTAATAGCTTAACTGATTACACATTAACCAATTTTTTTATTAATTATAACAAAATCAACAACATTAATTTAAACTCTAATTCTTTTATTTGATAAAACCTTTATCTGAATGGATGAAGTAATATATTTCCACTTAAGACCATTAGCAAAAATCACCCAATACAACACCAAACATACTGAACAAATCAACTTAAGCACCATGATCACACACATCGTTCATCACAAGGAGAAAATCATCATTGCAATCATGACATACACTATTTAAAACCAACTCACAAAAGATAAGTAATCATGAGTCAAATTCATACATAAACACCAATTCTAATTTTTATCAGGTACTCACCCTAACTTACTCTAAGAACTTAAACATTTATACGTACATTGAGGACCAATTCCAAGTCTCAACATATAATATTTCCTTGAGTCTAGTCTAGATAACCATATATAGTTATGCCAGACCCAATATACCACTCCACTTGTACACCCCTTTTGTTGGACTTATTGAATAAGAAATAAATCAATGATTAATAGAAAACTAATAACCAATTTATATTCACACAACTTGACAAAAGATATCGTAACATAGTATCTTTTCAACAATATAAGCTAACTAATTTCTTCTATGGCGCACATTGACATTAATAGCTTAACTGATTATACATTAACCAATTTTGTTATTAATTACCTTTATTTACTTATCCAATAAAACCAATAAATTGTTAGAAACCAAGATCTAATTGCAAACCAGAAAAATCACCTTCCATAGAAGAGAAAAATGAAAAAGCAGAGATTTGCAAAAGATGTGCAAATTGATATATTCGAAGTACAAAATATTACAAGAGATAATTTTATTTATAAAAGAAAAGATGCATAAACCTAATCTTATTTTGAGCAACAAGATAGCTCAATAAAATAAGGATAAAACCTATAACTTAGGAATTAAATAAAGCATAAGTAAACTTATGCAAGGTGTAATTAATAATTAATTACACCAACACCCCCCTATAAGTGCAACTTAGGGATAAGCATATTATTATGCAAATATGAGTCCTAGCAACAAGTCCTAATCAGGTACTCATGTAAAAATACAAAGAGAGAGAAAACCCAATGGAAAAACCCCCCCTCAGAGAGATGAACTATTGCGAAGAAGCACTGGAAGAACTCTCAAGAAGCAACACTGGAACCCCAAATCTGGCAAGCAAGGAAAGATACTTCTATTTGCAAAATACCATATCAGAATAACAAATGCAACAACAGACCCGATGCCAAGGAACACTAAAAACTCACATACTCGATCAACCCTGGAATCTGTGAACAACAATAAATGAAAGGAAGAAAGGACCCATAAGGATGAAAAATATGGAAGTTGTGTCTCTCGAAGCCAATGCCAAACAAAATTTCCCATAGGATGAGTACCATAGAGATTTTGGAACATTAACCAAAAAAATATGGCCCTCAAATAAGAAAGATCTGAACCAATGCAAATCAAGAACCATAAAATCCCAATGTGAAGTGCGAACCGAAGCAAACCAAAGATGTGTCCAGCTAAGCAAGAAAGAAGCTAAAAGGAGACAACAGGAAACTAGAAAAACTCATGCGAGTTGTCACCAACATGAAGAATGGATGTAATAACTCCCCTTAATGGAAATTTATATCAGTTCATTATTACAATACCCAATGATTGCAGAAAGAGATAATTCAAAGGTACAAAAATATAAGCAAAAATGCAAACCTAGTGCATGAAACAAAAATGAATGCATGTATAAAATAAGGTATACATATTTTTTAAATGACCTCATATCTACATAGAGGCCGAAACCAGCTTTTCAACGCCGCGAAAATTGCGAAAAATGGATAAGCGAGTCAAAAGATATGCTTCCCGGAGTGAAAACAACAACATCTGAATTCTGAGGCCGAAAAAGATATCAAAAAAGAAAAGCCATAAAATCATACCTACACCATTGCATAGAGCTCAGAAACACCTTTTCGACGATATCTCATTTGCAAAAAAATGACACCATATGAGAAAGTTATGCCCGTTTCTACGAAACTACTCCAAAAAGGTCCAATTTGGCCATGTGAAGCCCTCAGGGGCTAAAAAAATAAGGGGCCTAGTCGCATGGGTAGAACAAGGGGATGGTGCCCAGGGACCTTCGACGTGGCCCTTGGTCATCCACGTGACCACCGTAGGGGCTTGAGATTCTGCCGGAGGCTTGTGGGCATAGCCCCTGGTCACAGATGTGACCAGGGCAGGTGCTCGGATGGCAGGGGTTGGAGCTTGACGGAGCCCGCTGTCACCAAAGGACCGCCGCTGTGCATAAAAAATCCCTCGTGGGATGAGAATGGAGCCTGCAGTTTCTGATATGACCTGGGTGAGCGCAATGAACTAGTGGGGTTTGGGAGCTTGGGGTTCCCGGTTCCAAATGTGACCATCACTGCGCAAAAGGAGCCCAGAGGTCGAGCGGTGGATCGGTAGTGGAGATGGCAGCACTTCCTGGTGGCCGTCGAGTGGCAGATCCGTTGCGGCCTCCAATATAACTGGCCGCACAGAAAAATAATTAGAGATTTTTTATATTTTTTAATAGTTTTTTTTTTTTAATTTTGATGCCTCAGTATCGCATAGTTGCCGGCTTTTTCTCCAACAACTATGTTCAAATCGACAAAATTTATATCAAATAGGGTTTTGGGCATGTGAATCCAACGGCGAGGTCTGTTTTGGCCCAAAGTGCTCCAAAAATTAGGTGACCCCCAGATCTATAAAAAAATTTACCGAGCTTGAGAGCTTCGCAGATCTGGCAAACAATGATGAAAATGAATGAAATAAAAGTCATTTCTGAATTTTTCCAGTGCTCTGAGTCCAATGGAAAACCTTGATCTAATCCATGACATAGCATAAAGATGCTCAAGGAATGAAACCCTCGAGGGACTTTGAACGAGCTTTGCACTGTGTTCCTCCAAAAAAGTTGATAAGGGGCTTCAAATCAAGGCTCTGATACCATGTTAGAAACTAAGATCTGATTGCAAACCAAAAAAATCACCTTCCATAGAAGAGAAAAATGAAAAAGCAGAGATTTGCAAAAGATGTGCAAATTGATATATTCAAAGTACAAAATATTACAAGAGATAATTTGCTTTATAAAAGCAAAGATGCATAAACCTAATCTTATCTTGAGCAAATAGATAGCTCAATAAGATAAGGATAAAACCTATAACTTAGGAATTAAATAAAGCCTAAGTAATTTTATGCAAGGTGTAATTAATAATTAAGTTATAGATTTTATCCTTATCTTATTGAGCTATCTTGTTGCTCAAGATAAGATTAAGTTTATGCATCTTTGCTTTTATAAAGAAAATTATCTCTTGTAATATTTTGTACTTCGAATATATCAATTTGCACATCTTTTGCAAATCTTTGCTTTTCATTTTTCTCTTATGTGGAAGGTGATTTTTCTGGTTTGCAATCAGATATTGGTTTCTAACATGGTATCAAAGCCTCGATTTGTAGCCCCTTCTTAGTTTTTTTGGAGGAACACAGTGCAAAGCTCGTTTGGAGTCCCTCGAGGGTTTCATTCCTTGAGCATCTTTATGCAGTGTCTTGGATCAGATCAGGGTTTTCTGTTAGAATCAGAGCACTGGAAAGAGTCAGAAATGGCTTTTATTTCATTCATTTTCATCACTGTTTGCGAGATCTACAAGGGTCTCAAGCTTGATAATTTTTCTGATAGATCTGGGGGTCGCTTGATTTTTTGAGCACTTTGGGCCAAAACGGACCTCGCCGTTGGATTTGCAGTGCCCAAAAACCCTTATTTTGTTATAAAGTTTGTCCAATTTGGACACAGTTGTTCGGAGAGGCAAAAAAATTTTGCCCAAGGGCCGTACGGCCCCCAAGCATGCATTCCGAGGCATCGAAATCGAAAAAAAATAAACTATTAAAAAAATAAAATATTTGGTTATTTTTCTTTTAGTAATACCCACCTAAGAAAAATTTCCAAAAAATTCTAGAATTCCACTAATTCATTATTTAAAATAAACCTCTATCTTTTCACATTAGTCATTCTATCTACTTTCTAAAGATTTATACATATTCCCTAAATTATTTAAATACAATAAATCAGTTTAAACTATAATAACCAATATCATTTCGCAACTTCAACATAATCCTAATTACATTATTAACTCCTAATATTGAAACAAACACTTAAATTTTAATAACATACAAATACATGAATATATGTATATATAAGTTTCCTTTATTTATTCTTTCCACAATACTCATCAAAATCTAAAATGAATAGATGGAACTAATTATCCTCTCATGTTATAGAGAATCACTTCCATTATCTCACAAAAATAAATCAATATTCCCTAATTAACCTTCCAATTCATTTACCTACTAAAACAATTACTTCACATTCAGGGAAATATACTTCAACAATTATATATATATATATATATCATATTTCCATGCAATATTTATATTATACATCGACAACATATCTATATACATTCGTGTATAAATACATATATATAAATACATATTTACACATATCTATGTAAAACTAAATATCTAAGTAACTACCATTTTCTGTACACAACAATGAAATCTATTTAACAATGCAACCACCAGTGGTGATATGCATGTATGAAGACCAAAGTATAAATCCTTCTAAAGGATCGACCCAATCAAATAATGGGCTTCCTTAAGAAGAAACTTGGTATGAACAATCCATCAAAACGCAATGTAAAGGGAATTTGTCAGTGCTATAGTTTCTAGTGCCCCGGGAGACACACACGCAAAGACCAGAAGCATAGGCAATGCACATGAACTACAAAATAGAACACCTCAAATCGACGCCACCTCATGGAATATAGTGATTACAGGATGAGCACATAGGATTATTGAAACGACTTTTAGAAACTTTCAAGCGGATACAATATATTATCTAAGCATCAAAAATATATATCTATGCATCATTTAGGGAAATGATTTCAGGTTACCCACTCATCCAACTACATCGACCACAACAAGTCATAGGTGATCTATATAGAAAAAATCAGTTCTCCATAACTAGCATTGCCTCCATACAAGAACTCATCAACATCATATGGCTGTGCCCAACATAGATGGGGAGATGACATAAGGCAGGAAAGAGTAGGATATGGGGTGGCATAATTTAGGGGAAATAAATAGGATAAGAGTGATGCATGAAGGAATGCTAGGGTGACAACTTCATCAAACTTGTAGTGAAACAAAAGAAGCAAACACATCAAGCCTAGGTCGCACCAAGTAGATTTAAAGGAGGAAACAATAAGGGACGACTCCCTCAGCAAGGTGCAAGCAACAAAAAAATAAATATAGGGCCATGTTAAGTAACAACGATAAAAAAATTTGTAGACTTTTGATACAATGTTTATTCTATTCATCTATTTTCCATGCATTACAAATGAAATAAACAAATAAATAGGATTATAGTACATGGAAATCACCTTTCAAGCAATAACATACAACAAGCATTCGTTTTCTTTTAAAACATAAAGATAAAAATCCCGAAGAATAATGAAACCTGGAACAAATTTCTTTTTTAAATAGGAGCTTTGATGCTGAGAACTATCCTTCGATGCAACAACAACTTCTGTCAACAACCCAAAAACCAATTTTACAAAGAAGTCCCCAAATTCTTTCAAAACAATCTTTTATGTTTTAAGCCCAAAAATCAATGTAGAATTATTAATTTTCAAAAAACCTCCCCAAAATTTTCAATTAAAGAAGTTGTTTGTTTTCAAAAATAAAGAACAATCAAATGCTTAGTCATTAAAACTCAAAAAATGGCAAGTTGCCCTATGATCCTCAGTTCGAGACTATGCATGCACTTACATGCGAAAAGTTTCCCTGATTCAAATTCTTTTTAATTACTTTTTTGTTATTTAACATTATCACTTAATTTCCATTTAATATTTCAATTTAATATTTTATTTTAGACCACATTATCCACTATGTTTCATTAAAATATTCATCATTAATAAAATTAATAATATATAGTTATTGAATCATTATAAATTAGCGAATTAATTTAATAATTAATTAACGACATTCACTTAATAATTTAATTTAATAATTAATAACCAATATCCTCATCGAACCATTTTACAAACATACTATATTTAATTATTATTTTTAATTCTAAATTAATTTAAATTATCATATAATCCGTTATAATCAATTTAATTTAATTAAATTGATTAAACAAGTCCATTCAAAATATTCAATTTACCACATAAATTCAAAATCAAATTAAACAATATAACAATGAACACAATGTGACAACTCAATTCAACCAGATGAACTTACTCAAATGTGACGAAGGGCCAAATGTAGAGGGGCACTACAAAGTTGACTTAGAGGAATCTTTTGTAATAGTGTTGACATTAAGGGAAGGTTTGTTTGTTTCCTTCGTGGGACAATAACTAATACCATTAGTGGTTTCCTATGTGTTAGACTCTATAGGGACATGGATACCTTGTTCTCTAGCACCACATCATATTCCACTATATCCAAGTTGTTTCATTAGTTCATAGCCTTTTCCATAAAGTTTTTTCATTTATTTTGAATTTAGTGGTTTTTGTTAGTCTATCTCATCAAAGTTTGTTGTGTAGTTTGCATCTTCTAAAGTGTTTGAGGTGGATTCTTTTGAAGGGTGTAGACACATAAAATTGACCTAGGCCTGCAAGTTCTCTATTCTCCATATTTCTTCCTAACATAATTAAAATACTTAATTAGGTCCTATAGTCTAATTTCAACTATTAATTAAATAATTCTTAATTATTTAATTAATTCATATCATTTATTCCTTGTGACTTTCTAAATAAATAAATTATATTTATTTATTTAAATGTGTAACTAATTTTTTAATATCTCTCTGTGATTAAATAAATTCATAAATTTATTTAATTATCCTTTGTCTATTATTTCCTCCTGATTATTTAAATAAATAAATTATTATAATTAAATAAATTCTTTAATTTAATTATTATCCATCTTGGCTTTTTCTAATTTTAAATAAAGTCATTTACTTAAAATTGTCCCACTTTCTATTTTCTTTCCAAGTAAATAATTCAAATCAATTATTTGCTGCCACATGGCCCCACTTTTGAATTAAATTAA
The DNA here is from genome assembly GCA_007258455.2 of Sequoia sempervirens. Taxonomy (NCBI): domain Eukaryota; kingdom Viridiplantae; phylum Streptophyta; class Pinopsida; order Cupressales; family Cupressaceae; genus Sequoia; species Sequoia sempervirens. The sequence continues at coordinate 126,150,384 of VDFB02105785.1, forward strand.
TTTTTAATTCAAAATGTCAACTTTCCTCCATAAATCAAATAATTTCAATTATTATTTAATTTTCTAGCCTTTTCTTTTTTCATGTCATTCTTATCTCCTTGTCACATGCAACCTTGTCCATTGATTTGATTTTTCAAATCTCAGCCCTTCATTTCAAATTTCATCCTAATATTGCCCTAACCCTAATTGTGGGTTGTCACATTCAATCTCAACCATTGATCTTAGGGAATTTCTCAACTTTCAATGTTGGCCATTCACCTAAAATTGACTTTTCTATAAAAAGGCAATTTTAGCCTCATTTGGACATCTCTTGGCATCTTGATCTTGGCATTTCTTAACTTCATGCTCTTGGCTTCTTGATTTCATAGGCTATTTTCTGCATACTTGAGGCTTGATTCATAGTTGCACACTTGCATTTTGAGGTTTTTTGATATAATCCTTCAACATTTATTTAGGACTTTGTCATAGTCATAGGTCGCTCATCACAAATCTGAGGAAAACCATCTACTTGCAACAAATAGAGAAGGTGCAATGAAGGTGATTCATAGAGATTGAAGACATTTGGTGAGATCTTTCTTCATTTTCATTGATTTTAATCCATTGTTCTTTGTTGCTTTGCTTAGGATTAGTTTGTTTATGCTTATAATGCTAACTTGGTAATTTTCTCTATGTTACATTGGTGAACCCAATGCCAAAACTATATTTTTTAAAGATTTCCATATGGCTTTTGTGTTTTTATAGGTACAAGTATAGAACACCACATTTGCAGATTTATGAGCCATAACCATTGCCTTGCAATGCATCCACTTTGCATAATTACACATGTGCAAGCCTAAGACGCATTTGCTAACCAGAATGCCACATTTTCTCTATTGCAACACATCTACATGCCCGAATGATGAATTTGATAGTCGCGACACATTTGATCTACAGACCAATGCATCTTCCTAGTATATTCTAGCTTTTGGATCTATGATGCATTTTCTTTGTAGAATGACACATTCGCTTGGTAAAAAATTATTTTTGGGTTTTTTAGATTTTTCCAAATTTCTTTAGTTTAGTAGCTTAGAGGTTTTTGGGTTACTAATCCATGGTTTACATCATGTGGCAAGGAGTCGAACCTTTGTTTTTTGGTTTTTATAACACTTTTTCAATACCTTAATCAAATAAATAATCACAAACAACTTGCGTTCACATTTCATTGGCTAAAATGAACACAATAGTGCATTGAAACTCATAAGGTTAAAATTTACATGCATTTTCATGAGATGGGCTTAAAATGAACTTTGTTTGTTTCACATTGATTTAAAGTTTAAAATGAACAAAGTGTTTTGTTTTTTGCCTCACATTACAATTTGGATAATTAAAATAAACAAGTGTCTCCAATTTGTGTAACCCCAATTCAATAATAGAAGTTTCCTCTCCCCTTGTGCACTTGTGCGATCCTTGGTGCAAGAGAAACTGTTATTGACTCTAGAAATTGGGCCTTCCTTGGTGGAAAAAATTACTCAACCCAAGGTGACTCAAACCGTCAACGAAGCTCTTTAGCCGAGCTACTCTCGACTAGTATACAAATGTGAATCCTAATGGAAAACTTAAGATTACTAGTACAGATGTGTCACACAGACAAGTGAATTCCCCAAAACCCTATTGAGCGTAACCTTTTTAGGCTAAAATTTATCCTTATTGGAGCTAATCTTGCCTCATGTGTAGCCACTCAAATGGGAATCCCGAACTAAAAACCTTTGTGTAGTTTGGAAAAACCCATCTATTCGCTAGTGCAGCAATGGTTGTTGCCAAGGCATCCACATTCTTGCAGTTCTTAGTAGAGGTGTAGAGCCTGCCATGGGAGATTTATGGGGGCTTGAAGCTTGGTTGACTTGAGAAGTGAGTGCAATGTAAGGGGGAGTCAGTGTGGCCAAGCTTCTAGATCACCTGCTAAGAATAAGTGCAGCTGGGGAAGCCCACGTGGAACCCAATGGATATAGTCCATGCCTAACCTAGGATTGTGATTGTATTCATTGTTCATGTTTTCAACATTCAAAAGAAAAAAAATCATGTTTTCCAAGTGTTTTATGAGACATTGAACAAATAAACACCTTTCACAGATCTAGAAACACTCATTCAAACTGAAAAAATTATGAAATTTTTCCAAAATTGCAAAAAAATTGGATCTTTATTCATCCTACAATGCATTTGCTATTTTGTGTGATGCATTTGACATTCTGAATCACATTTGAGATTTTCTACACCGCAATCGCTCTCCTAAGCCGCATTTTCTCACTAGAAAAACATATTTGACTATATCACAAAGCATTTGATTTTTAGAACATCACATTTGACTTTTTGAACCACATCTGTGACCTATAACGGTGCATTCACTAAACTTGCGACACATCTAACATCCTGAAATGCATCTGTGACCTGAAACGACTCAATTGACTGTCATTAAGAAAAGCATTGTTACTGTCCAAAACCCAAGTCCAAACATTTTAAAACTTCTTTCAAACATTTTTTTCTAGTGGCCTCTATTCAAAACTAGATAAGGAATTATTCAAATCTTCCTTTATTGCATCTTTTAGCTTGCATTTTCCCATAGGTCCATCCTTGCAAATTATTGGTTGCATTTTGGAAGCCATCATTTCTAGCATAAACAAGTCTTTAGGTCCTCTTTTTTGCATACTTTTGAATAGGAAAACTTACCATGTACCTTGCAAAATCTTTTCCTTCAAAAGTAGATTATCATTGGACTTAGTGAAAATCATTTCCTTTAGTCATTGTCATTTTGTGAGACCTTTCCAACTCAAAATTCTAGTTAGGAAACCTCACTTTTTCATCTTTTCATTTAGTCGTACCAAAAGTCCTTTGATGATCCAAATTGAGACATAGACCAAGCTTTGAGTGGTTGAGTAAACCTTTCCCAAAATTCCATCAAAATTGTTTAGAATTTTGCATATTTTAGTCATTTTAGTCCTCATTTTGCATTATACATTATTCCAAAATCCAAAAAAAATAGTGTCATACCTTTCATCTTAGTCTTCATTGTCCTCTTGCATTTGAAATTTCCTTTAGACAACACTATCATATTGCATGTTTTATTCCCAAAAACCCCAAAAACATAGTTGCATTTGCATCCCTTATTCAAAAACATCTAAAAACATAGTGGCATATCATTCCCATTCATATACTTAGTTGTCCTTTTTATCTTCATCATTTGACCCTTTTGGACAAGACACCAACCCCTATAGCTTTTCTAATGACGTGAACCAAAACATAGACATGGGGGCATCTTTCATCAATCCTTTCAATGACATGAACATGCCATCTTCTTCATGCAACCCCTTTAAACCATTCATATGTAGAGACGAGAACAAAAATGTATTTATGGAAGACTTAGAAGTTGCTACACAAAATCTTGATGTGGCCTCCTTTGTGGAAGAACTTATCTTGCAAGATTCAAATATTTAGCCATGCTTTTAGACCAAGGGGCTAAATTACCATGAGGGTTTGACATTAACACCTTAAGAGTAGCCTCTCCTAGTCATAATGAAAATAATACCTCCAACACTAACCAATGTCTTTCAACACTACAACAGAATGCAAACAATACCTTCATTAATACCACCACACAAAATGCGACAAACACCATCAATTCTATGTCTAATGGTACCTCCTTTCAAAATAATTATAACATGGTCAACACAACATCCATTGGAGGAACATCAACCATGTCATAAGCCACATCACAATCAATGCCTTCAATGTCAACAACGTCATCACAAACAATTGGAGCTACCTTTGGATCCTCAACAATGGGAACAAATTCTTCAAACCTTTTATTTGAAGCTTCATCTAACACCATAGGAATGTAATCATCAAATCCTTTAATTGGGTTTTCAAATAATTCCATGGGAACAAACTCATTGAACCCCTTTGGGAGGAATAAATGATGAATCTCCATTCCAGGACCTCAACTAAATGTTAACACTTCATCACAATTGAATACCAACACCAACATCCCCCAAAGGAAAAATATAAGCATTCCACATGGCCACATTTACCAATTTGGACAAGGCCATCAGATAATACAACATATGAATTCATTTGGACACAAAAACACTCAAGGTCAACATATTCCACAAATACAAACTAACACTACTGGAGTGTATATTCCCACATACACGTCACAAATTCATACCCAACTAATTCCTAATCAAAACACTCAATACCAAAAAATTCCGAATCAAAATACATCACACATTTCACAAAAATACATCCCACAACAATATAAAAATACATTATCACATCAAATGGGAACTCATGGAATACCTATCACTAGCATGTATGACACTACAAACAACCCCATAATTGATGCACTCATAGCTCAAATTGCAACCTTAAAAAAAGAGATGGAGAACATGCAATTGCAACACAAAAGGACCCACATCATACGACCTATGTCCATACCCTTTTGAGATGGGTCTACACATTCCATAGTTCCCTCCTGGATATGTGGTGCCAAACTTCACTATTTAATACAAAGGCCAAACAAATACCCTTGAACACATACGAGAATTTACAACTGATTGCATAGACATGGCATATGAACATATGTATTTGATGAGACTCTTCCCTAGGAGTCTCACAGGTCCCACAATTGAATGGTTTTCTACCTTTCCTAAAGGAATAAAGTCATGGGAGGAATTTGTAGACAAATTTATACAAAATTACACCTATAACATTGACACCAATGTTACCATTACCAATTTATACACGCTTACTCAAGAAGAAATTGTTGAGACTTTTATTCCATTCTTCCAAAGATGCAGAAGTTTAGGAAGTTGTTGCCATGTCGAGATACCCGAAAAAGAAAATGTAGATATGTTTGTCCAAAACCTTCAGGGCCCATTGAAATACAATTTACAAGTCCATTGTTGCACCACTTTCATAGACCTTGTTGAAAAAGGAGTTCAACTTGAAAAGGCCCTTATTGCTAAAGGAGAACTCAAATATGGAAACAAGAATACAAATCCAAAACCACCAATGGAAAAAAAAATACTGGGTCAAAAATAAACACATCACCAATGATGGAGTTGTTAACGCTAAGCTAGTAAACACAACAAGTCATGTACTCACTCTCAAAGGAGCTTAACTACAAAACACACCATTGACCACACTGACACCTACTGCAAAAACCATCCAAGATAATCAAAACAATCAAAACCAAGGGCAGCCATGTCAAACTAAGAAATTTCTAGAGAGTCACACATTTACCCCATTGGGTGAACCAATTGAAGTGGTCCTTAAGAAGCTCCTCCAAAATGGTGTCATCACATTGTAATACCCTAAGCCATATGAACCAAGACAATTCAAACCATCTTGGTGGGATGACAATGCATTCTATGATTACCACAATGCAAAAGGGCATGAAACTTCCTCTTGTAAAAAATTAAGAAATCTTGTATAGGATCTCATTGAAAATCACACCATTGAATTAGATGGACAATAATTTGTGTCAAACTTAGACCATACTATCCATAAAAACCAATTGTAGGATCATGGTTCAAATAATCCCTATATGTCAGGTTCAAAGACTAATAATAATCAATCCAGTTACACTCTCACCACTTTTGACTATTCTGGTGGACCCATTATTAATCACCTCTGAGCTGCCAAAAAATATGTCAATACTATTACCATCAAGAAAGAACTTGAGTGTAATTTAACTACCTGTGGAGGAAAAGTCACCATAGTTGGTCCTCCTCTTCCTAGACAACTAAAGATCACTATACTTGGTTCATTTTCCAAATAGTCACAACCTATTCCATCTGCCAAATAGTCACAACCTAAGGGGCACTTCAATCTCATTGATCAATTATGAAAAATTCCCACCCAAATCTCTACACTTGAGATGTTGTACGCATCTCTCCTGTGCACAAGGGCATACTTGAAAAAACCTTACAAGAGTCTTCTATCCCTCATGACATTGATTTCAACCAATTCAAAGCCATGGTGGGATACCTAACCACTCCCCATCACATAACATTTTCAAAACAATACTATTCGTCACTAAAACCCTCTCTCAATGACGCATTGCATATCAAAGTCTTTATCCATAAACATAAGGTTAGACGAGTCTTAGTAGATGGCAGAGTAGGATTGAACATATGCTCCCTAAAACTTGTTAAAGCTCTAGGCTTCTCTGATGCTTGTGTAGATGCTACCAAGAGTATTGTTATAAAGGCTTATGATGACGATGAACGCTCTTCTCAGGGTATTATCACACTTCCTATCTAAGTTGGGCCAATCATTGTAGATAGATGTCAAGTCCTAGATCTTGTACTACCCTATAACATATTGTTTGGTTGACCTTGGATCCATTCCTTAAAGGTTGTACCATCTACTTACCATCAATGCTTAAATTTTCCTTTCGATGGCACCGAAATCACCATACATGGATACCGCGATCCCTTCTAGTATTGCACCAATTTGAGGGGTATTTCAGAACATCAAGTTCCAATTAACCAAGAATATTTGACATCCTCTTCATCCAAATACATCAACCCATTCACACTTTCCAAACCATCCACATCCACATCCACTCCTTCATCTTCTACCATACCATCTCCTTCCATCCCTAAGGCCAATCCTAATATCAAGATCTAGGATCAAGGTTGTAAAGAATAAAAATTGAATACAACCTATTGCATCACTAAAATACCCAAGTCTCCAAAGGCTTATGGTCGAACTTGTTTTAGAATGGAGCCCAAAGAGATTTTTAATGTTCCTCCAATAGTGATTTTCAGAAAATGGGTAGAAATGGACAAAGAAGACATTGAAGACATATTAGCTTGGATTTACAAAGACCTAGAAGACCCATCCCCATTACCAGTCCAGATATATGGCAAAGGCTATGGCATGGTGAAGGAACAAGGCTATGATGGAACTAGTAGGCTTAGCAAAAACAAAACTGGAATACGAGAACCTATAATTCCTTCTCGAAGACCAAAATATCTTGGGTTTGGGTTTAGGCTACCCAAAACTCACAATCAATGTACCAATGTACTTTCAAGTGAGAGTGTGAATGTTTCTGAAAGTGTCAAGACTATTGAAGATTCTCTTACCAAAACTAATTCACATGAGTGGAAAATTGGTTCCCAAAGATCTCTGAGTGACTGTTGCCTTGATGGAATGTTTCTTGAACCTAGTGAACTTTCTTTTGATGAATGATTTAGATAGATGTTTAAAGTTGACCTTCCTAAAGGCCCTCCTAAAGTCCCATTTAAAAGAGAAGAATGGGTAGGACTATTTTGGATTCACAATAATGATAAACCTAAATCATCATTTGATCATGTTGACCATCATTCTGACACACTTGTCCAGCCAATTGACCCTAATGACCATCATTCAGATTCATCTGACATGCCATATGACACTATTGATTATCATTCCAATCCATTTGTCCCCTATTTTTCTAATGAGTTTGACTTGTCTAAATCAAGTGAAGAAGAATATAGGATAAACTCTGAATGGGAGTTGGAAGACGATAATTTCATCTTTACGCTTTCTAAATCTACATTTTTTCTGCATCATCCCCACCATTTTCCAACACTAATAATGGCATCTCCTTGGTCTACCCACAATTCATTGACTGGGATCAACAAGGCCCACCAGTGTTGGACATATTTTAGAATAACAAAGCTATTGTAGAATTTGTTGGACTTCATGTAGGAATACCAATTGGGAACCACAAGGATAGATTCGCTATAGACCTATATTGTGCAACATACTTTAGGGAGATTGTGCAATCCTCTAGTTGCAAAAATAAAAAATAGTAAAAATAAAACAAAAAAAGACACGTCTTTAGGGGAAAATCGTAAGTCACCTTCTGACAATACAAAAGTAAAAATAAAGGATATATCCAAGGGTGAAAACCTCTTCGAGGCACCCGAGGATGGAGGATTGGATTTTCTCCCCATGACATAGGAAAAATTGGCAATGCTCATTGAGGATACCATGGACGTTAACATAGCCACAACAAAAGATCCCAAAATCATTCTCTTTGTAGCATCTTTGATAGAGGAAGAAAAACTTGAATTTCAAAAACTCTTTTTAGAATGTAAGATTAACTTCACATGGTCCTATACCAATATGCTAAGGTTGGATCCAGCTTTAGTCTTGCACCATTTTCCCTTACTTATAGATGCCAAGCTAGTAAAATAGAAGTTGTGAAAGATGCACCCACAAATCACCTTGTTAGTCAAAGCTAAGCTTAAAAATTTGTTAGGCATGGGATTCATAAGGTCAATAGACTCTGTTCAATGAATTTCAAATCTTGTACCTATCACTAAGCCAAATGGTCAAATATGCATCTGTACAGACTTTCATGACTAGAACAAAGCATGCTTGAAGGATGACTTTCCATTACCGAACATAGACATCATAGTTGACCTTACAAAAAGATACAAGATGTTATCCCTCATGGATGGTTTCTTGGGTACAATCAAATTCAGATTGCTCTAGAAGATCAAGACAAAAAAAAATTGCATGTCCCTAGGGTACATACTATTGGAACATCATGCCTTTTGGCCTCAAGAATGTAGGTTCCACATATCAATGAGCAATGACAACAATATTTCACGACCTCATGCATACTCTAATGGAAGAATATGTGGATGACCTTTTGGAAAAGTTGTTAACATGCAAGGATCACCTTAATGTGCTAGAAATTTTTTTTTAAATAATGGAAGAGTACAAGGTCCCTTTGAATCCTACGAAGTGTGTCTTCGGTGTGACATCAAGAAAACTCTTAGGATATATAGTTTATTGCAGAGCCATTGAAGTAGATCCTGCAAAAGTGAAAGGCATATTAGACATGCCTTTTCCAAAGGGAATTAGTGAATTAAGGACATTGCAAGGAAGATTACAATCTATCTGACACTTCATCTCATAACTAGTCGACAAGTGCCAACCATTTCAATATCTCCTGCATAAAGGCATCCCCTTTGTATGGACAACCAAATGCCAAGTGACATTCCAACAAATAAAAGACTATCTATTGTTGCCACCTATCCTAATACCACCTATTGAAGGAAAACCTTTGATTCTATATATTTCTACAACAAATTCAACACTGGGGGCATTGCTAGCATAAAATGATCATGATGAGAAGGAAAGGGTAATATACTACATCAGTCGCACATTGGTTGGATATGAGCTCAACTACACACCTATCAAACACACCTGTCTTGCAGTTGTCTTCGTCACCTAGAAGTTAAGACATTACTTGTTGAATCACAAGACACATCTAGTGGCAAAGATTGATCCCTTGAAGTATCTCTTAAGTCAAGCAGCATTGATAGGTTAGTTGGAAAAATGGGTTATGATATTAAGTGAGAATGACATACAGTATGTGGAATGAAAGGCCATAAAAGGACAAGTAATATTGGATCAACTTGCATATGCACTTGTACAAGGTGACCATCTACTAGTAGTAGACTTCCCTAATGAGTCTATATTTCATACAAAGCCTAGATCACCTTGGAAACTTTATTTTGATAGGTGTCATACTAGTCATGGCTCAGGAGCAGGTATACTATTTATCACACCACAAGGAGACTCCATCCCTAAGTCATTTTACATTGCTTTTCCATGTACAAACAATGTTGCAAAATATGAGGCACTTGCCACAGGACTCTGAATTTCCATCTCAAATGGAAAATCAAAACACTTTTAGTCTTCAAATATTCTCAGTTGGTCATCAACCAGGTCAATAATGATTATGACACCAAGGAAAAAAAATTAATGCCCTACAAATGCATGGTTGATAGATTTTAGTCATATTTTCACATGCTTTCTTTTGAGTAGATCCCTAGGGTACAAAATAAGGTAGCAGATGTAATGTCAATGATTGGATCTCTCTTAGATATTCCCAACAATGTGCCACAATTTGTGTTCTTGATGGAACAACTTTTGGTACCTGCATATGATATTCTAGAGTTAGAAATGGTTTGTGAGCTTGTTGGTCCCAACTCACCATGGTATCGAGACATATATGACTATCTTTAGTCCCAGACCCTTCCCTTAAACCTTTCCAATAACCAACGAAAATCCTTTATCTGCAAATCCACTTGATACACCATCATTAGTGACACCTTATACTGCAGTAGCTTTGACAATACCCTTCTTCGATGTCTCGACATTGACAAACCATGAACAACCTTACATGAGGTACATGAGGTATATGCAGATCTCATTTGAGTGGCCCTACCTTAGCTAAGAAGACCACAAGACTTGGGTATTACTAGTTGACAATGGAAAAAGATGGACTCAAGTTTTTCAGAACATGTCGCCAATGTCAAATACATAGTGATTTGATTCATGCACTAGCACATGAACTTCTACTGATTATTTCTCCTTGGCCCTTCAAACAATGGGGACTCGACCTCATGGGAAAAATCCATCCTACCTCTTCCAACAATCATAAATTCATTATCACCACCACTGAGTACTTCATTAAGTGGATCAAACCCATCCCCCCCACATACATAACCAGCAAGTAGATTTCCAAATTCATCCTCAACTACATCATCTATTAGTATGGTGTTCCATAGTCCATCATCACAGACAACGGTCATCCCTTCAAAAATAAAGATGTTCGTGAGCTTTGTGAATGCTTCCACATCCAACATCATTTCTCCATGCCTTACTACCCACATGGAAATATTCAATGAAGAAGACCGTCAATGATGCTAGCCATGACTAGCATTTACAACTTAACCTTGCTCTGTGGGCTTACCGCACTAGCATTCGCACACCTACAAGAGCTACTCTGTTTGCCTTGGTCTTTGAAGCCAAAGCCATCTTGCCCATCGAGGTTGAAATCCCATCTTTAAGAGTCTCTATGAAGGGCCTGATTGATGACAAAGAGTATAGACAGTCGCAACTGCATGAGCTAGAAATGTTAGAAGAACAAAGATATAATGCTCTGAATCATTTGTAGGCCTATCAAAATCATCTTTTCCATAGTTATAATAAGAGATTCATGGTCTAAAATTTTTACATTGGTGACTTGGTCTTAATGCAAAATCCTAAAAATCAGTCTGACAGAGAGAAACCTAGCAAGTTCGAGCCCAATTGGCTAGGTCTTTACATCATCGCTACTTCATTTGGTTCTAGTGCATACCAACTAGCCACCTGAGATGGGGAGTAGTTAGTAGAGCCTATGAATAGTCTTCATCTCCGAAAATTCTACACATAGCATCATGGAGCTAGACTAAAAACCATAAAAATACAAAAAAAATGAAAAATATAAAAAATCATCACCCTGATGAAAACCTGGAAAACAAGTGTCTTGGTGACACCAAAAAAATGGAAAAATGACAAAAATAGTAAAGAGAAATAATTCATCCAATAGTGAAAACCTGGTAAACAAGTTCTTTGGATAAGTACCATGGTGAAAACCTAGCAAACAAGCACCATGTGTAGTCAGTCATTGATTCGCCATCTACTTTCACTCCATAAAAAACACCTACCTTTTCCAACACCCTCACAATACTAGTCATGACATTCTACCTTTCCTTTCCATGGTTGATAATAGTTTACATCAGGTCTTGCATACCGTGCATTTGTCATTCCAAGCATGTCCTTTTCCATATCCTTCAACTTGGCTAGCCCTTGACCTGACTGGGGGAATTCCTTTATCACCTGAATATAGTGGGTATTGTAGATGGTCCTATCAATCGAGAAATGTACTAAAAAAAGACAAAAAAACATAAAAAAGTCCTAAAAAATATCTAAAAATCAAAATATGTCAAAAACACAAAAATTGAAATAACATTCAAAAATCCAAAAAATAGTCACGTCTTGTCAAGTCAACCATGTCAGTCAGTCTTTGTCATTGTCAAACTGCATTGTCTCTACACATTTACTACATAGGAAAGGCTCATCTTCGAGCCTCTGAGACATTAGGTCAGTCCTTTTAGGTTTGTCAAAATAAAATCATGACTCAATCTTTGGTCAACAAGACAAAGTCATTGGTCATGTCAAACTATGAGGTCTCTGAGTGTATGACGTAGGCAAGGCCATCAATCGATGAGCCCTCAAGGGAACACTAGGTTAGTCCATTAGGGTTCATGACATTGCATTAGCACACATGTCCAATATTTTCAAATAAAACAAATTATTTTAAAATAGAAAACTCCTAAAACAAACTTTGGCAATCAGTCAAATCAACATTTCAATTACATTAGCATGTCAGCACGGGCATGCGGTCAATTTAGTCATCTAGTCAAATTCAATCAAAACAAGTCAAACTGTCAAATTCTTTGTTATTCGTTAGATGTGTCCTTTTGAAGAACAACTCTTGTCATTTAATTATGCCTTAGGATGTGTCCTTCCTAAATTTTCCATTACCTAGCATTCGTCATCTGAACTATATCAAACTTGGCATTTCAACATCAAAACACTTGAAATTCAAACACACTTGGAAAACACTTTGGAAAATAGTCTTTTGGCAATTTTCCTTTGATTTTTCATCATGCTACTAGTTCCTCAAGGATGTCTTGGCAATAGGATTTAGAGGAGCAACAACGTATTGTGATGAGTGTCTTGTCTTATCTTTTTTTTAATAGTCATGTTGCTAGTTCCTCGAGGATGCCCTAGTGACAAGATTTTGAGGAGCAACGACATTTCATGGCTTGTCTTTCTTGTCTTTCTTGTTTGTGGTTGGTTGTGCCAAAAAAAAAGACTGGGGCAACTGCATTCCTATTAAGATTTATGATCATCCTTGTCTGCAACTGCTTGTTTTATGTGATGGTATGACCTTGCACACCATTGATCTATGTCATGTCATGGTGTTTATTGACCATTACAATAATTTTCCCAATGATGATTTGAGCAACATCTATTAGTTCTTTGGCAATATATTTAAGGATTCTTTCTTCGCACTAACATCCATCTCCTTATGTCTTGTCACTTCTCTTCTTCCATCTCTTGATGATATCCTATGACATATGAAAATATAATTGCATACATGATCATATAGACATTGAATTATTTCATTACACTTATACATAAATGCATTCACCTAAAGTGCATTCAAATATTTATTAATTAATACATTCACTAAACATCCATTTACATATTTGCATCCACATCATTAGCATACATATATCATTTGCATTTATCTATTTGCATTCGCATACCTTAAAAGTACATTAAACATTTTCATACATTGTCCATGTCATTAATGCATACACATCATAACAAAAGGAATTACATGTCACACTATTCCTACATATATAGTCATACATCAATGCATTCATCATGTCATTCATTAGAATCAAAACATTATGCATACATATAGGACATCATCATCATCATAAATGCATACATCACATAACATATAAAATTTATCATCATGGAATATAATCATAAATACCCATCATCATAAATGCATATATCACATTAGATAGACATCATGCATCAACAACATAACACATAGCATATAGTCCATGCCAAAACTACATCATATATATATATATATATATATATCTCAAAATCATGTCACAGGATAGAGTCTCGAGGTATCCCAAAAATAGAGCTTGCAGGCTCGATGGTAAAAAATATAAATGTCCCAACATAATATCTCAAATATAACAAGATAACAATAAAAATTCCCTAAGTTGTGCTCTCCTCATCCCCTCGGGGAGAAGAATGGGGTGAATGGTGACCTATGATAGGAATTGATGGTATCTAAGATGACATGGCAGGCTATGTTTGTGAGGTGGTTGGATCTGTAATAGGTGGCTAGCTATGCCAGGACTTGTGTCCTGATGCTAATGATCCATGACTATGACTAGATTTGTGGCCTAAGGAATGCATGTGACTGTGATGTTACCTATGCCTTGAAGATTGCCTTGATGATGTGGACCCACCCGCACTACTTTGACTATGGCTACTGTGGCTACTGCTACTACTACCTAAACCACTCCCTGTCTTGCTCTAAGAATAAGACAAACTAGGTTCCCGCTGCTCTATTGACATTGCCCTCTTGTAAAGCATCCTATACTATCCTTAGCTTGCACTGAACTTGGCCAACTCCCTCACTATCTCTCCCACTGTCCATGTGCATAGCTATGCAAACTTAGCACACTAACTCTGTGTCTCCTACTGTCTAATCATAGCCTAATCTCACTCTACCCTTGTCACTAACTCTTCCTGCAGGGTCTTGACCTGTACTGAGACCTCATCTAGTCTACTTTGCATGTTTGTCAATATATGATCAACTATGGCATCATGAAGCAAAGGTGGCCTCCCAACTATATGCTCCTCTCTGTCCACCATCTGAGCTCTCAACTACCTCTTGGCCTCATCCATGTCATCATCATTTCTAATATCTAGCTCCTCGTCATCACCTCCAATGTCCTCCTCACCACCAAATACCTCATGCCCTCCGCCGACATCCAATGCCTCCTCTCCTATATGGACCTCCTCCTCCCTGGGAACCTCTCCCTCTAGCTGCCTTGCTGGCTACCCTCCCTCTGCTCTGATCTTTGGCTACTCTTCCTCCTGTCTAACTCCCACCTCTCTCTCCTCCTTCTCTTCCACCTGTAGGATCAATGCAAGTGGAACTCACTCAACCCACTATTGTACTCTCCTTGGTTATCATCTCTGACCATCTCCTCCTCTCATCCTACTACCACCCACACCATCTCCTCCATCCTTTCCATTACCCCCTCCTCCCCCATCTCCTTAGCCTCCATCTCTCCCTCTCCCCCTACCATCATATTTTCCTCCTCGTCCTCCTTGGTGCATCTGCGGTATAACTGATCGTTGATCAATAGGCACTAGCCCATCTAGATCCATCAAAGGTTGTGGCCTGTGTGTCTACCACCATGTATCAAACTACAGTAGTCCTAGGATCTACTGGACCCCCACTCCATGCCCACTGCTATGCTACCATTCCATCTATCTGCTACTCTACCAAGGGTACTGATATGGACAATCCCCACATCATCTCTTGTGAAGATCTCACATACTCTGTAGTCTCCATTGACACATCTTGCTACTCACTGAATTGACGCAATACCCACTAGGGTAGGTACATCTCAATAATCATTTGTGACTAAACAATGTGACTAGTTAGATATTTGAACTATAGGTAGAACATTGACAAATGATTACCCTCTCCCAGCCACTAAGCACAATCTCTATAGGGCCTCCAAACAAATACCATCAATGTATAAATATGATGCCACTAGAATTTGGTGTCCCCAACTCTTGTTTTCTATAGTGTTCCCATGTATAAATATACATAAGGCATCCCCTCGGCACATTATCTTTGAATTGGTGGTCGAAAGGTGGGAATCTGGTCCCACACCCAGATCATCAACAATGTCATGTTGTAGCTAATACTGTGCGCATCCATGTACGCCACCTCATGTAAGTGATGATATAGCATGCCTAGAAGACATGGTCCCCAAGCAAATACAGTCACGTCCCATCTCATACAAACAAACACATCTCCCCATCTGATAGGAAACCCATGTCTATGACGATTTGAAATAAGTACATCGACAATCAAAGTACATAGCATAGCATCCCATCAAGGATAGTGCTCAGCCATAAACTCCCAATGAATATCATACCCATCGATTCATAGTCTTGTGCCATCCTCAAACTCGTAAAGCTCTATGATAGCATAAAGTCCCTAGTGTGGATCATAAACCACTCACTTCTCTTTGATCGAAATGTGCAAAATCTTGTACACATCCTTGAGCATTACAGTAGCCTCTCCCATCATAAAATGAAATGAACACATCTCTAAATGCCACCTCTCTACCAAAAATGTCAATAGTCTCCTATTTTCCTAAAAAATGGGCATATAGGTAACATAGTATAATCCTAGCTACATCAGCTGCCTTCACTCTCTATCCTACAGCTGATCTTTGAATGCATATGTGGATGGCCTAAACTTGCATATATAAATAGGTGGTAATCATTTCTACACACATAGAAATGGGAGTTAGCACATCATTGAACATCATCATTATCAACTATTTAATCAAAAGTGTCTAAGAAATTGAGCTTAAAATTAAGTCAACCTTGGTCAAAGTCAAATGCAGTGCATCAAAGTCAATTGCATCATGCTAACTCAAATGAGTCATTCCATTGGGCATTTGCATCGTAATCTATCACTTGCATCATTTGATCTAACATATGCATCATGCTAGAGCATTTACAAAATTTCCATAGACAGTTGCATCTTTGTAAATCAATTTCATCACACAGCCCCACAGTTGCGCCTCAATTCGACAATTGCATCGCTAGACCCAACACTTGCATTGTGAAATGATGATTGCATCTCACTAGCCCACAAATGCGTCATTTTAAACCCAAACCTAGCAAACCCTTTGCATTTGCATCACAATGCATCAAATGCATGTGACATGAACGTAATTGCAACTTACATGAATGGAGATGTGTCACTATGCATCTAATTACCTAACTTTAAACACTAAAAATACATGTAAAACAAAAAAAATATGAGGTGGGTATGAGGTACTTACTTGTGGCTTTGCACCCTCTGGCCATCAGAAGGTCTACACTATGTAGCTACGATGCTCAGTCACTAGAATCACCATTTTCATGAATTCTCCTCTCTCTGGGCTCTGAAATTTCAAAAGGTAAAAGTGATAATGAATTGACTTTTAACCCAAATTCAACCTATTTATATGGTAAAAGTGGGATTTTCTTGAAAAATTTATTATTGGACGCTTATTTGACTAACTTTGACCAACCTTTGATTGCTTTCAACACGTCAAAATCCAAAACCAATCACGCCACTAGTTTTCTGATCATCAAATTCACTTATCGGGACATTCCAAATTTTTTCCGATGTTGGGCCAAAATTTCAAAATTTTCTCGAGGGGGCATGGATACTCCGTACCTTCGCTGGGGCATATTTTTGACTAAATTTTCTTTGTCACAATGTGACAAGCTACATTATGACAAAGAGGGGAAAAATGTAGACACATAAAATTGACCTAGGCCTACAAGTTCTATATTCTCTATATTTCTTCCTAACATAATTAAAATACTTAATTAGGTCCTATAGTCCGATTTCAACTATTAATTAAATAATTCTTAATTATTTAATTAATTCATGTCTTTTATTCCTCCTGACTATTTAAATAAATAAATTATATTTATTTATTTAAATGCATCACTAATTTTCTAATGTCTCTCTATGATTAAATAAATTCATAAATTTATTTAGTTATCCTTTGTCCATTATTTCCCCCTAATTATTTAAATAAATAAATTTTATTTATTAATTTAAATACGTCATTAATCTCTTATGTCATCTTATAATTAAATAAATTATTTAATTTAATTATTATCCATCTTGGCTTTTTTTAATTTTAAATAAAGTCATTTATTTAAAATTGTCCCACTTTCTATTTTCTTTGCAAGTAAATAATTGAAATTAATTATTTACTGTCACATGGCCCCACTTTTGAATTAAATTAATGTTTAATTCAAAATTTCAAATTTCCTCCATAAATCAAATAATTTCCATTATTATTTGATTTTTCAACCTTTTACTTTTTTCGTGCCATTCTTATCTCCTTGTCACATGCAACGTTGTCCATTGAATCTCAGCCATTCATTTCAAATTTCACCCTAATGTTTCCCTAACCCTAATTTTGGGTTATCACATTCAATCTCAACCATTGATCTTAGGTAATTTCTCAACTTTCATTCTTGTCCATTCACCTAAAATTGACTTTTCTATAAAAATTCAATTTCAGCCTCATTTGGACATCTCTTGGCATCTCTTGACTTCATGCTCTTGGCTTCTTGATTTCATAGGCTATTTTCTGCATACTTTAGGCTTACTTCATAGTTGCACACTTGCATTTTGAGGCTTTTTGATAGAATCCTTCAACATTTGTTTAGGACATTGTCATATTCATAGGTCGCTCATCACAAATTTGAGGGCAATCATCTACTTGTAGCAAATAGAGAAGGTGCAATGAAGGTGATTCATGGAGATTAAGACATTTGGTGAGGTATTTCTTTTTTTTCAATTCTTTTACTGCATTGTTCTTTATTTCTTTGCTTAGGCTTAGTTTGTTTATGCTTATAATGCTAACCTGGTAATGTTCTCTAAGTTACAAAGGGTCTTCCAAATTTTGTGATGACATTACCACTTTTTCTTTTCCCTTTTAAGAGACTTTGTTTATGATCTTGTATTCGCCAATGAATGTTGTGAAATCCAAGGAACCCTAATAATCTTCTAATATCTTCATGACTTCCTCAATATGTTTTTCTTTATCTTTCTCTTGCATGTGTTCTACTTTTGTAGTTGGTGTCGATGTTTTCAAAGGATTTTCCTTATTTTTCTCAAATTTTAAACAACTTTTTGGTTTAGGGCCAGCTTCGAGTATGTACACTTTGTTGTTGTTGACATAATTCATTATACAAAGAAGAGTATAAGGCACCCCATTCATTACATGAAACCATGTTCTTCCTAAAAGAAGATTATATGAAATATCATGAGGCATAACCTAGATTGGTGTTTCTAATGTGACCTTTTGAATTTTAATATGCAAAGTAATCACACCAAGTAGTTGTTTTCCTACATTCTCAAATCCTCAAATAGATAAAGAGGTGGATTGAATTTTTTATTTATCCATGCCAAGTCTATCTAAAAGGATTATACTACACAAATTAAGAGATGAGACATTATCAACAAGGGTTCACTTTATTCCTATTCTATTGTATTGAACTACTACCATGAAAGCATCATTTTCTTTTTGAATTTCCAAAAGGAGGGATCTCACTTTGGTGGAAAAGAATCTCATCATTCATTCCTTGAATCATGGCTACTATGTCATTTGGTTGTTCATTAGGGGGGATAGGAACTTGTTGTAAGGTACTTTGAATCATGTTATGATAATGAGGGGAGGCTTGAATAAGGTCCCATAATGATATCTTAGCAAGAGTATTCTTAAATTTTTCAACAAGATCATACTACTTTTCACTATGTAATGGAAAATGAGGGGGACCAAGCAAGATAGGGTTAGGTAGTGGGAGGGATATGTTCAAAGTGTTTTTCTTGGTTGTGGATTGTTTCTAGTGTTATATGTGTGAGCAACAATATTGTAACTTGATTGTTGTGACATATTATTCTTAGGTGGTTTGAGGATGAAGATATGTTTGTTTTTATTTTGTGGTTGGTTTGAGGGTGGGAAAAGTATAAGTTATGGTCTAGTTTGAGTTTGTGGTTGTTCTGAGGGTGGGTAAATAATTAGAGGATTCTTAGGATGTCCCACAGGGTATGTAGGAGGTCCAGTAATCAAGGGGGGTCTAATAGACACTTGTGCATTCATAACCTAGGGTATGTGCAGGATCATGATGGGCCAAAAAGTTGCAATATGATGGGTATGTGGTTGACGACCTTTTTTTTACAAAAAAATGATGAAACGAAAAGGGTTTTTAAAGGAGATTATCATCTTTCCAAAAATATAAATTATGCTTTACTTTGAATTTAATAAGTAATTATTATTCATTTTCTATTCAAATTATGACTAAAGTTGTGATTGATAGACTGGTTGAAAAACATCTATAGCTTTCAAATGGTATCACATTTTTTGAATCCAAAGCATGCAACACATTCTATGCTTAGCATACTATAGGATTAAAAAAAGAAAAATTGAATTTCATGAAGCCATCTTTCCAAAAATATAAATTATGCTTTACTTTGAATTTAATAAGTAATTATTATTCATTTTCTATTCAAATTATGACTAAAGTCCTAATTGATAGAATAATTGAAAAACCTCTACAACTTTCCAATGGTATCACATTTTTTGAATCTAAAGCATGCGTCACATTCTATGCTTAGCATACTATAGGATTTAAAAAAGAAAATTTGAATTTCATGAAGTTTTCACCAAGTTAAGGTGGTCAGACATATGATTTTTTGATATTTTTTAAAAGTTGTAATAAAAAAACATAACTAATTGTTTACTTAGAAAAAAATTACAAAAAAATATGCATCACATCGGGACATGAGTCCTCTACTTATATCTAAAATCTTATAAAAAAATATTATCATTTTATTGTGGTTATGGTGGTTAGATAGACACCTACTTATTTTTTCCCTGAAATTTAAGTACTACTACATGGAAATTTCAAATTTTCACCAAATAGATTTTCTTTTTGAAAACAAACCTAGTATTTTAGAAACTAAATTAAATTTTCTACAGATTCTATTCTTACATATTTTTGAAATAATATAGATAACTTATTCAAATTTTTATGTCAAGTTGCTTAACTTTGATTTTTTTTATTTTTTTGCCACTTAAGGGCTTGTTTTTTCCATGATGATCCTGCACATACCCCCTAAGCGATTTCAATTCTTTCTAATGAATGAGATTCTAGTGTCATCTTTTCACCATCATCTAAGGAATTCACATCACTTTTTTTGAAAGAAATGTATCATTTTCTTGCACCATGATATCCTCCCTAGTAGGAGAGTTTTTAGGAGAACTACAAACTAGATGTTTATGATATTTAGAGATTGGTTCTTCTAAAATGAATTTATTGCAAGTAAGGGAGTTATCAATGGTTGGATTGTCTTTTTTACCAATGATGGCATTATCTTGTTCAGTAATGTTTTCCCTAAGAGAAGAAAGACATATAGAACTCTCATAACTCTCATTTGTTTGATCATCTAACACAAGAATATCTTCTTCACAACTAGGAGAAGAATAAATGTGATCATCATGATTGTCCATAATTTCATCATTTTTTCTAAGGGATTATTCTCTTGTGCTATAATATCTACCCTAGTAGGAGAGATTTTAGGAAAGTGAAAAATAAGAGTTTCATCACATTTCATGGTTGTATTTTGTAAAGTAGCTTCATCAAAAATAAGGGAGGAATAAAGAGTAGAAAAACTATGATTTTCATGCTTACCAATGCTTGGAACCTTTTGCTCAAATAGATATTCCCAAATGGTATGATCATTAGGAAAGGGAGAAACAAGATTATCATGACTCTCTATAAGTTGATATTGTAACATCAAACTATCTTCTTCACATCTACAAGGGATATTAGGAGATGAATAAATTTGATTGTCATGGTTGTCTAAAATTACAACCTCATATCTTATAATTTCTTTCCAAGGTAGAAGAGGAGAGGGGAAAAAAAAATCTTTCATGATTGTTAATGATTGTATCTTCTTTCACCAAGATACCTTCATCACAAATAGGAGAGGTATTGGGAGAAGAACAATTATGATTTTTTATGATTCCCTATGCTTGCATCCTCTTATGTTATGACACTCTTACAAATCTAATAGATACTAGGAGGGTACCTAAAATTCTCATCAAAGATTTTTTTTTCATTGATTATGCTCGTGAGTAGAGAAAATAGAATCATACAAGCCATGTGATACTTTATGAGCACTAAATCCTTGAAAAGAAAACATGCTAACATGAAAAAGGTATCTAAATTATGCAATGCTTCTCAAACGTAAACAAATGTCCTATAGATCTGAAAATATTTAATATTGAAATGATATTTGAAATGCTTAAAAAATGACCACTAAATGGATGATTTGACCTAGATACATAAAACAGAGTTTCCTGAAACTTTCCAGATTGATGCTATAGGTTACCCACAAGCTTAAGAAGTACAAAAATGAGGTTTTTAATACTATGAAATGTAGTTTAAGATCTGATATGAGACTAAATCGCTTATAGGGGAATATGAGTCGCAATAAAGTTTTTTCAAGGATTCAAATTCTGATAAATAATAAACACATTATACTGAGAAATTAGGAAAAAGAAACTATACTGGGACTAAATTGCCCAAAGGGGCATATGAGTCCCATATTAGGGTTTTTGAACAAAATTAAAAAAATTAATAGTGGATGTTATTTTTTTTGTTTTAATGATGTCTAGACTAAGTGCAATTATATTTCAAATGAAATTCAATGATGCAAGATGCAAAAAAATGGAACCTATATGCACTTTCACTAATGTAAGATTTATAAACCCTAGATGCAAATTAACTAATGCAAGACCTAATGCAAGGTTAATGCAAGATAAATATAGGACTATGATGCACTCTAAATCAGAAATAAGGTGTTCTAAAGGCTAGGTTCACCAAAATGAAACCTAGAAAATGGTCGTTCCTATGTTTTGGGAGAGAGAACAACTAATTTACTACAAGTTTCACTTAAGGAAACATTAGAAATCTTAATATATGGATGGAAATGAGGGAAATAGATCTACAATAAGGTGTTATATTCTATGATTAGATACTAAAAGGGGATTCACCACCAAGAAAGGCTTGGAAAGAAAATAAATGAAATGATATGTAAACCTAACTATGCAATCCAAGATATAAAATTAAAAATCAAAAGAATGAACTAAGAAAGGATAGAGGTGCACCTAGAAACTGAAGAGGCTTGAATGAGTGTCTAAAATCCTTAAAAATACTAGCTTTTAATACACACTAGAAATAATATGCCAGTATGGGCGATTTAGTCCTGATTTAGGGTTTCTGAGAGAAGTTGGAATCTAGAACTAGCAATTCAGGATCTACAGAAAAAGTTTGAAATCAGGTATACTGGGACTCATAGGCCATAAGTGGCGATTTATTCCCAACATCAAGGTTGATATAAAACTCTAATATCCTCTTATATTCTCTTATAGCTTCTCTCCTGTCAAATCTCCCAGTCTAAAACAATAAATTGCAAACTATTGGTGACTTTCTGTGATCTTGCAAGTAAGGTGACAACTTTGATAGCTTGACAACTTTTCTCCAATATTTCTCTTCAATGGATCTTCAACCTAGATATGCAAATCATACATCAAAGAGAGGGAATAGGGAATAGGGGTTTTCCTTGGTCAAACCCCATTTAGGTAATCAAACCTTATGATGAAACAATGAAATATGAAACATGAACACTGATAACTTGAATGATGTCTTAAAATGTAAATCAACTATCTAACATGAAGTGGCCATAAAGAATGTAGATTTTTATCTTGAATTATATTTGTAACAATTCTTAATTAGGATCTTGTATTCTACATCACAAACTAGCTCAAGAACATGCTTGATGCCTTATGCCATTGACATGATAATGGATCTTGAATTATTTCAACAAAAGATGAAGAAATCTTCCCTTGAATGCCTTAGAAATGATCTTGAATAATCTATGATGCTCTTGTGAAGTATTAGGATACTTGACTCTTCATTGCTTAGTTAATATTATGATTTCTTAGGTGAAATAATGATTTGAAACCTTGTTTATATAGACACTTCATCTAACCTACCATTTATTAGATCCCAAATGTCGATATTCATGAAATTTGAATCCAAAACCCTAATTTCTTGCTCAAAACCCTAAAAAGTGGCCAAATGGGACTCATACACCCAAGGTGGTGTATGGGTCACATCTAGGTGGGACTCATACACCCAAGGTGGAATATGGGTCCCACCAGGGCTTTTTAGGCAAAGGAAATGTCAGAGTTAGGATATTAAGTGTGTTTATTAATTATGTCAGGATGTCCGTTGAAATAAGCCTCAAGTTGCATAGTAAAGGGTCTTAGGGGCCTATTAATGATGATATGAAGTTCATGAATACAAGAGGGCCCAAAACTTAGTGTGAAGGTGTAAATAAATACACTTTACAACACTAAATCAACAAAAAATTAGGTCTATTTAGCTTAAAAGGGCCCTCAACCTAATGTCAATGTGTAAAACACATTACAAAACTAGATCAAGGTAACATTAGGTTCATTTTAATGTCAATGATTCTCAAATTAAGTTTGAGAAAGAGCTACCTTTTTCTACACTACATAATTGAAAACTTTAATTTTCCCAATCAAACCCTAAAAAGGGCCAAATAGAACTCATACACCCAAGGTGGCATATGGGTCCCACCTAGGGGGACTCATATGCCCAAGGTGGCATATGGTTCCAACCTGGGGGGACTCATATTCCCAAGTTGGCATATGGGTCCCACCTAGGAGGACTCATATGCCCAAGGTGGCGTATGAGTCCCACCCTAGCTTTTTAGGGTGAGAAAATGTAGGGGTGTAGAAAATTAAATGTATTTATTGAATTTATTGAGATTTTAGTTGAAATAATCCTTGGGATCCAAAATAAAGTGTCTTAGAGGCCTATTAATGATTATTTAAAGGGTTGCAAATGAAAAGGTACTAAAATAGGACCAAACTAAGTGTGAAATTATACTATCTCCAAGAAAAGAGTACAATTTTCTACAATACAATAAGAAAGATATATTCCAAAAAAGAAAGGAAAATCTTATATTATTGATCAAGAGGATACCTTGTCAAAGCTTCTCCAAGCTCACTTAATATTTCTCCCTCCAAGAACATGAAAGAAATTATACAACAAAAGAATAGAATTTGAAGATAGTAACTTTGTGAACTGTGGTTTTTTGTGTTTTTTGTTGAGGTTTGGGAGAAATGTTGTTGGTCTGGATTTCTCTTTGATGAAGTCTTATGACTTGCAGTTTTAGAGTTGAGTTTCCTTTATTTTATTGAAGATAATTTTGGCATTTGGAAGGTTTTTGCTTAATGGCTCTATGTGTTTTACATTGGTTTAGCCGACCTTGTGTTGAACACTACTTTCGCAGTTGATGAAGCATGTTGAATCTATTTGGGTTCATATGAAACATTTGTTTGGGTTTCTCTCATTCTAATTACACCCGAGGATGGTTTTGCATCGACTTAATTTGAATTTGGATTTGGATAGATGACTTTGGATATGTTTCAAAGTTGAAGATAGTATAAATACAGGATGAGTTAGTGGTGAAACATATACAAGAGAGAAGAAGAGAGATAAGTGAAAATAAAAAGAGTAGATAGATATGGCATTGATGTTATCCAATGAGTGTGTGTGATATGAGTGTGACATATTAGTACAAAGCCTAAATGTTGAGTTTCTAGATGTAGTGAGTAGAAGGTGAAATCTATCATTCATGCATGTATGTGAGTGATTGAGGTGGAATCCTTTGTTGCATTGAGATTGTCTTCTCTTTGTAACAAGTTGTCTTTGTATTATTTGTATCTTTGTGGTAGTGAGCCCTCCGAATTGATAGCCTTGTTGGATAGTGAGTCCTTATTTTGGTAGTGAGCCTTGTTTCTCAAGAAGTGAGCCTCTTGTAATCGGTTTTGATATTCTATATAGTGTGAGTTAATCCTCACTATGGTTTTTCCCTTATTCTGTTTTCCACATAAATCTTGTGTTATTGTGCTTATGTGTTGGATTTAATTTTCTACATTAGAATTTGATGATTAATCATTTAAGCAGTGTCAAGAATTAGTTTCGTTGATTGAATTAAAAGATTAAATATGTGACAATTGATTCACCTCCCCTCTCAGTTGTCTTTTTCAACAATTGGTAACCTATAGCATCATGTGTGCATAGAATTTTAGAGAAAGGCTTGTGTGTAAAGGTTACTCACAAGTAGAAGAGAGATTTTTAGGAAAATTTTGCTCCAGTAGCAAGGGTGGAAGCTATAAGGATGTTCTTAGCATTTGTTGCTCATAAAGATTTCAAGGTCTATCAAATGGATGTCAAGTCAACATTTTTGAATGGTGAGATAGAAGAAGTCTACATGGAATAACTAGAAGGATTTCAGTTGTCAGATCAAATGGATATGGTGTGAAAATTGAAGAAAGCTTTGTATGGATTGAAGCAAGCTCCTAGAGCCTTGTATGCAAGGTTAGATAGGTATTTGATTCAGCAAGGTTTCAAGAAAGGTACGACGGATAGTAATCTATATTTTAAGATTGAAAATGAAAAAATATTGCTTGTAGTTGTATATGTTGATGACATTATATTTGGAGGAAATGGAAATATGTGAGATGTTTGCAGAAGAGATGTAGAAAAAATTTGAATGTCTTTGTTTGGAGAGATGAATTTCTTCCTTGGACTACAGATTAATAAAATAGTGAAAGGAATTTTTATTTCACACTCTAAGTATGTGAGAGAGATGTTGAAGAAGTTTGGTATGGATGGTTCTAAACCGACATGTACTCCTATGGTGACTAGTTGCAAACTGGGTAAAGATGATGATTCACCTAAGGCTGATCAAAGCAAGTATAGATCTATGATTGGTAGACTATTATATTTGACTGCTACTAGACCAAATATTATGCATTTTTTTTGTCTTGTGGCTAGATTTCAAGAAGATCCTAAGGAAACATGTGTTGCTTCTGTTAAAATATTTTTAGAGATTTGAATGGAACTATAGATTATGGGTTGTGGTATCCTAAGGAAACTAACTTTACACTTAGTGCCTATACGGATGTAGATTGGGCCAGATGTGTAGATGATAGAAAAAGTACAAGTGGTGGTGCAATCTTTCTTGGATGAAAATTGGTGGCATGGTTGAGAAAAAAGAAAGATTCAGTCTCCTTGTCTACTGCTAAAGCTGAGTATATTGTTGTTGCATCTTCTTCTACACAAGTTCTATGTTTGAAACAAAGATTGAAAGATATCAAAATTGTATATTATGATCCTATTTCTATTTTATCTAATCATACAAGTGCAGTTAACATTTCAAAGAATCATGTGATGCACTTGAGGATGAAGCATATATCTTTCAAGTATCATTTCTTGAGAGATAAGGTCATAGAGAATGAAGTAAATCTTGAGTATGTCCCAACGAAGGATCAAATTTTTGACATTTTCACAGAGGCTCTTCCTAAAGATACTTTTGAATATCTTCGAGAGAAGTTAGGGGTCATTTCCCCTCCTTTCTTGAACTAGATGCATATGGAGATGCATCAGTCCAGTGGATCTATGGATCTATCTTTCTCCTAGACTGATGTTTTGGTGGCTACCTCTCAGGGGGAGCAGGTAGTGTCAAGCGTTGTCATTGTGAGTATTATGTTTTTTGTGTGAAAGGAGAAATAAATATAAAATATCTTTCTTCTTTTCCATTGATTCCAAAGGGGGAGAGGAATCATGTGAAAAAAAAGGAGAGGAATCATGTAAAAAAGGGGAGGAAGCATGTGAAGAAAAAGAGGAAGAATACAAGAGATTATTTACTAAGGGGGAGAAATAGAGAGAAAAATCTTAAGAAGTGTAATAAGAGCTAGAATGGTTTCTTTGATGGTTTTTCACATCATGTGTTGCCATTAATGAAAAAGGGGGGATTTTTGTAAGAATGGAAAGATTGAGGGTGTTGTCATTGATGTCAACTGATCAACTGGTTATCAACTAGTTGTTGTTGGCTTTATATGTCAAGGATATTGAGAAAACTGTAATGGAAATATGTTGAGTGGTTTCTTTGGGTTTTACTATGGATTTTCTCCTATGTTTGTGTAGTTCATATATGTTGATCATGGTTGTTGGAAGATCCTATATCTATATTTTTAGTTGTTGATCCATTGTATAGTGCAAGTTATGTTAACTAATTATGAACAATGGTTTTATGTGCTTTTGGTTGAGGTCTGAGAGGAATGTTGTTGTTCTGAATTTTTCTTTGATGAAGTATTATTACTTGCAGTTCTAGAGTTAAGTTTCCTTTATCGTGTTGAATATAATTTTGGCATTTTGAAGGTTCGTGCTTAATGGTTCTATGTGTTTTACATTGGTTTGGTAGAACTTGTGTTGAACACAAATTTTGAAGTTGATTAAGCTTGTTGAATCTATTTGGGTCCCAATGAAGCATGTGTTTGGGTTGCCTTCATTCCAATTCCAACCTAGGATGTTTTGGCGTTGATCTAATTTGAATTTATATTTGGATAGCTGACTTTGGATATGTTTCAAAGTTGAAGATAGTATAAATATAGGATGATTTAGTGGTGAAATATATACAAGAGTGATGAAGAGAGATAAGGGTAAGTGCACCAAGATGGTTCCCAAAAATGGGGCTTAAGTGGCCAATTTTTTTTTGAAATTAGGAAATGCTGACCTTGGACGTGAAATTGAGGATAGTTACACTCAAAATTTTGAGATGGAACAAAAAAAAGGATTGAAGTGCTCCAAGTCTACTTTCTAAACTACTAATCTATTTGAAAATGGTTGAGATTAAGGGGTTCAAAAGAAGGATGTACACAAATTGGTGTTGTTTTTGTCAGAAAAACATAACATAGCAACTCTTATACGACCTGAGAACGGTGAACTTTTTTGTAGTATTTTTAAAATTGCTATGGTCAAAAGTTAGCTGATAGTATCTAGTTGATGCACAATTTTTCTAATAATTTTTTAATGAATATTTGATTTTTTACTAATTTTCTAAGTGGGCACTTCTTGAAAAGTAGAATTTTGGCCGTGCTCCCCCTAAAATTTTTGGAAAATAATTGATTTTTTTCTTTTCTTTTTTAAATTTGTAGAATGGAGTCTAGTTTCTAAAAATGTAATTTATTTTAAATTTTGATGAATGGTTAATTTATAACAAAAAAAAACACCAAACACTACTTTTTAGCAAAAAATAGACATACAAACAAAAGAAATTATGGATGAAAGGATTAACATTGTCAAAAAGTGAAAAACATTACATCATTGGATAGCTAAGAGAGAACCTAACATTACCCATGTGTTTGATTTTGTTGATGTTGAACTAGATGCAATCTTGATGGTGATTACGGACCCGATTATGTGAAAAAATGTAGAATTTGCAAAAACACGTCTCTAGCCTTGATGGGAATGCCCTCCAAGCCCTTGTGTTGATATCCCAAGGCAAGTAATTTCACTTTTTTCTTTTTTTTTAAAGTGAAATAACACGAGCGCGTTATAACATGAGTGTGTTTTTTAAAAAAAAAAATTCAAAAGTGGCCACAAAATTGGTACCCAACTTCATGCACCCACCCATAAGTGAAAAGAAAAAGAGTAGATAGATGTGACATTGATGCTATCCAGTGAGTGTGTGTGTTGTGAGTGTGGAAGATCAGTGTAAAGCCTAAATTCTGAGTTTCTAGATGCAGTGAGCAGAAGGTGAACTCTATCATTCATGCATGTATATGAGTGATTGTGGTGGAATCCTTTTTTGCATTGAGATTGTTTTCTCTCTGTAACAATTCTTCTTTATCTTCTTTGTATCTATGTGACAGTGATCCCTCTAGGTTGATAGCCCTATTGGACAGTGAGTCTTTATTTTGGCAAGGATCATTTTGGTAGTGATCCTTGTTTCTCAAGAAATGAGCCTATTGTAATTGGTTTTTATATTCTCTATAGTGTGAGTTAATCCTCATTGTGGTTTTTCCCTCATTGGGTTTTCCATGTAAATCTAGTCTAATTGTGTTTATGTGTTATGCATTAGAATTTAATGATTAATAATTTAATAAGTGTTAAGAATTAGTTTTGATGATTAAATTACAAGATTAAATCTATGACAACTGATTTAGCCACTGTCTTGGTTATCTTGTTCAATAATTGGTATCAAAGCTTGGTTCCTTGGTGAAGAGCTTAACTACTTGAGGAATATTTGGGATGGTTGGTAAAATGATTTATGATTATCCAAGGTTCGATGGAACTAATTATGCTAGCTAGAAAGTATTCATGGAAGAATATTTGGAGTATTGTGGATATGATATGGTGAAAGCTTACAAGAATCCTTACACTCCTCCTACTAATGGCTCAAGTATGTCTGATGACATCAAAGCACATAAAGTGAATAATAAGGTGAAGTACATCTTGAATAATAGTTTGGTACATTCCAAGTTGATTAAGGTTTAGAATTTGAAGATAGCTAAGGAAGTTTGGGATGCTTTGGAAAGAGTGCATGAAGGTAATGAAAGAGTCAAAGAGGTGAAATTGAAAAATTTGCAGACATGGTTTGAGCTTCTACATATGTCTGAAGATGATAATGTCAAATATTATGTACATAGATTGGATGAGATAGTGGCCAGAATGCGATGACATGGCACTACTATAGATGAAACCAAGATTGTAAAGAAGATTCTCATAACTCTTCCTAATTCTTATAGTGAGAGAGTGTGTGCTATTGAGTAGACTATAGATTATAAGACTTGTACTAAATATCTATTGTTGGTATTTTTGATATTTAATGAAATGAGGAAGCCGAATGTAAGGAATGGATGCAAATGAAAGACTACTTCTAAGGCTACCAAAGTTGAAGGTTTGAATGAAGAAAATTTTGATGAAATAGAAGCTAACTTTGTAAGAAGGATGAGGAATGGCTCTGACAAGTATGAAGGTAAGTTATTATGCTTTAGTTGTGGAGAAATAGGTCATTATGTAGAAAAGTGTTTGAAATGAGCTAAAATGAACAAACAAAGATATGAGAAAGAAAAGAAAGGAAAGAAGGTTAATATAGCATATTATGTGAATGAGAATGCTGGTTTATCTAATGAGGATTTAGAATATGAAGATCCTGATGATAATGAATGCTTGTTCTTAGTTATTAAGGATCAACCTACTTCTACTAATTCTAAAAAATAGATAAAGGAAATCCCTTCATAGAAGGAGAAAAATGAAGGTACGTTTATCTCTGCCCTACATGCTAAACAAGAAAAGAATTATTGGGTAGTTGATAGTGTTTTTTCACATCACATGACTGGTGATAAAAGTAAGTTTGTTAAGATTGAAAAATATGATGGAGGCTTGGTTATGTTTGGAAATGATATTAGTGCTAAAATTTGTGGGATAGGTTTAGTAAGTTTTGATGGCAAGCATCAAACTGATGATGTATACTATGTTAAGGGTTTAAGGCATAATCTCTTGAGTTTTGGTCAGATGTACAGTAAGGGATATGATCTTGTGTTCAAGGATGAGAAAAGTTAGATCTAGAAAGGATCTGGAATATTGATTGTTGTAGGAAAGAAATATGAAGGAAATATCTATCAACTTAAGGGCGTTGATGGACGATGCTTTATAACTCAGATTAACAATAGTTGGTTATGGCATCAAAGAATTTGTCACATGAATTTTGATAACTTGGTGAGGATCAGTGTTGTTCAAACTATGAGAGATATACCAAGAACTACAAAGCTTGTTAATGCTATATGTAGGAATTGATAGTTTGGAAAGCAAGCAAAAAATAATTATGGATCAAAGGAACAATCTACTATTGGACTACTTGATTTAATTCATACATATCTTTGTGGTCCTACGAGAGTGAAAAATCTACTTGGTGAAAGGTCCTTTATGCTTTTAATTGATGAATATTCTAGATATACATGGGTTGCATTTCTCATCTGGAGAGAAATCAAATACATTAGATAGATTCAAGACATTCAAAGCTAGATTTGAAAATGAAGTAAACTTGAAGAAAAATGCTTAAGGTCTGACAGAGGTGGAGAATTCACCTCCCATGAGTTTAATATGTTTTGTGAATTGCATGGAATAAAGAGATAGTTATCTTCCCCTAGAACTCCTCAGCAAAATGGAGTTGTTGAAAGGAAAAAAAGAATGGTTCAAGAGGCTGCTAGATCAATTATCATTGAAGCTAGTTTACTAGAAGTTTATTAGAAAAAATCTATTCATATTTCTATTTATGTATTCAATCAATTTAAAGAAAGATAAAATAGTACAAAGACTCCCTATGAGCTATGGCATTGAATGATTCCTACTGTTAAGTATTTCAAGGTATTCAAAAGCAAATGTTATATCAGAAGAGATGAATAAAATTTAAGAAAGTTTGATGGAAGAAGTCATGAAGGAATTTTTCTTGGATATTCTAATAATAGCAAGGCATACATATGTTTCAATAAAACACTAAGAAATATTGTAGAGAGTGAAAATTTCAAGGTTGATGAGGCAATGAAGAACTTTGTTGACATTGATGGATATATATCTAATAAACCTGATTGTGTAAGAATAGAAGAGATTGGAGAACAGGAAAAGGATGAACAAGAGAAGTAGGATGAAAAAAATGAAAGAGAAGAATAAGCTTCGGTGGTGTCCCCTAGGACACCTAGATATGTATAGACGAATCATTTAGAAATTCAAATTATTATTTTTGTTCTCATCAGGGTATCCCCAGAACTCAAGCCCAATGGGTTCCCTTTACGAGGTGAGCTTGAGGTGAGACTAATCCTTACAGCCACGGGGTAACCAATACAACCCCCCAATGTCCATGGTGGGGTGATTTCCAGGCTAGAGATAGTCAAACCCAAGACCTCGGCGAGAAAACCCAATACTCAAACCAACTCCTCTAACCTGTGGGGGCAGAAAGTCAGATTATTGGTGACAAGACAAAAAGTGTATTAACTAGAAGCAAAGCTACTGCTGAAGTGAATTTGTGTTTACTTTTTTACATTAAACCAAAGACTGTAAGTGAAGATTGTAAAGATGAACATTAGATGGAATCCATGAAAGAAGAACTTATGTAGATTGAGAAGAATAAAACTTGGGAATTGGTCCCAAGACTGATAGATAAAAATATTATTAGATCGAAGTGGGTATTCAGAAATAATTTAAATGAAAATGGAGAAATTGTTAGAAACAAAGCAAGGCTTGTGTGTAAAGGTTACTCACAAGTAGAAGGAATAAATTTTCAATAAAAAATTTCTCTAGTAGCAAGAATGAAAGCTATAAGGATGTTCTTAGAATTTTTTTTCTTATAAATATTTTAAGGACTATCAGATGGATGTCAAGTCAACATTTTTGAATGGTGACCTAGAAGAAGAAGTCTACATGGAACAACCAAAAGGATTTTATTTGTTAGATCAACTGGATATGGTGTTCAGATTGAAGAAAGCTTTATATGGATTGAAGAAAGCTCCTAGATCTTGGTATGCGGGGTTAGATAGGTATTTGATTCAACAAGGTTTCAACAAAGGTATGATGGATAGTAATCTATATTTTAAGATTGAAAATGAAAAAATATTGATTGTAGTTGTATATGTTGATGAAATTATCTTTGGAGGAAATGAAAATATGTGCAATAAGTTTGTAGAATAGATGCAAAAAGAATTTGAAATGTCTATGTTTGGAGAGATGAATTTCTTTCTTGGACTACAGATTAATCAAATAGTGAAAGAAATTTTTATTTCGCAGTCTAAGTATGTGAGAGAGATGTTGAAAAAGTTTGGGATGGATGGTTCCAAACTGGTATGTACTCCTATGGTGATTGGTTGCAAAATGGGTAAGGATGATGATTCATATAAGGCTAATTAGAGAAATTATAGATCTATGTGTGTGAACCCTAACCTTGGTACCTGCAAAACAACATGAGTAAATGAGTTAAACAAGGATTCCCCATGAAATCCATTTGCAAATTCAAAATAGGAAAGAAAATGATGAAGAACACAACATAAATGACAAAACTAAATTGAATCATAATTTAAATAGCAAACACATGATCCCATGGGGGAATTGGTGCCAATTTGATGTGAAAATTGGCCCTTTCCCAATTCCTATGATGCAAGCTTTGAATGTTGAAGATGATGTTGATCCACTTTTATGAAAAGATGAGACTCCAAGCCAAAAATATGCAAAACCTAGCTATGAATCAATGATGATAGATGGAATTCTAGAGATATTTGAGCATGGTAACTTTGCTTGGATTGTGGATGATGAAATGAGGAGAGGAGCTCTTCATTTATAGGATTTCAAGATGGATGAATGCCCAAATTCGAGCAATGTGGGACTAACATTCATCCAATGATATGATGCCACTTGTCAAGCTATGAATGGATGATGGATGTGCAAGATTTGGGGTTTGTGCCAATAAATTCCAATATTTGAATTTCAAATTTGTAGAAATGACATGCAAGAGGGAAAGGAAAATGCAATAAATGCCACTTGGCTCAAGGCAAAGGACATGTAAGAGGTTTTAAATGCCTTGTTGGATGTACATGTTGACTTGGAATTTTTGAATTCAAATTGAGAGAATATTCCAAAAGATGCCTTGTGAGGAAAATAGAGATTTAATAAATGAATTAAATCTATTTTCATGTGCAACTTGCATTATCTAGAGGATGTGACATGAGATGAAATTAAATTAATCAAGGGTTAATTAATTTAACAGGAGATTAGATGATGTGACTATTTGACTTAGATTTATGGATTTATTTAAATCAAATAAGAGAGGAATATGATAGGAGGCTAATTAAATAAGGATTTTTATTTATTTAATTAAAAGGGATGGTGTTAGATTAAATCAAATAAGGTTTTAATTTATTTACTTTAATGGACAAACTTTAGAGATTTAATCAAATAAATTGATTATTTAATTAAATAGGGATAATTAGATCAGATGTATTGATTTAATTAACAAGAGAGATGACTTGATTAGATAAAATGATTTATTTAATTAAGAGATGAATATTGATGAATTTAATCAGATAGGGGAATTTGATTAAATGGTTAGACTGAGGGATGATTTAGGAAGAAACGATGTTATTAAGTCAGGATCGAATGCACAATGTCAATCAGTATATTTTACGTGTCTACACTATGATTGGTGGACTATTATATTTGACTGCTATGAGACCAGATATTATGCATGTTGTCTGTCTTGTGGCTAGATTTCAAGATCATAAGGAAACACATGTTTTTGTTATTAAAATAATTTTCAAATATTTGAATGGCACTCTAGATTATGGGTTCTGGTATCCTAAAGATACTGACTTTACACAATAGTGCCTATATAGATGTAAATTGGTCTGGATGTGTAGATGATAGGAAGAGTACAAGTGGTGGTATATTCTTTCTTGGATGTAGATTGGTGGCATGGTTGAGAAAAAATCAAGATTCATTCTCCTTGTCTACTAAAGAAGCTAAGTATACTATTGTTACATCTTGTTTTACACTTTGTGGATGAAACAAACAATGAAGATATTACAGTGGTATATGATGATTCTATTTCTATTTTTTGTGATCATACAAGTGCAATTAACATTTCAAAGAATCATGTGATGCACTCATGGATGAAGCATATATCTATCAGGTATCATTTCTTGGGATAGAAGGTCATTGGGAATGAATTAAATCTTGTGTATGTCTTGATGAAGGATCAAATTGTTAATATTTTCATGAGGGATCTTCCTAAAGATACTTTTGTGTATCTATGATAGAAGTTAGGGGTAATTTCCCCTCCCTTCTTGAACTATATGTATATGGAGATACATCAATCTGGTGGATCTACGGATATTCTTTCTTTTGGACTAATGTTTTGGTGGCTACCTCTTAGGGGGAGTAGGTAGTGTCAAGTGTTGTCATTGTGAGTATTATGTTTTTCATGTCAAAGGAGAAATCAATATAAAATATATTTTTCCTTTGCCACTAGTGTCAAAAGGGGAGAGGAAACTTGTGAGAAAAAAAGGAGAGGAAGAATGTGAAAAAAGAGAGGAAGCATGTGAAGAAAAAGAGGAAGAATACAAGAGATTATCTCATAAGGGGGAGAAACATAAAGAAAAATCTTGAGAAGTGTAATAAAAGCTAGTATGGTGTCTTTGATGGTTTTTTCATGTCATTTATTGCCATAAATGACAAAGGGGGAGATTTTTGCAAGAATGGAAAGATTTAAGGTGCTATCATTGATGTTAACTGATTAATTGGTTATCAACTGGTTGTTGTTGGTTGTATATGTCAAGGATATTGAGAAAGTTCTAATGCAGATATCTTGAGTGGTTACTTTGGGTTTCACTCTAGATTTGCTCCTATGTTTGTGTAGTTAAAATATGTTGATCATGGTTGTTGGAAGATGCTATATCCATATTTTTAGCTATTGATCCATTGTATAGTGCAAGTTATGTTCACTAGTTGTGAATTATGGTTTTCTATGTTTCTGGTTGAGGTCCAGGAGAAATGTTAATGCTGGTCTAGATTTCTCTTTGATGAAGTCTTATGACTTTCGGTTCTAGAGTAGAGTTTCCTTGATTGTGTTGAAGATAGTTTCAACATCTGGAAGGTTCATTCTTAATGGTTTTATGTGTTTTACAATGGCTTGTTCGACCTTTTGTTGAACACTACTTTCAAAGTTGATGAAACGTGTTGAATCTACTTGGGTCCCTATGAAGCGTGTGTTTAGGTCACCCTCATTCTAATTCCACCCTAGGATATTTTGGCGCCAACCTAATTTGAATTTGAATTTGGATAGCCAACTTTGGGTATGTTTCAAAGTTGAAGATAGTATAAATATAGTATGAGTGAGTGGTGAGATATATAAAAGAGTGAAGAAGCTCAAAATAAGTGAAAAGAAAAAGAGTAGATAGATGCGACATTGATGCTATCTAGTGAGTATGAGCGATGTGAGCATGACAGATTAGTGTGAAGTCTAAATGTTAAGTTTCTAGATGTAGTGAGAAAAAGGTGAACTCTATCATTCATGCATGTCCATGGGTGATTATAGTGGAATCCTTTGTTGCATTGAGATTTTCTTCTCTCTGTAACAAGTATTCTTTGTCTTCATTGTATCTCTATGGAAATGATCCCTTTAGGTTGATAGCCCTATTGGACGATGAGTCCTTGTTTTGGAAATGAGCCTTGATTCTCAGGTAGTGAGTCTCTTGTAATCAGTTTTGATATTCTCTATAGTGTGAGTCAATCATCACCATGGTTTTTCCCTTATTGGGTTTTCCACGTAAATCTAGTGTTATTGTGTTTATGTGTTCTTCATTAGCATTTGATGATTAATCATTTAAGTAGTGTTGAGAATTAGTTTTTGTGATTGAATTAAAATATTAAATCTATGAAAACTAATTCAGCACCTCTTAGTTGTCTTGTTCAACAGTTTTGTGCATATAATCAAGTGCATGGTCATTCTACCAATGAATGTAAGGATTTGAGTAATAAAAATCAACATCTTAAGGACTATGGTGCTCTTCCTTGTGTTGATGCACCTATTTCCTTTAATTGATAATGATCTTCATCCTATCAAGTTGCTCATCACTATGTGGAATTAGTAACTTTATGTGTCTTTCTCATTTCCATTCATGGTGGTACAATTTTAAGTGGAACCATATTTATCTTGGCAACAACATGATAGTCATTTTTGGTTGTCTTTGTCTCTATGATTGGGGCACAAGGATAACTAGTTTTTGGGAGGTGTCCATTATTTTTAAGGTTCCCCCTTCCTCTCATTCTACTTAAAATACCAACATGGTAAGTATGTTAAAATTTTAAATGGAGGAATATTGTCCCCCAATTATTATTTCGATCTTCCCTTTTTAGTGATGATACATACATCTCATAGGAAGTGTGACCATTATATTAGCATTATCTTATTGACATTGGAAATATTTTATTGAGATTGGAATTATTTCATTTTGGAATTAACAATTCAACATTTCTTGCTCCACTTTGTTCATAGAGGTTGAAATTAGTGTAGCAGTTGCACTAGCATCTTGATCATGTTTTGGTGCCTTATCAAAGTTATCAGGGAGTATAAATTTTTGTATGGTTGACGTATGAGAGCCTATAGAACTAGAATGATTTGTCTATAACCACTTTTTTTATGGGTACACACCTCATGTATATCAGATTGCACTAGACCTTTTGTGTTTCTCACTTATTTAACCTCACCTAGTGTATATCAAACTACACTAGCCCTTGTGAGCATTTTTTTTATGGACATCAAACATATATAAACTTTCTTTCCTATGGAGCCATGTGTTTCATAAGTGATTTTGCATCCTTATGAGTGTATATAATGGATGTAGCATAATATAACTTGCTATTTCATCTTTTGT
The DNA here is from genome assembly GCA_007258455.2 of Sequoia sempervirens. NCBI lineage: Eukaryota > Viridiplantae > Streptophyta > Pinopsida > Cupressales > Cupressaceae > Sequoia > Sequoia sempervirens. The sequence goes on from VDFB02105785.1 coordinate 126,188,048, forward strand.
ATTCAATTTTGACATTATATGTTTGTGTATCTTGTATTGCTACTTCATATCATACATATGTGGGTGTCCCTTTATGCTTATGTTTGTTTTCCATGGGATCTTGACCCTGGGGGCTCAACCACCTCCTTGATCTTTTTCATCCCATCCCATAAAAATTTGTGCACTTGGACCCCTCTTGACATATATTAGTCTACTAAATAGTGTGAGTTTGACCATAAGTTCATACTCTCACTAAGGTGGGGGCTAAATTTAGTGTAGAAAAATACTCCTTTACATTCTCACACTATGTTTGGGTCCCTTAATTAAATTTGACTTAATTAAGCTTCTAATTTCCCAAATTATGTATTCCAAAGCATTATTATTCTCATTTTTTGAAAGGGGAACCTAAATAAAATAATTGCAAACATTAAATTAAACATCTTCAAAATTGTGTCCTGGATATACGTCTAAGGACCCATTCGACCAAGGGTAGATGGGTCCTCCTTAAGTGCCAAGACCCAATTCAAAATATGTTTTTGGCAGTATTTTAATGATTCAATTTCAAGTTTCAATTTTCAGCTTTTGGAATCTAATTTTCAAGAAATTAGATAAACACCTATAAATACATAGTTATTTTATCAATTCAAAACATCTATCACTAAGGAAATTTTCACAAGAGAAAAAATTATTGTCAAGAGCATTGAAGAGTAGATTTATCAAGCATCTATAGTAGCAATCAAGATCATATCATCATGTAAATGTTTATATGTCTTCATATCACAATTTTGGAAATAACATTGTGATTTAGGTTTCAAGCATTGAAGTATCAAATCAAATGCCAAATCAAGTATCTAATAAAACCATTTCATGCAAGATCTAGAACTTAGAGTGATGTGTTAGACTTTATTTCTCTAAGGGAATCCATTAAGGGTTTGGTAAGTTGTAGCATAGCATTGTTCATTCATAAAATTCCTTTCATTTTCTCATTATTTCATTATCAACCTACTTAATTACCAAAATGGGGTTTGACCAAAGTAAGCCCCTATTGACCCAAAAAAACATTTTTCCCTCTCTTTGAACATGTATATTTATAGGTGAAGAAGGATTGAATATTGATCAAAATATAAATTGTGAAAAGTTATCAAAGTTTTCATCAAAGTTGTCAAACCATGCAAACTCATTTGCAGAATTTATTTTTGGATTTCTAATAGTGGAATCTGGTGGAATCGGGAGCTCAGACCTAGGATTAGAGGATTTGTGAAAATATATTTTGTGAAAATATAGGACACTCAACAACCACTTTTGGTGATAGGAACATATCAATTTAACCTTCTTAGACCTGCCAAAAGAATGTGGTTTCTATTTGTATTATGCTTTAAATATGCATTTCAAGTTTTACATTGCATAATTGACTTTATTAAGCATTTTATTTTCATCTCCTAAAATTTCATTTTAGTCATATTTATCATTTTCTGTCATAAGGGAAACAATACATCCCCTTATAGGGTTGACTCACCTCAAGGTTGAAATTCAATCCTATCCTTGGGGGATCTATTTTTCTAATAAAAATAGAGGTGTAAGTGCACTTAAACTATCACATACTCACATCCACTACACTTTCCTTTTTCTACATTTCAAGATGCCTGATGCATGATGATCATGCAGTGGTCCACAAATTTTTTCACCAAGCATGCCCACAAGTAATCATTTTAACATCATGAGTCAATCACTATATCTATCCTAATAGAAATCATCACAACAATTAATTTTTAATAGTTTTATAGTCCTATGGATGTACTCATTTTTTATTCAGTGAACTACTAAATATAATTTTGATGACTCAGTCTTTGATATCTATAATCAACTCTAGAAGAAATTATGAGGTCGAGTACACTTGTTTTTAATTAGCTTTACAAATGTTGGATGAACAATATCACTATCAATCCTTATCATGAGATTCAATAAAATTCAAACAAGGAACTGGATATATGGAGAAGTGGGAGATTTTTGGCTTGGCTCATCACTATAATTTTCTATTTTTATGTATATTATTTTCCTCTAGTACCATGTTTTTAGGATTATTTAGTAGAAAATTTATTAATTATTTTTATTAGTAGTTATTACTATTTTTATTGAGTATTATCAATTACATTTATAAATATATTACCAATGATCAAGATTAATCACTAGTCTGAAATGATTCACTAGTTAAAAGGTAGTGTAGTGTAGAAAAATGTACTCCTTTACATTTTCACACTTTGTCTAGTCCCCTCAATTAAATTGGACTTAATTATGCCTTAATAAGCCCTATTTTACATCTACAAGCCCAATAAATTACATTTCCCAAAGGGGAAACCCGACAATAGTTAATGCCAACACATAATAATTGAACCAATGGAAATGGGTGTCCACCTTTTAGGAGATGGAACTTTTGGGACCTATTTCACACTTTAGTTCATTAGGAACCTAGATTCCTCAACCAAATGACTTGATTGAGGAATGGGTTAGAGGTTTCCTTGTGTGATTGGATGGGGGTTCACCATTAAATGAAGCTTCAAAGGAGAAATGAAAACACATATGCACAAAACCCTACAAACTTGAAAGCATGAAATCAAATTAATAAACAAAATGAAACAAAAAAGTACTCAGACGATTGGAGAGGCAAAAATAAGTTCTATAAACCCTAGAAATTGTTGTTCTAAATTGCACTAGGAGAGATATGCCAAGTTGGGAAATTTAGTCCCACTTTGGGGTTTTCAAGGTAGAATCTGGGATTCTTAGAGAGTTGATCATGATCCACTGAATGGTGATAAAAAATTGTAATGGGACTAATACACGAGGTTGGACGTATGATTCCTACTATAGGAATATTTAGGATCTTTTTGAATCTTTCAAACCTAGATTTAACACTATTGAATGTTGTCAAAAGGCTCTATCAGGGACTAAATCGCTAGGTTGGGCTAATGAGTCCCATTCACATAAATCTACAAAACACATATCACAAGAGAGAGAAAGAAAATGTTGTTTTGTTATTAGATGGGGATATGCCTCAATCAGACCTTGTTTGAGTAATTCAAATTTGAAATGAATTGAAATAACATGAAGGAATGATTAATGAACAAATGACTGTAACAACTCACCAAACCTTGTTGAATCCTTGGAGTGTAGATCTGCAACTTGTATGAATTGGTTTTAATTGATGTAGATATTGTTCATGAAACTTGATATGGCTTTGAATGCTTTAACTTGGATAAAAAATGCTACATCAGCATGTTAGATGACAAACAAACATGATGCATGAAGACCCTTACATGATGCTTGACTCTTGAATGAATGCTCCAAAATGTTTGATAAGCAACTCTTGAATGCTTGAAAATATCTCTTGAAATCTCTAGGTCTAGGTGAAACTCTCTTTCTTGAAAATTCTTAGTGAAGTAATGATTTAAAACCTTAGTTATATAGGAATTCCATCTAATTTACCATTTATTAGATCCCAAATACTGACATTCACAAAATTTGAATTGAAAACCCTGATTTCTCGCTCAAAACCCTAAAGAGGCCCCAAATGGGACACATTCCCAAGGTGGCATATGATTCCCACCCTAGATTTTTAGGGTGAGAGAATGTCGAAGGATTAGGATATTAAGTGCATTTGCTGAATTTGTAAGGATTTTAGTTGAAATAATCTTTGGGATATATAATAAGGGTATTAAGGACTTATTAATGATGGTTTGAAGATAATGAATACAAGAGGGCCCAAAACTTAGAGTGAAGATGTAAATAAATAAATTTTACAACACTAAATTAAGGCAAAATTAGGTCCATTTAATTTAAAAGGGCTCCAAACTTAATGTGAATGTGTAAAACATATTACAACACTAAATCAAGGAAACATTATGATCATTTATTATTAATTATTCCCAAATTAAGTAAGGAAAAGGGATACTTTTTCCGTTACTATGGGCATGTGCAGGATCATCATGGAAAAAGTAGGCCCTTAAGTGGCAAAAAATTTAGAAAAATCAGAGTTAGGCAACTTGACATAAAAATTTGAATTAGTTATCTATATTATTTCAAAAATGTGTAAGAATAGAATATGTAGCAAATTGAATGTAGTTTCTAAACTACTAGTAAATTATTTTTTTTAAAAGAAAATCTATTTAGTGAAATTTTGAAATTTCAATGGAGTAATACTTAAATTTGAGGGAAAAATTAAGAAGTAGGTGTCTTTCTGACCACCCTAACCACAATAAAATGATAATATTTTTTTATAAGATTTTAGATATAGGTAGAGGACTCATGTCCCAATGTGATGCATTTTTTTTAAAATTTTTTTCCAAGTAAATAATTAATTGTGATTTTTTTATTACAACTTTTAAAAAATATAAAAAATCATATGTCTAACCACCCTAACTTGGTCAAAACTTCATGAAATTCATTTTTTTTAATCCTCTACTATACAAAGCATAGAATGTGATGCATGTTTCAGATTCAAAAAATGTGATACCATTTGAAAGCTATAAATGTTTTTCAATTAGCCTATCAATCAGGACTTTAGTCGTAATTCAAATAGAAAATAAATAATAATTATTTATTAAATTCAAAGTAAAGAATAATTTATATTGGTGGAAAGATGAGAATCTCCTTTAAAAACCCTTTTCATTTCATTAATTTTGGATAAAAAAGTCATCAGCCACATACCCTACAAATACCCATCATATCACCACTTTTTGGCCCATCATGATCCTACACATACCCCTATATTTATCCCCCACTTTAGTGAGAGGAGGAACTTGTTGCAAACTTGCACTAAAGTAGACAAATATGCATCAAGAGGGGTTCAAGTGTACTGATGCTAGTGAAATAGGATAACAATGATCAAGAGGATTATGCAAGCCCTTAGGATCAAGATCGTATGGAAAACCATCATAGGCACAAAATTTAACACATATGTAAATGATGTATGAAGCAACAAAAAGGTACAAGAATACACTGTCAAATACATAAAGAAGAAATAAAAAGAAAAAAATGGTGGATCAAGCCTTAAAAATTTGTCCAACATAATGTAAACTAGGTCTAAGTTGTTTATCTAAATAAACCTTTACAAGTGGAACACTATGCTCACTATGCAAACAAAACACATGCTCACATGGGTTAGTAGAATCTGATATCCACTAGGTGATCCCCTAGAGACACATATGCACATGGACAGTATGTGCTCACACACACAAGCAAGTGGCTATGGGAAAGTCATGCCTAAGGTCATCTCTGATATGTACTAACCATACCAAATCTATCCCTCTGATAACTTCAATAAGGCACCACAAAATGAATCTTTGAACTTATGAACAACATGTAAGTAAATATTTTCTCAAAGGGACTTTGCTTAGTTCATGTAAGGTCTCTTCTTAGGGAACATTGTGCCTAATGTCTCCAAGAGAGGACAAATCAAAGAAATATCATGCTCTTGGTGGAAATCAAACCCAATGACACCACCAAGAAAAGGACGCATCACAAGAAGACATAAAATCACACAATGAAACATGCAAAATATCGAAAGATAATGTCAATGTATTCCCCAACTTTAAAACGATTTTTAACACCATTGCTGTGAGAAATATACTTTAAAGTATCTAATGAAGAAAAAATGAGAGCTTATTCAGAAAGCCCCATGCCAAGTCATATGTTCTTGAATGAAACTACATCATACATAAAGAGGTTCCCCGAAAATGCAATGCTAAAAATAGAAGGAAAAATGAGTCACATGTGAACTAACTTAAGGCATTTCATCGACATCCCAAGCTTGCTCTTATATATACATGGAAGGTGGTCAACTAGCCAAAAGAGACAATGACAAGTGACATACGAGGACAAGGCTACCTAACCCCTTGCCCCCACTTGGTGGAAGAAAAGGATGAGATGATATGATTAATGAAAAACATGGAAATCATTGTCAATTAGAGGAACTAGGTATTGCAACACAATGAAGAGCACCAAAAACCTTAAGATGTTGAATTTTATTACACAAAGCCTTACATTCATTAGTAGAATGACCATGAACTCTATGATATGTACAAAATGAACTCTTGTAGTAAAATTTATTTCATGTTCTTAGAGGGAGAGATATCAAATGATGTTGGACATGTCTCGACAAGATACTCTCTTGATTAGTAGTAGAAGATGTCCCTTTATTTTGCAACAAAGATATCTCATGCTTAGTACAAGGTGTCATACTTACACAAGACTCTTTATATTGTGAGATTTTGTGCTCTCCTTTATAGGAGGGTGTAAAATCTAACAAATTTGAATCACTAGTGTTTTGTTTGATGAAATTGATATTAAGCAAGGATTTATTTGATTTTTTTTTTTCAAAGGAAAATAACCAAGACCACTAGTGCTTTCTTATGTGTTAGGCTGTATGAGGACACAAATACCTTGTTCTCTAGAACAAAATCCTTTTCCTTTATAACCAAGTTGTATCATAAGTTCATAACCTCTTCCATAAATCATTTTCATTTCTTCTATATTTGGTGGTTGCTCATAATTAACTTCATCAAAGTTTGTTGTGTGATTTGCTTCTCTATGTAAAGTGGTTGAGGTGGATGCTTTCAAATCATGTGCTTACATTAATCCTTTTTCTTTTCCCTTGTTAGATTCTTTTTTTATGATCTTGTGTTCAACCATGAATTTTGGTGTGAAATATAAGAAACCCCAATCATCATCCAATAACTTTGTGACTTCTTCAATATGTTTTTCTTTGTATTTCTCTTCCATAGGTTGCACTTGTATATTTGGTGTCAATGTTTTCAAAGGTTTTTCCTTGTTTTTCTCAATGTTCAAACAACTATCTAGTTCAGGGTTAACTTTGATTGTATACACCTTGTTGTTGTACACATACTTCATTATACAATGAAGAGTTGAATGCACTGAACGCATCTCATGAATCCACGGTCTTCCTAAAAGGATATTATATGAAATATTATGATGCATAACATGGATCGAGGTTTGTAATGTAACTTTTTCAACTATAATAGGTAATGTGATCACTCCAAGAAGTTGTTTTCCTATATTGTCAAATCCTTGAATCGATAAGGAATCAGGTTTAATTCTTGATTTATCTATGCCAAGCTTATCCAAAAGGGTTACACTACACACATTTAGAGCTGATCCATTGTTGATAAGGGTTAACTTTATCCCTATCATATTGAAGATAGCTATTATCATGAAAGATTCTTTTTTTTTTGCACTTCCAAAGGAAGTAGCTCACTTTTGTGGAAAACAATATTCACATTCATTCCTTGAATTAGGGCTTCCATGTCATTCGGTTGCACATAAGGAAGGATAGTAAATTGTTGTAAATAAATTTGCATAATGTTATGATAATGAAGGGAGGCTTGAATAAGATCCCACAAGTATATCCTAGCAGGATTATTTTTAAGTTGTTCAACAAGATTATACTCATTTTCATTATGTAAAGCCAAACGAGGGGCACTAGGAAAGATAAGTTGAGGTAATGGGGGGGGTGTTGGATTTTTTTTTCTTGGTTGTGGATTTTTTCTAGTGTTATCTGTATGAGCAATGGTACTATAATTTTATTTTTGTGAAACATTATTCTTATGTGGTTCGAGGATGAGGACGTGTTTGGCTTGAGGTTGTAGTTGGTTTGAGGGTGGGAAAGGATAATTTTAGGCTTAAGAAGGGATATCTAATGTGCATAACCTCAGAAGACTTATCCTTATTTGCATGATCTCTTAGTGAAGGGGAGTCTAATGTCAGTTCATTATCTTCATATGAGGAAACCATATCACTATTGTCGGTGTTGTCATTTTCTTGCACGATGATATCTTCCCTAGTAGGAGAGTTTTTAGGAGAGCAACAAACAAGATGTTCATGATATTCAATGGTTGGTGTACTAATAGAAAAAGTGTCCCTTTTTCTTGCATTTGGAAATAATTAACAATAATTAAACCTATCGTTTCCTTTATTTAGTGTTGTAACATGTTTTACACATTCACATTAAGTCTAGGGCCCTTTTTAATGATAAAATATACTTAATTTTTCCCTATTTAGGGTGTTGTAAAGTTTCTTTTACACTTTCACACTAATCTAAGGCTTCATTAATTAATTATGGTTAACTGAGGTTAATTGGACCTTTAATTCAAATTCAAACCTTATTAATTGCATTTTTCAAGGATATATCCCAACATCCATTAATGCTATTGCATGACATTTAAATTGGAAAAATTGGTGTCTCAAAAATCTGTGCTAGGACCCATTCACCTTTGTTGGTGAATGGATCCTCCTAACATAGGACACCCCTTTCTTAGCATATTTAAAATGGGTTTTTGATGTTATTTCATCCCTTTGAAGCACGGTCCCAGGAAGTTGTGTTAGGACCCCTTTGCTCAAGGTGGTGAATGGGTCCTCACATAGGACACCCCTTTTTAAATTTATTTGTCATGATATTTGAATGCTTTTCAACCCTAGATCTAATGTCATCTTCAATTATTTGAGTTTCGAGTTAATCCTTAGATTTAGTATAAATATAAGGTTAATTTACATCATTTAACCTAAGAAATTTTATGTGACTTCATGAGATCAACAGCAAGAGAATTATAGATAATTATAGAGCATTTCAAAGGAATTTAAGTGAAGATTAGTCAAGCTTTATTGCAGCAATTCAAGGTCATATCATCATGTCAAAGGCATAGTGTATCAAACAAGTGGTTGAGCTAGTATGTTAATGTAGCATTGGAGATCCATTTTGCAAGAATTATTTCATATCTAATTTGATATCAAGATCTACATTCTACATGGCCACTTCATATTAGGTTGTAGATTTACATACCAAGACATCTCCCAAGGTATCAACATTTCATGTTTCATGTTTCATGCTTCTATTTCATTATATTTGTGAGAACCTAAATCTGAATACCTGCAAAACAATAAGAATAAACACATTAGATAGTTAATTGCAAGCATGAACAAGGATTCCCCATGAAATCCATTTACAAAACTCAAATTAGGAAGAAAACAATGAAGAACACAATGAAAATGACAAAACAAAGATTGAATCCTAATTAAGCAAGCAAACTCTTGATCCCATGGGGGAATTGGTGCCAATTTGATGTGAAAATTGGCCCTTTCCCAACTCCTATGATGCAAGATTGATGTATGTTGATGAGGATTGATGAGTGATCCACTTTGTTCATGTTTGATGAGAGCTCCAAGCTAAAAACCTGCATAACCTAGCTATGATTCAATGATATTGGATGGAAATGGCTAAATATTTTAGCATAATAACTTTGTATAATTTGTGCATCCTCAAATGAAGATATGAGTTCTTTATTTATAGAATGCCAAGATGGATGAATGTCCAAATTTGAGCAATGTGGGACTAACATTAATCTAATAGAAAAATGCCACTTGTCAATCCATGAGTGGATGGAGGATGTGCAAGTTTTGAGGATTGTGCCAATAAATGCATATTTTTGAATTTCAAATTTGTTGAAATGACTTGCAAGATGGAATGGAAAATGCAATAAATGCCACTTGGCTCAAGGCAAAGGACATGTAAGATGGAGTAAATTCCTTGTGGGATGTACATGTCAACTTGGAATTTTGAATTCAAACTTGGAGGAATATTCCAAAAGATGCCTTGTTGAGGAAAATAGAGGATTCAATAAATCAATTAAATCTATTTTCATGTGCAAGTGGGAAAAGCTAGAGGATGGGACATGAATTAGAATTAAATTAATCAAGGGTCAATTAATTTAATAGGAGATTAGGTGATGTGACTTATTTGACTTAGATTTTAGGATTTATTTAAATCAAATAATGAGAAGAATGTGATAAGAGATTAATTAAATAAAGATTTTTATTTTATTTAATTAAAAGAGATGATGTTAGATTAAATTAAATAAGGTTTTAATTTATTTAATTAAAATAGATAGACTTTAGAGATTTAATCAAATAAAGTTGATTATTTAATTAAATAGGGATAATTAGATAAGATGGATTGATTTAATTAACAAAAGAGAGTGACTTAATTAGATAAAATAATTTATTTAATTAAGGGAAGTAAATTGATGGATTTAATCAGATAGGGGAATTTGATTAAATGGTTAGACCGAAGGATGAATCAGGATGAAACGATGTTAGTAGTCAAGATCAGATGCACAGTGTCAATCAGTACATTTTACGTGTCTACATTTTGCCCCTCTTTGAAGCAATGTACTTGCTGCATTGGTTCAAAGAATAAACTTGCCATGGAAAATATTTAATAATTTTCTATTTTTTTTAGATGCCCCAATAGAAAGAAGTACATTAGTACATTGCCCCCTCAAGAGATTGAGTGAAAAGATTAGATTTGAGAGTCGATCTCACAGTAAAGAGGTTCAAAATGGATGGTTATGATGATGATGCAAATGAAATGGTTTTAAGATGCTTAGAATAACCAATATATATTATCCTAAACAATTTAAAATGATGATGCAATGCATGTGCGATGGATGAGATGGATGATTTGATATGTTATGTTAGCGCAGAGAGAAGAAAGAAGACATAAGATGATGACAAGAGGATCCAACAAGTCCATGATCTGACGAGACTTTATTAGAGATGATGATGATGATGATAGATAATGATTTTCTTATCAAGGATTGGGATTTTAAAAGGGCTACTTACCTTATGTTTGATAATACACATAGATACAATACATTAAGGTATAAAGAACTAGGATGGTGTTGTACCTAGTGCGATGGAATTTGACTCGACAAAAGATAGGAGTTTTCTTGTTCACACTTGACATACGAAAACCTTGCTAGGGCGTACCTAACAAAGCAAGTATTCACCAAGTTATATTACAAGAATGTCCAGCAAGCACAACAGACAAGATAATGATCGTTGCCCCATTCCTATCTCTCTAAATCCTTCGTTTAGATATCATTGAGAGGTCCTTGGAATGAGCACAATAAGAAATCAAAATAAGATATCGCGTACACAAACGAGCCAATGTTCTTCATACCTCTAGCCAAAGGGATTTGTTTTGATAGGATAAGAATCCAAAGTGATATCCAAAATGATGCCCATTGTCCAAATGATATATCCTAGGACATGCATTGTATAGGATGATGATGGGTTGATAAGTTGATTGATAGGTTGTTGATATAAAGTTGATTGACATGTTTGAAAATTATCAAGAGTTTGATTTTGCATTTAAAAGTTTGTTGTTTCAATTTTGATTTTGTGTTTAAAGCTTTCTTTTGTTGATTGTTGTGGTTGTTTCTATTTGGGTTGCCAAAGGATGAAGGTGACGATCAGTTTATTATGGATGATTGATTATTTCGAGTGAAAGCGCGATGAGACAGATGGATTTTTTCAAATATTTGGATGTTTTTGACATTTTTGGAATGTTTTGAGGCTGTTTTAGCTTTTTTCAAGATTTTTCAAATGTTTTGATTTTCCAATTTTTAGATTTTTTTGGGGTTTTCTGAGATTTTATGAATGTTTTTGGATTTTTTGTTTTTTTGAATGTTTTTGGATTTTGATTTTTTTTTAATGTTTCTGGATTTTTTGATGTTTTGGATGTTTTTGGATTTTTCACATGATTTTGACGATTTGGATATGGATATGATATCAGTGATCTGTTTAGGATCTTGTTGAAGACCAAGCTAAGGTTGATTGGTCGAATCGATGGATTGATGATGATGATAACATTGTTGAGGATACACAACAATGCAAGGATTGGATTAATCAGGATTGATTAGGATTGATGATGATAACATTGTTGAGGATGCACAACAATGCAAGGATAGTGTTAAGCAACACAGGGATTGGGAAAGATATCCCTAAGATGATGATGGATTGATGATGATTTGATCAAGACTGATGATGATAACATTGTTGAGGATGCACAACAATGCAAGGATAGTGTTAAGCAACACAAGGATATCCTAATGATTTCTTGATTGGATTTGATTGATCGTGATTGATGAAGCTTGGTTTGAAACAAAAGATGTTTGAATGATTGATGCGACATTAACATGCAAACTAGATGTGACTGATAGTGATTATTTGGATTGATGTTCGATGAAAGATGAAGCTTGATAAGGAAAATTTTCTCGTCAAAGTATGTCATGGGCTAGTGATTTGGAAATTGTCTCACAAGTGGTGGACCAATTTTATTTCATGTTTTCCAATGTTTGAATCACCGCATAAGTTGGGAGGATATAGATCAAGATTTATTCCTCGATAGGTGTATGGATTGATGGATATGGCAACCATGCAAAGGATGCCAAGGATTATCTTGCGATAAGATAAGGTGTTTAGAAAAGAATGCTCATTTGGATAATGTTTCATGGCTCAGATAATGCTACATAGGATAGGATCAATGAAAACAGCCCATATCAAGATGTTTACCATAAGCAAGCATAAAGTGTGTACCAAAACTTTTCAAGAGCAAGATAAATTGGAATATGGATGCAGATATATGTGAATGGATTGGATAAATGGCTCATTGATGACTAGATTTATTATGACTAAGATGGATGGAATGTTGGATTTATTACGGATGAGATAAGATTCTTTCACCTAAAGTGGCACACGTAGATGCTCAATTCTACACATGAAGCCTATTTTATAGGTTTTCATCATGGTACCTGCCCAAAGCGCCACCCATGCAGTTCTCACTTGAGGATGATTTTTTTCTTCACTGTTTTCAATCCTTTTTCTAATTTTTTTTTGGATTTTTTTTTTTTTTTTGTATTTTTCGTGAAAGATTTAAAGCTCATACTGAACCACAAGGTGTTGCTGATGTAGATGATTCTTTCATAATGTACCATTGATATCATGTTTGAAGAAGTTGCTTTGCTAAGATATGTGCACTTGATTACAACTTTTTAGATTCTTAATTTGCTTCGTCGATACTGGAGTTAACTTTGTCTTTGTGCACACATCACGATAGAGTACCTTCTAAATCCTTATGATGAAGGGTCATTTCCAACACATGGTCAATGTGAGAATTGGATATTATGCATGGAGGCATGGATGGAGTGTGTTTAGGGATAATAGATGGATTGGTTGATAGTTTGGAACCTTTAACTCTCCAAACTTGGGAAGATGAGCAATGATGGGTGGATACGAAAGTGTGAAAGGAATTAGGACCAACTACTTGATACTGTTTGTACGTCGCTTGGAAAACTTTCTTTTTCTTTTGTGGACATCCTTGATGGATACTTTTCCCTCTTTTATTTTGTCCCATAGTTTCTTTGACTGATGGAATTTGATAGGGATAATCTTTCTTTGTATTCTTTGGTATCCATGTGTATTTGATTTGTTTGATATGCTTCTTAGCTTCTTTTTATTTGATGACATTCTTTGTACTTTTATTTAAATCTTTCTTTCGAAGTTGGTCCCATTTCATGGATGGGATAATGGGTGGATGAAGATTCATGATGTGGCTGGTTGTAGTATTGGCATCGGTTTCATCATAAGGATTCTTCATGCTCCCTATGTTGATGTTTGCTTGAGACATAGTTTCCCCCAGTATCATGGAATTATTACCTCCATGCCTTGATTCTTCCCATTCTGAGATGTCTTGTTCAGTAAGCACTCTTTGATAAATGACCACTGTAGATGACATTGTTTCAATTTGATGCTCTGCTAATTCCAGAATGTCTTGTTCTATCTTTTCTTTATCTTGATTGGACAATGCTAGATATCTTTGTTCATGATATCCCCAATTTGAATTTGGGATATATCTGATCCTGATGTTGACAACTCTATTTGACTGTAGGAATTGATAACCTTCTCTATTTGTGTAATAATGTCAGGATTAAAGGAATCTTGTTCTGAATGAAGATCATCTACATGTCCATCCACATAAATCATCTCATGGGTAGATGGAGTATGTACTATGTGGATATGATCATCATTTGTAACATCTTGTATAGATAGGAGATTGTCCATTAAATCATTGTAGTATCTTGGAGATACAAATTCTTGATCTAGATTACTTTCATAATTGCTTTTGATATGCTTTGGATCAAGTTCTTGGCATGGGTCAATTTCAAAGGATGGATTGCTTATAAAGGGTTCTTGGATTCATTATTAGACATGGTAAGTGGTGCAATATCTTCAAGTGTCGAGTTCAGGGTTCCTTCAGTATCTATAACCATGAGGTCAAAGGGGGTCAACATGTCTTGGAAAGGACCATTGCTAGAACTTGTTGAAACATTTTGATCATGCTTTGAAATAAATTCTTAAGATATGTCCTCTAACTCATAAGGCTATGAAGAGACATTTTCAACATGATCAGCGGTCGATTTGGGTCATGGATTATGTCAATAGGATCAAATAATTTAGACACTCCTTGAAATAGATCACTAAAAAGTGGATCTTGATGTATGGTGAGCTGATCATTGGATGGGGTAGAAACATCTTCAATGTGCTCCTTAATTGAGAGATCTTGAACATTGTTTTCAACAATTGTGGCAGAGAGATTGTGAATGTCTTCAACCATAGGGTCAAGTGATGTTGACATTTCTTGAATTGGATCATTGTTGGATATTGTTGGTGGGTTTTGATCATCATTGAAAAGTGACTCTTGATATATGTTGATTTGATCTTCTGATGAGGTAGAAACATCTTCAAGGTGGTCATTGATGGATTGATCTTGATCCTTGTTCTCAACAGTTGTGCTAGAGAGATTTTCAATGCTATCATTGTCCCCAATAGTGATTATCTTTTGATCAATGAGGTCTTGGATAATATTTTTGTGTCGAATAAAACTTGATGTTGCATGTTCCTTTGTTTTGTGAAAATCACAATGGTGCTCCTTGTTATACCCTGGTGGTTTAACTAGGGGTTCTTGATAGTTCCCATAGACGGGGAGTTTGATGAGATTTTCTTGTACCAATTGTTGTAGGACTAATTCAATTGGTCTTCCACGTGATGAGTATTTCTATTTTTTCCCTTGTGAGATGTGCACTTTGAATTGACCTTATGGTGATTGATTTTGGAGATGTGGTGATTGGTCTTCAAGATGTGGTGATTGATATTCGAGATGTGGGGGTTGAATTTGTTGATGTGGTTGATCTTGACATCTAACTTATTGACATTGGAGATATTGTTCTTGATGTGGTTGTGGACACAACTCGATGCTTTGATGATATGGTTTAACCAATGGAAGAGTGTATTGATTTTGGAGTGAAGATATCTCTTGGCTCAATAATTCAATTAGTTTGGCATGTGAAGCAAGTTGCTCTGGTGAAATTTGATCTTGAATTTGAATTTGAATCCCTTGATTTGGATTTTGTTCAAGAAGATTTGGAAGGTACACTTGTGGTGTTTGCATGGGATCATGGACAAATTGATTTTGGACAATGTTCTGATTTGGGATGATGTTCAGATTTGGCATTATGGGTTAAAATTGAACATTGTTGATGTTGGGAATCACATTGCATTGATTTAGGTAACTTTGATTTTGCATGGTGTTACCTTGACTTGGATCAATATATGGAGTTGATATCATCATGTTTAGACTTTGAACAACATTTGAGTGATTTGCAAACATATTTATCCCAAATTTTACCAAGTTTGGACTCAAAACATTCATGTTTGGTAAAGTTGTACTTGGTACATTCTCATTCGGCATGTAGGAATTTGATGGGATGTTCATTTGAAGGCTCATGCATTGGGTGTTTGGTTGGTAGATTTGTAGTTTAGGATTTAGATCTACCATTGGGAAAGGTGTTCCAATCCTTTGACTAGGAATACTCACATTTGTCGTAACATCGAGGTTTGTAGGGGATAATGATCCCATGTACAGATTGTATAGATGTGAGTGTTGATAATCAATTGGCATTGTAAGGTTTTGAAAGTTCAATTGACATGGATTACTCGTGATGTATGGATCAAGTTTATATTCCATGTTCTTCTTGTGTTAAGATCTAGTTTGAACCATAAAACAAGGATCAATTTTCAAGGATATGGGAGATGAATCTCTTAATTCCTTTGATTGATCTTTACTTTATGCACAAAATAGAAAATTTTAGGATATCTTGAGGATCAAAATGTGATATGGTGATGATGGAAGAGATGGATGATGTGGATGTTTTGGTATTTTGATAAATCTTGAGGTGGGGGGAATGCTAGGCTTTTGGGACTCATGGATATTTTTCAGATTTTGATTTTTTATTTGATTTTCCCTTGGGATTTGTCCTTGATTGATTGATTTTGAACAAAAAGACCCTAATATGTTGGATGATTATCTAAAGGGTAGATTTTCTCAAAGGATGATAATTTGAATATGTGTAGGGAGAAGGATGCATCTACCCACACCTATTCTAATAAGATGATAATTTAACCAAGCAAATGAAGAAGGATGCATCTATATATACCTAGCTAAACAAGATGTTTTGACAACTTTGACTAAGCATATGAAAAAGGATGCATCTACACATACCTAGCCAAAAGTGTTTTGATAATGATTTCAAGGATTTTGTCTCAAGGATTTGATGATTTTGATTCTTGCCAAAAATCCTATCATTAAGGATAGTTTCAAGATTTCTCAAAAGGTGATGGTGAGATGATGTTTGTTTTGATGTTTGAAGGATGGGTGAAAAGATATTTTGATTTCCTTTGATCCTAATATGAACCTAAAAAGACTCTTTGTTTACCTAGACCTCGGTATTGAAGAACATGCAATGCTTCTATAGATCTCTATAACCAACGAGTGATTCAATTTGAGCACACATTTTTGGATTTTGAACCAATGACTTTTTGTTTGATATTTTTATTTTGAGGTTTCAACACATGTGAGTTCATTTTGTTTAGCTTTGATTAGTGGATTTATTTTACCAAAAACACTTTCATTGATTAGGTTTTCCAAACTGGATGTCCAATGTCTTAACTTCTTCAAACCCCACAAAGTATGTTATGTGGAAATTTGATGAATTCAAGGCAAGGGTTTACCTATTGTTTACTTTAGTAGAAAAATTGAGATGTAATTAAATGTTTTTAGAAACTTATAAGGATGTGAATCCCAAGGGCAAGCAATAACACATGAATTGAGTCAATTGTATTTGACTTCCTAAATGGTTTGAAATTTGGATGATGATGTTAAGTGTTTGTTTTCAAGATGTTTTCGAACAAGCAAAGCATTTTGCAACCAAGAAAAAGTACAACCCTATGGATGTGGAAGACAATATTTGTTGGATTCCCACTTGGACAAGTCCAGCTACGCTTATCTTTAGTGAATGGTTAGATGTTTGACCCCACTGGCTTCCCTCCATGGCCCATTAATGTCAATTGGGGTAGCCAAGCATCAAAACCCATGAAACTCCCATGGCATGCTTTCCATTTCTACTAAAATATCATAAAAGTGTGGGGTGGCTTCAGAATGACTGTTCTTGCACCAACAAATAGATTAAGGATTTTGGAAATTCTAGAACATGGGTTTTAATAAGGACTTTTCATTCATGGAGATTGACCCATACGATGAGAGTCCCCTTTTGGATCCATCTCATCGAAATCAACCGCGTGATATTGGCATTTATTCCAATACCCACATTTATATCCCACCTGGAAATACTCTCGGGTTCAGAGGGTTACCAGTTGAGTCATTCCCTTGGGTGAGTACTTTTTCCCCATGGCAGGCCCTCTAAGATAAACAAAAGCAAGCAAAGACAAAATCTGTAACTCGATAAATCTTTGGCAACACAAAGAAAGAGAATATACACAATAATGCTCTACTCACACTCGCACAAGATTTTGTTCAATTTTAAACCCAAAATGAAGTGTGGAGGTGATTGCTTTATCTCACCCCAAAATCATGAAAAAGACCTTTTGATTCTCAAGATCGCTATAAAGCACGAGAAGCTCATACATCCTTTTTCAATGAATTTAGTTTAAGTAAGCCCTCATGAAAACAAAGTTGCACTTGTTCTTTTTAAATCAACAAAGCAAAATGTGAGTTCCTTTTAAAACACCAAATGACAAATGAGAGTTGTTTTGTTCAATTGTTAACCAAAAAACAAACTCTAGTAAATTGTAATCCTAATGTTCATTTTAAACCTTTGCAACAAAATGAAAAAAATCTTTTTAAGGACCAAACGAAATTAGTGTCTTAAGAAAGAAGAGAACAATTTCTTGAAAAAGTGTTAAACAAACACTAACATGTTTAAAAACACTTTGATTTTGTAAGATATCCTCATCATGCTTCTTCCTTCTTTCATTTTTTTAATTGATCCAACCTACAAGAGAGAAAACCAGTTAGATTCTGCAAAACATAGAGGTCAAAAAGTAGGAAACAAAAGATAAATTGATCATATGACAAAATGCACGTGCTAAAATTAAATTTCAACTTTTTACTCCCTACAAGCCGTGCAACTTGTGATTGCGTCAGAGTTTGATTTATCAGCGGTGTTGTACAACACCACTTACTAGTCAATGTCGCTCTGTGTTAGGGACAGTGAGCTCAACCACTTCGCCCTTTTGCTTAGCATCACTGTTTGATTTTTTTGAAAATTCCTGCGAGTCAGATCGGTCAAGTGTCGTAGTTTAAAATTCAAAATGTTGGGCGAGAAAACTTTAGCATCGTAGTTTGAGTTTCCATAAGTGTTGTATGGTGATGCTGGAGAACTAGCGGTTCTATATGGTGACATTGACCTTCCAGCATTGGAATTTTTTTGTGTATAAACAAAAACACAAAATTTTGTGAGAAAAGTGATTAAAAATGATATCAAGCCCTCCTTTTAGCACCAAATGTGAGAACCCCAATCCGAATACGTACAAAAAAATAAGAATAAACACATTAGATAGTTAATTGCAAGCATGAACAATGATTCCCCATGAAATCCACTTACAAAACTCAAATTAGGAAGAAAACAATGAAGAACACAATGCAAATAACAAAACAAAGATCACTAGTACACAAACAACAATATATGACTAAATAAACTACTAAAAATTGCATATAAATGACTAATTTTGGTCACGTGACCATTAGTAGTTTATTGCTGGTCATTTATAATGCAACCAAATTTATGACTAAACTATTTTAGTCATTTATTTAGTCATTGATTTGGTCATTGATTTAGTCGTTAATTTAGTCATTGATTGTTATTAACTGGTCATTTATTTAGTCATGGTAGTGATTTATTTAGTCATTAATTTAGTCATATATTTAATCATTAATTTAGTCATTAATTGTTGTTAACTAGTCATTTATTTAATCAAGATAGTTATTTATTTAGTCATATATTTAGTCATTAATTTAGTCATATATTTAGTAATTAATTTAATCATTACTTTAGTCATATATTTAGTGATTATTTTAGTCATTACTTTAGTCATATATTTAGTTATTTAGTCATTTAGTCATATTTAGCCATTAATTTAATCATTACTTTAGTCATATAGTTAGTCATTTTATTTACTGGTTTCCATTAATTGGTAGTAAATATAATCACAGAGTTGTGTGTAGCCAGAGTCCCTATTGTAGAAATTAAGCTCTAGAATACAAGTTGGTAATGCAGCATCAGAAATTAATAGCGCATATTTGTAGAATAAAGCATTCATCTGTAAAACCATGTTTCAGTTGTAAAAATTGGTGAAGCTTTCTCAACCAATCAAATTGGAGATAATTTATTTTTGATTTTTAGCACATTTTACTATTTTACTTCTGTTATAAGTTGTATTCCAAGAGTTTTTCAGTGGGATTGTTAATCTTGTAGACTTTTTGATTCCTCTATGTCTGCTCTAATTCAAGCAGAGGTGCTTTCCCTCTTTCCTTAGTAGTTTTGAATAGTAATTTTGTTGTAGTTTGACTTTCTAATCTAGAAGAATGAAAGTGCAAATGAAAATCAATTTTCTGATGCAAAAATTGAAATTGAAATGAAATTACGAACATTGGTGAAGCTTTCTCAATCAATTAGATTGGAGATAATTTATTTTTAAATATTTTTTGTTTAAAAATGTGCATGTGAATTTTGCAAAACATGTTGCCTTTTGTATATACATTAAAAATCCATAAACCATGTCTACAACTTCATTGGATTCATAACAAGCACTTCATTAAGGATTCAAATTGATCTCTTAACTTCGATGGCGTGCTAACAATTTTAATGTCTCAGAAATCCTCTTGTTGCATTGTAGAAGCATAGTGATGGGAAATAAAGATAGTTGTGTATCTAATCATTGATTTGGAACTTGTATGTATAGTTTGTTCCTAGTGGTATGGGCAACTGTTTCAAAAATGCAAAAGAACATGTATATCAGCTTAATGCAAGCTCCACTACAAATGATTGAATACAATGAGATTTGACAAAAAATAGAAATAAAACTTACCATGACAATAGGGAAGGCTCATTTAAGCCATTATATATATTATTGATAATGTTATCATTTGTTACAGTATCAATTTGAGATCCAAGAATGTAAGGATTGATTAGAATTCCCTGCAAGAACAACAAGACAGATCTTGGATTGATGTAAACAAGGCACTTTTTACAAGATCGATAAATTAGAACAACAGTAGCAATATCCATTTGGTGCAATAAGGAAAAGCAATGATAATAACATGTAATTTATTTTTTTGAATTGACATATTTTTGAATGCAATCTTATACAAAATTGAGGATGTGAAAACAATAGTCTTTGCCTGCAAGGATGCACTATAGCTATAGCATCTACTAAATTAGTAACTAGAAATGGGAAAATGTCTTATGTCACGGTTAAGTTATTAGCACAAAGCTGAAGCAAAGAGGCTATTTTATAGTATGATGAACTTCAAACTGAAAAAGATCAAGCATACCCATTTGAGAACACTTGTGTCGTCATTTTCTATCACTTGTGAGCATGAACTATATGTGTGCAGATCTGCATAGGTACATGATTGAAGTAGTATAATAATTGTAATCAATTTTTTTTGTTTGTCAAATTACTTAAAATCCAACAAATATATTTCATTGTCAAAATAAATCACAAGTCTAATATGTATGACAAACTTCAAACTGAAAAAGATGAAGCATACTTATTTGAGAATAGTAGTTTCCTCATTTGCTTCTACTTGTGAGCATGAAGAGCCAGGGTGCAAATTTGCATAGGTACAAGATAGCAAGGAATTCATACAAAGAATAAGATTGGAGTTACATATTACAGTTTGATATAAAAACTACTGGCATCTTGGAAACAACTTACAAGCATAACCATATAAAGAAAAGAATCCTACCAACTGCAGTAAAACTGAAAATGATTCGTATTGACACATAAAAGCAATGTTTAAAGTGTTGTCCATATAGTTTACTGTGCCAACAAGGGTTACTTACAAAAACATCTATTTTGACAAATAGTTTACTTGAGGAAGCCAAGTTTGTGCTACAGATCTAAGGTTCTGCCAGAGGTTGGAAACTACCCCCATGCTGTTGCAGAGAATTTGCAGGACCATGGAACTGTGGAATTTTGCTGCTTGTTTGATCATGTACTTGAAAGACAGAAACTGTTTAAACACTACCATAAAAATTTACAAATAAAGTGTGATCATGCTTCTTAAAATTAAAAATAGTAACAACAAAAAACACAAAACTATCACAAAGACTACAAACTGCTTGTTCTAATTTCAAAAATTGGTAGTATGAGTCTTAACTTTAGTGTAACTAGTCTCAATTATATAAAGATTAAAAGTGTGAAAAGGGAACAAAGAATGTGCACTGCTCAACCTTTCTAAAAATCTATGCAAGTGCAACTCAATCCTCTAAAGATGGGAAACAAATTATATACCTCTTCATCAGCTATATTTGATGGTATCCCAATGATGTACACAAGGTTCTGCTAAATGACTCGAACATTACTATATTAGAAAAGATCTAAAGAGCAATACTATTATGTTAAGACTTCAGTTTCATGGTTTTGTAAGTGTATACAACATATCTTATTGAGAACACCCATCAACTTGTTTCCCTCAATTTATTGACCTCCTGTACTTGTCACTTTGTGTGGTAAGAAGGAAACAGGATCAATGGTGATCAGGAGTTAGGATCTTTCCATTAAGTCCCCACCTTGGAAAAACTCCACCCTTCCTTATCCCTTGTATTTCAAATCCTCCTAGCACAAATTCCTTCCTAAATTCTCTCCTAGCCATTACATGTCTGATTCACCCTTCATCCTACTTATCCAGGACCATGTGTACAAAGCTGACCGCAATCAAATGTATCCACTGGGACCAGTTTGATTGTGTATGACTCTGTCCTCTTTGCTTAAAATACCATTCTAGGGTAATAGAGATAAGGTTGCCACGGTTAAATTAGTCCCAGCAGACACATTTATCTGTGGTCAGCCTTCAAGTATGGCCATGGATAAGTAGGATGAAGAGCACATAGGACATGCAGTGGCTGGGTGAGAATTTAGGAAGGATGTCATGTTGGTAAGATGCAAAATAATCTTTAAGTAAATCCAAAATAATGCAAAGGTACCATAGTTTAGGTATGAATTCTGATGGAACATATAGTGAAATGTCTTGAGGTGTTATTGGTGAGACAATTTCTTGCTCTACAAATTTCATGTCTTGAATTTATTTTCCAGTCCTACTGGACTTTATTATTCAACTCACCTAAGTCACATTCACTATTTTTTTGCTGCTTTACACTTCCTGTTCATAAATTTCACAGTATGCTGATAAAGTAAGGTCCTTGTCCCTCTAGTTTTAATGAGTAATTCCTTCTATGTTACTCTTATTCTACTTTTCCTACATTTACTGGAAGTTGAACCCCACAAGCAAGAGTAGAACAAATAGCCTACATGATAGATGAGTCATGAATCTTGATCACTGCTAACCTCGTACTCTCCTTGCCACACAAGGTGACAAGGAGAAGAGGTCACCAGACTGAGGGAAACAAGTTAGTATATGTTCTCAATAAAATAATTTGTATATAATAAGATCTAGACAAGATACAAAAGGTTTTTTAAGCTGGGCTCATAACAATAAACGAATCCTTAGTCTTGATCACTGCTGACCTCATTGTCTCCTTGCCACACTAGGTGACAAGAGCAGAGGTTGACAGACTAAGGGAAACAAGCGAGTATTTGTTCTCAATAAAATAAGTTGTATATAGTAGATCTAGAAGAGCTGCAAAATACTTTTTAAGCTAGGCTCATAACGTTGTGCAACATTTAATCCTCTAGGGGTGCTCATTAGCCTTGTTTCTCGATGTTCATGATGCTAGCATTCTTATAGATATATGCTTGATCAAGAAAAGATATAAGCTGCTATGAGAGGTATCTGTCTTCCTGAGGAGGAAGCAGCCTTTGATGCACACTCTACAGAGAATGCTCTATTTTTCCTCAATGGGAACAGACAAGAGCTAAAGATTGTCAAAACTATCATTGTCTATTATTGTGACCTCTCGAGCAACCTGTTACATGACCAAAGATTGTGATTCATTCTTATAGGGGATTATGAGTGCCTCAACAGGGGAAACTAAAGTTGATTACTAGCCAAAAATGGGGAAATCACCATATAGCTGGGAATCTTGTTTGCAGACAAGGATTCTTTGAAAGGTACATGGCAGTGGGTTCTTAATAGGATCCAACAAAAAAATGGCTTTTAGAATACCAAACATTTCTTTGATTGAGAGGGCTCAAATAGATAAACTGTGTTGAAGCCCTCATCACCCTTACCGCCCTCACCCCCATTTTCAATTTCCTTCCAAGCCAACTACAACATGATTTTTCTATCTGGTTTCTAACTCCTTCTAGACTAAGTGAGATGGTAAGCAGACCATGCATGTTATGTTAACCATGTATTCAACACAAAAGAAGGGTGTTTGGGGATCATAGACAGAAGATTGCTTTATGTTTGGAGCAAGGTGAAACTTGGAAACACTTGATAGGTATCTTGTGAATAGAGTTGTGGCTCAGTCACCAATGGTTGAGGATGTAACCCTTCATGAATACATTTTAACACCCAAACTCAACTTTTCTAGCTACATCCAGCTTGAGTCTCAAACAAAACTTGATAATTGGAAAGGACATTAGTGAACTTCTCAAATGAGACATACTAAGGAGGAGG
The DNA here is from genome assembly GCA_007258455.2 of Sequoia sempervirens. NCBI lineage: Eukaryota > Viridiplantae > Streptophyta > Pinopsida > Cupressales > Cupressaceae > Sequoia > Sequoia sempervirens. Next base: position 126,212,094 of record VDFB02105785.1, read on the forward strand.
CTGAAGTCTTCCAAATAACCACACATAATTAAACTAGTTTGATTCTAGTTTTGATTCCCCTTAGAAATGTACCAGGTCTTTAGAACTGCTAAGCCTTTCCAGGAAACAGTTTTTGAGAAGGGCCTAGAGATTACCGGTCCAACCCTTAGCAGACTCTGCTAAAACTTGTAAGGAAAACACAAATAGAAAGAACTAATTTAACCTAAAGTAACCCAAACTATTTCTAATGACCCCAGTGCCCCACCCTTTCTCTCACATCATCCAAACTCAACCATCTCCATACCCTTAATTTCTAAACCTCTATTGATTTGCATTTGTTTTTAATATTGATTATACACATAGCACTGATATTAAAATTATTTTTTCTTTATATTTTTTCTATTTGATATATAGATGTTTCCAAGACAAACCATACCCAAGGTCCCAAAAAATTGGCATTTCCTATACCAGTACCTAAACTTCTATACATGTATGGCTGTATCCATTTCCTGATAATTTGGAACTCAAAAAGCCTTTAGGGGAATAAATTGCTGAAAAGGATAACCTGCTTTTGGCCTTATTCCCTCCTCTCAAAGGAAAGCCACTCACAGTAAATAGATAAATCTCTGCAAGACCTGTGGAACTTGGCATCTCTGTGGAACTTGGCATCTCAAACCAACAAAATGCTTGGAGTCCCTTAAACTTGAATACGACCTCATAAGATGTGGAAGGAATGCTGTTAGATTGCAAAGTTTGTGCCAGATCATTTCTATTAAAACTTTCCTCAATAGCTGTTAGTCCACTCCATAAAAAACTGGAGATGGTTTAGATAGTCACACATTAGCAAGATGGGACTCAGTGGTTCTATGAATAGTTGCTTCTAGGGCTGTCCATTGAAGACAAACTTGACAGATTGTAGAGTTACCAGGATGATGAGCCTCAATGGCTGTTCATAAACAATCAAGTTTGAGCCTCTGCATATTCATTCTCTCAGCTGTTATTTTGGCAGGCATTGCACATGAACCTATCATCAGTCTAAAAGCTTGCCAATATGGGTATCAGTCCTCTTGTGTCCATCTGTTTTGTAAAGTTACTGAAGATAGAAGCTGTGTGTATTGGAACTGCAAGCATATGCCCTTGACACAAGGAGGCTTTATAAAGAAAATTGCTGAGATTTTTTCATCATTCAATCTCATGGCCACATAGCCTTCTTGGCCTTGGTTTCAACTTCCCATTGTAGCTGTCAACTTTTGAGGACTAAAAATTAGTGCATTGCCTGCCCACCCAAGTTTCACAGGCCTAAAGATTACCTGTTAGCTTGGTGGGAGTTGCATATGAAGTCGCCCACAGCCTCAAAGCTTGCCATGATGGGAATTCACCACCCCTGCATTTATCTGTCTTGCAAAGTTACTGAAGTTAGCAAGGAGTATCAGAACTGTAGGCATGTCTGAGACACTTGGAGGCATTTGTAAAGAAAACTGTTGAGTTTTAAAACTATCCAGTCTCATGAAAATAGGACCTTCTTGGCATTCATTACCACTGTAGCAATCAATTTTGAGAACTTGTAATCAGTGCATTGCTTGGCCATCCATGCTTGATATGCCTAAAGTACACCATTTTTTAATTTTTCCCAGTAACCATAACTACCTAGTTGCTGATTCAAAATAAGACACTATTATGGACTCAAATATGAGTTTCAATAATTACTATGTCGACATATCGTATACTTCCTGTTAGAAGAAAAAGATATTGCCTCTCAAATGTAGGTCAATAGATTTAGGATTTTGAAGATTAATTAAATCTTCATTAAGTGGGTATGAAAGTCTTTTCTATATGTTAATTTGTAAATCGTATGGTAAATGATCTTTACACAATTTAACAAAAAGGAATGTCATCTCCTTCACTAAGAACTCGTCATCGTTTCAATATTGATTAAATAATTTTTTTAAGCTTCCAAGCTTGAGAAAGGTGGGTACAAGGCTTCTTTCATGTTATAACATTCTCTATGTTTCTATACATACTCTTTGGCATTAATTTCCAATATTTCGAAGATTGTGAATTTAAAAATCATAGATTAAATATTAATTAACACTACTATCGTCACATGTTCTTCCTTCAGTTTTGTTTTCTAAATTGTCCGAAACATTATTTGCTTTGGAATGTTTCTCATTTGGTCTGACTACACCAAGAAAAACCTTATTATTACCATACCAAAAATCTTTGTATAGTACCAGCTGCCAAATAAAACGGTTTAGGTGGTTGCTTGATCAACATCTCTGTAACATGACCTTCCAATTATTAATCGATTTAAGAAATGTTTTAATCCTGGTTACTTTAGATCTAATATGTAATGCACTAAGTTGAATATTTACTACCTGCAGACATTTTAGAAGCTTAATAAAAACATAATTTTCCTCAACAATGGTCATAATCACTCCCTTTTAAAATTCATTTACAAAAAGATCAAAATTTTGGCATTTTGATTATTAAATTCCATTAAATCCAAACAAAACTAAAAAATAGTGGAAAATTTAACAAGCACATGTCCACATCAAATAACTTGAAAGTGATCATATCAAAGAGAGCCTAATCTTCTAAGATGCAACAATTGTTCATCAGTCACATACTTACTTGACATTGAAAAAGTTTGTATTTGGACCGAGTCGTCAACCCAGAGATCAACCATGCTAATACTCCCATGACATACTGAAATAATTGCCAAAACCTGTATCCTTATATATCTTCCTACAAAAATATGCCAACCATTCTATCTTCACCTCTACAGCATCCTTATTCATTGAAAAATAGACAACAAAAAAATTCTGGCCATGGCAAATACACACACTCAAAAGCCTTGTTTTCTATCAAAGAATTTTCATCATTATGTATCATATACATCCTCTTTCTTTGAAGGCAAAGTATCTGAGCTCCAGATTTTTTATCCAAAAATTCCTTCATATTCTGAAATATTTATAAAGAAGCAAGGGAAAAATAATGATTATACTTTGGTCATCTCAGGATTAACTTGCTGCCTTGAACCAGAAGAATTGGATCCAACAGGACCAGATTGAGAAACGATACTGCTGTTCTTTATTGAACTGCTAGTCAAATAACCACCTTTTGATTGCTTTAAGCCTTCTAGAGTTTTGGCCTCGAGATTTGCAATAGATTTCTGAAGCTGCTCTTTCTTCAGCTGATCAAGCACATTACCATTACTTTTTATTTCCATTAAACTACTTGATACCCCTACAGTTTCCATGCCATAGGATTTCACCTCTCCTTTATATGAGTTTGGCTTATCTCTTAAGGATGATGTACACTTGTAAAGTTCAACAAATGAATCAAGTTTTGCAGCCTTACGAAAACCATGAGAAACATCGAAATAATTTGAAGCAAAGACTTCTGGACCATTATTTAGCATTCTGACTTGTGTACCTGTTGAATGCTGCTTGAAGCACTTATCCAAATTCAATTTATCAGTTTCACAGCAAACTGTTTCCATCTTTGGTATAGAGTCCACTATAGATGAAAGCTCACTAGGGCCCATACCTTTTTAAGTAGGAAATTTCTTTGTATTATTTTCCCTATCTATGTCATCAAGAGGATATCCAGCATGCCTAACATCATTTCCATATTGAGAACTTAAGGCAGAAGTTGAATCTTTCTTTGCAGACTCGGTGTTGATATCTTTGCATGCAGCTTCATGTCTCATATCCTTCCCAATAACTAATGCTGGAATTTCAAAATCCTCAACTAACATTTTTTGTTTTAGGACTACATCAAGATCCTGTCCGCAGCTGATACAATTCACATCATTAGATGGATTATCTTTGAATGCACTAATGTTGATAGAAACATGGTAAAGGTCATTGGAAGATAAAGATAAACCATTCTTTAAAAAATACATGCCATGACCTTTTTGAGGTAATTGATCTAGAAAGTCTCGTATTGCCTGTTCATGATTTTGCTTCAATCCTTCTAGTTCTTCCTGTTGCTTAAGGACTAAACTTTTAAATTTATGTGCTATGATATTCTCATCTCCCACCTCAAGATTTTCCAAAATATATGTAACCCCTTTTAAAGTTTTACCAGATTCTATAGAAATAATTTTATCAGGATCCTTACCTACAAACTCAGGCTTATCCACATCATCACTAATTATACAATCCTTACTATGTTGGCTTTCCCCTTCACATCTCTCTTGGGAGTTACTAATACTTTCCATATTACCAGATTGCATCTTCACTTCTGTCATTATTAAATTATTTACAACATTGGCGAGAGAGCCAGCTTTCTCTTCATTGATCATTGAAGCATTTCCATGTAATTTGATTCCCCCTGATTCCAGAGATTTTGTACTTGTATGTAAATTGGCTCCACTATCTTCATGACTATTAGCCTGACTGGAGATATTACTTTGATCAAACTGTTGTTGATTGCTACTTGAAATAGTGTGATCACAGTCTACTTCAAATTTGTTGGGCATTAGCCCTTCTATTCTAGCATGTGCATTTATTAATGCAGTCTTCATAAGAGAATCGCTGACTAAAGACCTTGGAGAATCAGACCAATACCTGTGACCTGAAGGGAGGCGTTCAAGCACGTATCTCCCATAGGGACTATCAGCATCACTTGGCATATCAGAAACATTGTATTTAATTGAAGAATCATGAGAACCAGTGCATATATCTTCATCAGAAGCTTCCTCAAAAGCTTCTCCAGGTTGCCATTCTGGCACAAGAGTGAGTATTTCTGAATCAATCATGGCTACAATATTTGTCACATCTTGATTTGACAGATCCAGCTTTGTCACCATTTCACTTGCAACACTCATTGCCATGTCATCATCTATGTCAAAAGGAAAGTGAATATTGCAAGCATGACCTAAGAATTCAATCTAATGTTAAGTAAGAACCAAGATATCTTTTATTGCTATCAAAAGTTAAACTCAACAAATCAACAGAACACATACAATCCAGAAGGAGGAGAAAAAATGCATACTACATGGCATAATTCATTCACACAGTAAATAAGTACCTTCGATATCCACAATTCTAAGTCTTAAGAATACTGTGTTTTCATCTTTTCTTTGCCCCTTCACTGTAAAATCTCTATTTATCCTTTCACCATCTTCATTCAAAATTGAAGAAATGTATTCATCTTCTATGCAATTCTCTGACAGCTGATAATTATCCCCGCCATCCAATTCACTATGTGGATGAAATTTGTCTAGAGAATTTGAGCACACTTGCACTTGCAACTTCTGATCTCTAATTCTTTTTGAGTTTCCTATTTCTGCAAGTTTAGCTACAGAGTTTGCTTCTGAAAACTTGTTAACATGATTTGGTTCCTCTAAAATTAAAGTCAACTGTTTTAAGTCCATTTCTTGCAGAATGCAGTGGCATTGCACAAGGTTCTTGATCTACACACTCACCACCCTCATAATAAAGGAAGGGGTCCATCAAAAGCTCGCTAGCAGGCAACCTCCTGGAAGTATTAACCAGACATTTTTTGACAAACTCTCGAACTTCAGGATCTTTTACCCTGTCCAAAGCAGCTAGTTTTATCCCCTGTCCATAAGAAATCAATAAGCATGGTATAAACAGCTAATCATGCGGCATTAAAGAAAAATATCTGCAAATATGACCATTTATGAGAAGAGAAAAAAAAAGAGTGACCTTTTCAAGGCTTTGGAACTCTAAAACATAGATTTTGATTTCCTAAGAAAAATATTTTTTCATCAAATCAATACAATATCTCTCAAAAAACCAGCAACAAAATTAAACATGAGAGAACATATTACTGAGGTAACTTTCTTGTAAATCTGGGCTGCATTTGTGCACTCACTGTATGGATATTCAAAAGTAATCATCTCCAACAGGCACATACCAAAAGAATAAATATCAACCAACTCATTGTACTCTTCTTCATAAAGTTCAGGGGGGTCTGGATGATGACTCCAATGTCTGGGGACTTGGAGGGGATGTGCCTCTTTTTAAGAACTGGACACCCTATTCTTTTTGGCACATTAAAATGAAATAGGTACTTAGTAAATAGAAAATGCTAAAAATCTGTAAAAAGGTTAAAAAGGTGGAGAGTTGTCATTGCAATTCAGCATATTTTATTTACTTCAAAAAATTTCAGCTGCTTTTTGTGAATATTTGGGAAAAAAATTTCTGTGCCCAAAATTGCATCCCCGCATCCACTTTCCTGAACACTCAAAGAAACACTGCTGCGTGGAGGTTTGTCCTCTGGGCTAGGTTGATTTAACACGGTGTGGGGATTTGTTCTCAATGCCCTATGGGGATTGTCATCTAGGCTACAGGCTGCATTAGCACAGTGTTGAGATTTAAACTTGGGTCTTTTGCATATGAGTGAATCCCATTTATCATTACATTACAGGCCTTTGAACTATTATTTTCACTATGTTGCTTGTTTTGTTGTGCTGCAATTTGTTTTTGTATTTTATGACACAGAAAGTGGAAACCTGTAACAGAACTTATGGCTAATTCCTTTTGTTATAGAAATTACATTATTCAATGTAATCAAACTTTTTTGGCTTGTCTACGATGTGTTTTTATAGCATATTAACCCTTTTAGTTTTTCTCACATCATGCTAGTTGTGGTTATTGCTCATTTATCGCATCCAAGAGGGATTAAACGTGGGTCATGTTGCCCAAATTTTGTTTTACCACAACCTGGCCACATGTTTAGTAGGGTGACTGGGCCAAACTTTTACGGTTAGGGTGCCCAAACCTGGGTTCCTATCTTAGGAATTTTAAGATTAGCAAGAATGGAGGTTATGAAAGTACATGTGTTTAAATGCATTTTAATTAAATGCTTAAACTGAAATTTTTTGTATGTTGTGGTCAACATTGAAGATTGCAATTTTTAATGAGTCTGAAATTGTCTATTTATGTTATACATCATGATGGTATACACAAATATATGTTCATGTTCATGTAGATGTTTATGAAGCCAAATCTGGGCTGCATATCATCACCGTAGCATAAGTAGCACAGGCTACATAAAACTGAATTAACAGTACTATGTTTTTACTTACTATATAATACAGTATTCGATATAATCATGTCAATTTATACATGAACAAAGCAAGAATACTGTATAGTATGCTATAACGTTCACACCCTTCTATGTTCAAGGTTGCAGCTGTGACAGGTTGCCAATGGAATCAAGGAGGCTATTTAAACCATGACACTAATACTGAGCACATTTAGGTTTTAACATGCATCCTTGAAAATTACAGAAGATCCTATTACTAAGCACATTTAGATTTTAATATTAAGGTATCCTTTACCTGCAAATTTTGCTGCTTTCACCGCTGCTATTGGTTTCGGCTCTTCCAAACTCTTCCTCGCTGGTTTTGACCTTTCACTTCTCCGATTTGGTGAGCTGCAGCCTAAAAATAAAGTTTCGACCTAGGGTTTATTTAGTATGTTTATTAAAACGAAAATTAATGGCGGTAAACTAAAAATTCCGCATCCATTATGCAAAAAAATTTGGATATGGAATATTAATAATATAATATACTAGTTATGGCACCTTGTGCAATGGGTATGCCGAAGAGGTGTGGAAGGTCAATTAGAAAACAATTGGTTTATTTTTTGCACATATTTGTATAGTATATGAGATAAATTGGTAGGTTATTTAGAAAATGATTTTAATATTATTATTAATTTATTTTTATTATAGAATAATATTATATTTATTTTTTAAATTTGATGTATTAACTATTATATTATATATTATAGCATTCTATATTCAAAATCAAATTATTTATTATATATTTAAAACTAATTAAATGTTTATTATTTATGTCATTATTTTATGTGTTTATTATTATATTATTACAATTATTATATTGTTACATTTTATGTATTATTTATGCATTAACTATTGTAATAACTATTATATTGTTATATAATATATCATTATATATTAAAAACCAAACTTTCCATATATTATATTATATTGTTATACTCAATTTATTAAGCTTTACAAATATTTTAAAACTCAAAATTTGCTATTGATTGTATTGCAAATCTAAAGAAGGATGAATAAAATGAAAATAAAATTACATTAATATAATAATTTAAAATATATTTATATTTAAACAATACAACTTTATAATATTAATATAATAGTAATTAGAAAATAGAAACCTTTGTAATTGATATGTTCACCATCTATGAAGATTGATTTCAACATGTTTCTTCTATGTAAACTTGTAATGATCTAATTCAGAAACCATGTTTAATTATCCTATGAGAACAAGTAAACATTAAATATAGCTCAAATTATCTTTATTTTATTTGCATCCGGTTACAAAGTAACTCCTATAAGATGGGTAATTTGATGCACATCTACATTGCAATGTTTTGTACTAAAGCTAGGAAAAAATAACTATACTGTAGTGACAATCATACTCAATCAGGATTTTTACATGACATAACCCTAATTACACCTTGCATAAACCTTGGCTGAAGCATGGTAGAAAACCATGCAATAGTTAACCCCTCCTTTTTTGTAAACCTGCAGGCAAATAAATACATAATTAAACAAGATGGTGATGTAATAGTGAAATAGAATAAGAAGTAGATATATATATAAATAAATAGGTTGAATGTTTTAAAAAAAAAATCTAGCAGAATACCTGCTCGAAGTATGTGAAATAGGGTTATTAGTAAAGAGAATGGTTGAAAACTAATAAGCATAATAATCACCATATCTTGCCTATTCAATTCTTCATTCACTACCGGCCGGGTCACATCGTCTGCATCATCGACGTACAATTTGAAAGTCATCTACCTACGTCATACTCTTCCATCGAGAGTTAAAATCTTTCTGTAGTCACATCTTCCAGTCAATGCACGGTCCACGGGTTTGCAGGCCTTACTTGGCGATATATATAATTTTTATTTATTAAACATTTATTGGAAAGCAGTAAAAGGTGGCGAAAAAGCTGCAAATGCCTCTTGTGGGCATTTTGATGGAGAACCATATTAAATGCAAAGATCAATTCATCTGTAGGCTGCTTTAAACAATCGACGGTTGGGAATGATAGAACTGTCAACCATGTTGTCTCTTTGTATTTCAACCGTTCAAGGACAAAATGAGTTTGGAAAACTCAAATAAGGAAACACCTTTGGCGTAAATATAAATATAATATTCTAATATTATACAATATTATATTCTATTATATTATAATATTTATATTATAGTATTATATAATATTATAATATTATAATATAATATATATTATATAATATAAATATTACATTATATATATTATAATATATTATATTATAAATATTAATATAATATAATATAATATAATAATATTATATACACGACTTAATAGAATCTATATATAGATTCTATTAAATAGAGGACTTAATATTATATAGATGATAGATAATTTGTGAATCAACTTTGTCCATGAAGAAGGGAGCTATAAGTAATAAGTAATGAAACTTTGAATTTGATCATGGTTCAGAATGAATGTTGGTGGCATGCTTAACACATGCAAGTTGGACAGGAAGTGGTGTTTTCAATGGTGAACGGGTGAGTAATGCGTAAGAACCTACCTTTGGGAGGGGAACAAGCTTAGGTAGGGGTCCCATGAGGGGGGCTTAAACTCTATGGATCTTATGATCAAATTTGAAAGAAAAAAGAATAGAGGAGTAATAATTATTTATTTAGTCATTTTTATTTCCCTGATATTAGTCATTTATTTAGTCATTTAGTTGTGATTTTATCCAATGACCAAATTAGTCACTTATAAATGACCAAATTAGTCATTTATTTTTAAAATACTACTAGTGTTAGTCACATAATCATTTATTTGCCAAATTCTACTAGTGGATTGAATCCTAATTAAGCAAGAAAACTCTTGATCCCATGGGGGAATTGGTGCCATTTTGATGTGAAAATTGGCCCTTTCCCAACTCCTATGATGCAATATTGTTGTATATTGATGAGGATAGATGATTGATCCACTTTTTTGATGTTTGATGAGAGCTCCAAGCTAAAAACCTACATAACCTAGCTATGATTCAATGATATTGGATGGAAATGGCTAAATATTTTAGCATAATAACTTTGCTTAATTTGTGGATCCTCAAATGAGGATATGAGCTCTTTATTTATAGAATGCCAAGATGGATGAATGTCCAAATTTGAGCAATGTGGGACTAAAATTCATCCAATGGAAAAATGCCACTTGTCAATCCATGAGTGGATGGAGGATTTGCGAGTTTTGAGGATTGTGCCCATAAATGCATATGTTTGAATTTCAAATTTGTTGAAATGACTTGCAAGAGGGAATGGAAAATGCAATAAATGCCACTTGGCTCAAGGAAAAGGACATGTAAGATGGAGTAAATTCCTTGTTGGATGTATATGTCAACTTGGAATTTTGAATTCAAACTTGGAGGAATATTCCAAAAGATGCCTTGTTGAGGAAAATAGAGGATTTAATAAATCAATTAAATCTATTTTCATGTGCAAGTGGGAAAAGCTAGAGGATGGGACATGAATTAGAATTAAATTAATCAAGGGTCAATTAATTTAATAGGAGATTAAGTGATGTGACTTATTTGACTTAGATTTTAGGATTTATTTAAATCAAATAATGAGAAGAATGTGATAAGAGATTAATTACATAAAAATTTTGATTTTATTTAATTAAAAGAGATGATGTTAGATTAAATTAAGGTTTTAATTTATTTAATTTAAATAAATAGACTTTAGAGATTTAATCAAATAAAATTAATTATTTAATTAAATAAGGATATTTAGATTAGATGGATTGATTTAATTAACAAAAGAGAGTGACTTAACTAGAAAAAATAATTTATTTAATTAAGGGAAGGAAATTGATGAATTTAATCAGATAGGGGAATTTGATTGAATGGTTAGACCAAAGGATGAATCAGGAAGAAACGATGTTAGTAGTCAAGATCAGATGCACAATGTGAATTGATACATTTTACGTGTCTACAATTTCATCACAAGGTTTAACTCCCTAAAAGGGTTTTGACTTAGGTAAACGCCTATTCTCTAACAATCAACAAGTTTTTCTCCTCTTGAATGCATGTTTGCATATTTATAGGTTAAAGATCAAGTGGAGAACAATTTTGAAGGAAAATTGTTAAAGTTGTCAAGTTGCAAAGTTGTCATCCATATTGCAAGAACACCAAAACAAGGCTACAAAATTTGTTTCAAGTTTTCAGAAGCTCATCATCGAGGAGCTAAGAGTGTAGATCTTGAAGAACAAAACATAGATCTCAATTTTTAGAAACCCTAACAAGGACCTATCCACCAGTAAAGGCGAATGACTCCTCTATGACCTAAAAACAACAAGTTTTCTCTAAGGTACACATCACTTCAGCCTTCCAAAACTTCCCTTATATTTGCTATAACAATTAGGAGTCATTTTTTATTATTATTTATGCATTTTAGCCTTATGTTTTGTAATGAAAAATTAGTGATTCATCATTTTGATCAATTCATCATGAGTAGGGGAGTCATCTATGGTTGGTTTTTCTTGCTTATCAATGATGGTATCCTTTTTTTCAATGATATTTTCCTTAGTAGGGGAAGAGAAACAAGTAGGATTCCCATGGAACTCAATGATTGGATCTTCTAACACCAAAATATGTTTTTCACGAATAGGAGAGATATTAGGAGAAGACCAAATTTGATTGTCATGATTTTCCATCATGTTCTCTTTCACTAAAGCATTCTCATAGGGGGCAGAGATGAAATTTTTCTTAGCATGCTTAGAAAGATAAGATACTAGCATTGTTTGACAAAAAATGAAAAGTACTTCTAACCATCTTATGTAATGCTTCAAGAATGTAAACAATGTATATCTAAAGATGAAAAGTACTTGTATCGAATTTATGCCAAGCTTTAAGAATGCAACCAATGTGTATTAAAAAATGAAAACACTTTTATCAAATTGATGCAAAGCTTCATGAATGTAAACATCATTTATGAAAAAGTGAAAAGTACTTTTATCCAACTTATAAAAAGTTTTATGAGTATAAACATTATGTATGGGTATGTGCAAGATCATGATGGGCCAAAAAGTGGCAATATTATGGGTATTTGTAGGGTATATGGTTGATGACTTTTATTTTACCCAAAATTGATGAAACGAAAAGGGTTTTTAGAGGAGATTCTCAGCTTTCCACCAATATAAATTATGCTTTAATTTGAATTTAATAAATAATTATTATTCATTTTCTATTAGAATTATGACTAAAGTCCTGATCAATAGGCTGATTGGAAGACTTTTTTATCTTTCAAACGGTATCACATTTTTTGAATCTGAAACATGTGTCACATTCTATGCTTCACATACTATAGGATTAAAAAAGGAAAAATTAAATTTCATGAAGTTTTGACCAAGTTAAGGTGGTCAGACATATGAGTTTTTATATTTTTTAAAAGTTGTAATAAAAAATTCATAATTAATTATTTACTTGGAAAAAAATTACAAAAAATATGCATCACATCCTAACATGAGTCATCTACTTATATATAAAATCTTGTAAAAAAATATTATCATTTTATTATGGTTAGAGTGGTCAAACAGACACCTACTTCTTATTTTTCCCTAAAATTTAAGTACTCTGCAATGAAATTTCAAATTTTCATTAAATAGATTTTCTTTTATTTTAAATAAACCTAGTAGTTTAGAAACTACATTCAATTTTCTACAGATTCTATTCTTACATATTTTTTAAATAATATAGATAACTTATTCAAATTTTTATGTCAAGTTTCTTAACACTGATTTTTATAAATTTTTTGCCACTTAAGGGCCTATTTTTTCCATGATGATCCTAAACATACCTGTATGCAAAAGTGAAAAGTACTTTTATCCAACTTATGCAAAGTTTCATGAGTATAAATATTGTGTATGAAAAAATGAAAATTTTTAGAAATGTAAACATTTTCAGATTTGATGATTTTTTCTACTAAAATTATTTTGGGATGATTTAAAAATGACCACTAAATGGATGATTTTGACCTAGATGCATAAAACATAAGTTCCTGAAACTTTCCAAACTGATACTATAGGTTACCACTAGAAAGTTTACAAAAGTTTTTTTTGTAGCCCTCCAAGGACTCATTCACTCAACTAGGTGTATGAGTCCCACTTAGGGTTTTCAAAAGTTTTAGATAGTGAAAATAGAGCACATAATACACAAAAATCTAAAAAAAGACCTGTACAAGGACTAAACTGCCTAGGTGGGTGACTGAGTCTCAATTAAGGTTTTTAAAACTAAATTAGTAAATTTAGAGATGATTTTAATGTGTCTAAGTTGTATTTTCAATTGAATGTATGTAATTGCAAATTTACAATGAAATTGAATGATGCAAGATGCAAAAATGCAACCTATATGCACTTTTCACTAATGCAATATTTAGAAGTCCTAAATGCAATTTAAATAATGCAAATATAATGAAAATTTAATGCAACCTAGATATAGGACTACAATTTTCTCCAAATTAGAAATTCAAGGGTCTAATGGTCAGGTTCACCAAAATGAACCAATGGAAATGGGTGTTGACCTTTTAGGAGATGGAACTTTGGGACCAATTTCACACTTTATTTCATTAGGAACCTAGATTTCTCAACCAAATGACTTAATTGGGGAAGGGCTAGGGTTTTCCTTGTGTGATTGGATGGGGTTTCACCATTAAATAAATCTTCAATGGAGAAATGCAAACACTTATGCACAAAACCCTAGAAACTTGAAAGCATGAAATCAGATTAACAAATAGAATGAAATAAAGAAGTACCTAGAGGATTAGAGAGGACAAAACAAGGTCTATAAACCCTAGAAATTGCTGATTTAGATTGCATCGAGATGGATATACCAGGTTAGGTGATTTAGTCCCACTCTAGGGTTTTCAGGGAAGGATCTACTAAATGGTGATAAAAATTGCAACGAGACTAATATGCTAGGTTGGACATATGAGTCCTGCTATAGGATTTTTCAAGATCTTTCTGAATCTTTTGAACCTAGATCCATCACTGTTGAATGCTATCGAAAGGCTATATTAGAGACTAAATGGCTGGGTTAAGCGAATGAGTCTCGTTCACATAAATCTGCAAAACACACATCACAAGAGAGAGAAAAAATGTTGTTTTGTTACTAGATGGGGTTCTGCCTCAATTAGACCTTGTTTGATTAATTAAACTTTGTGATGAATTGAAATAACATGAAGGAAAGATGAATGAACAAATTAATGTAACAACTCACTAAACCTTGTTGAATCCTTGGAGTGTAGATCTAAAACTTGCATGAATTAGCTTCAATGGATGTAGATCTTGATCATGAAAATTGATATGGCTTTGAATTCTTGAACTTGGATCACAAATGCTACATAAAAATGTTAGCTCACAAACACACATGATGCATGAAGACCTTGACATGATGCTTGACTCTTGAATTGATGTTCCAGAATACTTGATAATCATCTCTTGAAAGCTCTTAAATGCTCTTGAATCCTTGAAAATCTCTTTTGAAATCTCTAGTTCTAGGTGAAACTCTCTTGCTTGAATTTTTTTAGTGAAATAATGATTTAAAACCTTAGTTATATAGGCATTCCATCTAATTTACCATTGATTAGATCCTAAATGCTGAAATTCACATATTTTGAATTTAAAACCTTGATTTCTCACTCAAAACCCTAAAAAGGCCCCAAATGGGACTCATATGCCCATGGTGGCATATGGGTCCCACCTAAGGGGACTTAAATTCCTAAGGTGGCGTATGAGTCCCACCCTAGATTTTCGGGGTGAGAGAATTTCGAGGGGTTAGAATATTAGGTGCATTTATTCAATTTGTTGAGATTTCAATTGAAATAATCCTTGGGATAAGTAATAAAGGTATTAAGGACATGATATTAATGATGATCTGATGGTCATGAATGCAAGAGGGCCAAAAAATTAGTGTGAATATGTAAATAAATACAATTTACAACACTAAATTAAGGAAAAATTAGGTCCATTCATATTTAAAGGGCCCTAAACATAATGTGAATGTCTAAAAAACATTACAACACTAAATCAGGGAAACATTAGGCTCATTTATTATTAATTATTCCCAAATTAAGTAAGAAAATTTTTTACTTTTTTTGTTACTACAATACTTTACCTTGAGCAATATGTGTTCTAGGAATAGGGACCTAGGACCCATTTTCCCATGAGCGAATAAGCCCTCCCTATGAATTTGAATCTAAATTTAAAATATTTTTTTAGTGGTATTTGAATGTCCCTAAATTTTAATTTTAATGTTGGCTTGTAATGTTTAATTTTTAGGGAATTAAGGATACATACATATTAATACAATGCTATTTTATCAAATCAAGCCTAATTTTTTTATGAGACTTCACAAGAGCAAAGATTATGATAAAAGGCATTCAAGAGCATATTGATTAGTGATATATTGAAGCAATCAAGATCTCGAGCATCATGTCAAAGTATTTTGCAATCATGCATGTTTTGGAGCTAACATTGTGATATAGGTTTCAAAGATTCAAGGCAAGCATTCAAGTCATATTTCAACCATCAAGATCCACATCCATTGAAGCCATTTCATGCAATATCAAGCTCAAAATTTTAGATTTCCAAATTATTGAAGGGTTTGGTGAGTTGCACCATGACATTGTTCATTCATCATTCCTTTCATGTTTTATTATTTTAATTTAAGAACTAATTACCCAAATGGGGTTTGACCAAGGAAAACTCCCATTCACCAAAAACAAAAAAAATTATCTCTTGTGTTTGTATTGTATATCTTAGGTTGAAGAAGGATTGAAGATATCTTGAAGAGAAATATTGGAAAATTTATCAAAGTTGCAAAAATTGTTAAAGCTTTCATCAAATCACAAAATCTCACCTATCGATCTGATTTCTAACTTTTTGACAGTGAAACCTAGATTAAACAGAAGCTACAAATTGCCATTAGAAGCTCAAGAAAGTTTTTTCAAAACTTTACATAAAGACCCATTCACCCTTGGGGGAATTAGTCCCAGTTTTCCTCTTGAAACTATCTTTTGGTGACTGGAAAATAGTGCTTTACTCTTCTTAGATCTACACAAAGTTTACTGTTTTTGTTTATTTTGAGCATTTAATTGACGTTTCAAGTTTGAATGAGAATAATTGAGTTGATTTACTATTTTTAGTTTTTCTCCAAAAAGTGTTGTTCCTACTGATATCCTAATGCAGGAGCGTCCTTGGTTCTTAGAAATCTTGCATCAACCAAAAAATATTTTCTTTTAGTTTTTTGTTCTTGTTTTTTTGTTGCTTAGTTCATGTTGGTGGATTCATCATATTTTCTCACCAGACCCTATGGATCTTTGTGTACATCATCGACATGTTCATTTTCCTTGTTCCAAGATTTGAGTGCGATTGGACCTTTTTCTGTCAAGTTATCGCTTCCATATTTCATGGCAGTTTCTTGAACCAACACCAGAATAAATCCAAAATTTTTGGCTAGTTCAATCATTGTGGATCATTCACATGACTTGTGGATCTTAATAGTGTGATTTTAATTGTTCTGTGGAGTGTCCCAGACCTTCGTTATAGGTCCACACTTCATTTTATGCACCTATTGAAGAGTAACTCAAATTTGAGGCTGACCTATTCATGTGCACATTACATTTTACTTCCTTGGATAATGTGATGATGTTTGGCCAATGTGGATGATTCTAGAATTGAAAATATGATATAAAGGTTATAATCGATCATTTGAAGGGTAGTATTCAATTGAGTAGATTAACATAGATCTGATCTATAATATTTTGCTCGCATATAGGATCCTGTTAGACTATTTTTATTTTTAGCATGTTGCATCAGGCATGTGAACCGAATATGTAAGCTCAGATGTTGTCGGTCGAATGTAACTGATATTTTTGTCAATGAGAATATTTTCATCTACATTTTCCTCCATATTTTGTGTTGCTTTCATTGTCTTACTCTTGCTACACGGTTTGGATTGTTCTCTTTGAGGACAGTCCAACCATGGCTATGCCAGATTGGTATTAGAGCAAGATTTGATCCATGTGAGGTCATTAGAATTTGTGGAGTCCTATTGAAGATTTGTTGTGGGGTGGTAGATTGAGGATTTAACATGTAGCTACAGAGGATTTGTGTAAAGATGGCGAGAAGAAGAAATGGTAGAGGAAATGGAGCGCGTGGAAATGCAGACCAAGCTATGATGGAGATGTTAAGTGGAATTGTTGCCAAGTTAGATGCAGTTGAAACAACCCAGAGGAGAGATGGACTAATTGATGATGTGAGTCGTCAAGAGGTAGAAGTGTAGGAAGAAAGACAAAAATAAGAGCAACCTAGCCTAGATCAGGGTGAAGAGAGGTTCATAAGATCCCTAACTAGAGTGAATACCAAACCACATTTCAATCCACTAGATTATAATGGTAAGTTGGATTCAAAAGACTTGCTTGATTGGATTACAAATATGGAAAAATATTTTGAATTTGAAGGTACCACTTAAGATAAGAAGGTGAAAAATGCTTGTACAAAGTTGAGAGGACATGAATCCCTTTGGTGGTAACATTTGTAAATAGATAGGAAAAGAAGAGGAAAAGGAAAGATAAGGTCATGGGATCAGATGGTGAACAATTTGAAGTCAAAGTTTATGCCTACAGATTATCAGATTATTTTGTTCAAGAAGCTACAAAATTTGAAGTAGAAATAATCTGGTGTGATAGAGTATACTGAGGAATTCTATAAGTTGAATATAAGATCTAGAAATTCAAAGGATGAGATTGAACAAGTAGCAGATATGTGAATGGTTTGAGGTCCTCTATATAGGATGAAATTAGTTTGATCAAGTTGTTGAGTGTGGAGGAAGCATATCAGTGTGCCCTAAAGGCAAAAGAGAAGTTGAACAAAATACATGAGCAAAGACAGAGAGGAAGAGGTGGAATATTTCAAAGAGGAAGAAATTTTGTTGGAGGAGGAAGAGGATCCTTTCCAGATCAAATAAAGGATAAGGAGGTCAGTAAGAATGAAAATTCATACCATAGAGGTGATGAAACTCTTACAGAAGAGGAGGTTATGGTGGTTACCAAAATGAAGGTTATAGAAGAGATGATAAAGGACAGGAGAAAAGAATATTCAAGGGAACTAGTTATAAATGTGGTGGAGAAGGACATAAAGCATTTGAATGTAATTAGGGAGAGATAAGTAGGAAGATAGAGAAAAATAGAAGGAAAAAATTTGTTGAGGAGGATCACGCTGGATCACCTAATAAACTAGAAGATGGAGAAGTGTTAGTGAATAGGAGAGTATTATGTCAAAGTGAGATGGAGAAAGAGCCATTGTAGAGAAAAAAATTGTTTCAGACAAGATGCAAGGTGAGTGGTAAATTTTGTAAAGTGATTGTAGATAGTGGAAGCTTTGAGAACCTGGTTTCTAAAGAGATGGTGACTAAACTAGGGTTGGAAATGTTGAAACACCTGAAGCCCCATTAGATTGGTTGGATTCATGATGAGCATAAGATACAGGTAAGTGAACAATTTTTGGTGAAATTGAAGATAGGAAATTACCATGATGAAGTTTTGTGTGATATCATGCCTATGGATATATGCCATGTTTTGTTGGGAAGGCCTTGGTAGTATGATAGATAGGCTATTCATTATGGAAAGAAGAATATATACACCATTGTCACTAATGGGATGAAGCAGATTTTGTTGCCATTGGAAGAAGCTCCTAGAGTTGAAGTTTGTATGAATGATAGGGTTTGTTTGGTTGATGGAAGGAGATTACTTGATGTATTGAGACATGAGAATGTGTGTTATTCCTTGGTTCCTAGGAAGGCTAAATAATTGAAGCATGTAGAAGAACACCTGAAAGAGATAAAGGAGTTACTGAAAGAGTATGAGGAGATCATTTTAGATAATGTACCTGATGGATTGCCACCTGTGAGGAGTATTAGTCACTATATGGATCTGATTCCTAGAGCTAGTTTTCCTAATAAAGCAACACACTAGATGACACCAACAGAGAATGACGATTTGAAAAGACAAGTGCAAGAGTTACTAAGGAAGGGTTTGATCAGATAAAGCTTAAGTCCATGTACAATACCTTATGTGTTAGCACCTAAGAAGGATGGACAATGGAGGATTTCTATAGATTCAAGAGCCATAAACAAGATCACGTTGAAATATAGATTTCCTTTGCCCCAGATGGATGAAATTATGGATTAATTGAGTGGGGCTAAGTACTTTATGAAGATAGATTTGAAAAGTGGATATCATTAGATCAGAATCAGAGAAGGGGATGAGTGGAAAATAGCATTCAAGACAAATGAAGGATTGTATGAGTGGTTGGTGATGCCCTTTGGACTGAGAAATGCACCAAGTACTTTCATAAGGTTGATGAATGAGATATTGAAGAAATTATTGGGTAAGTTTACGCTTGTGTATTTGGATGACATCTTGGTTTTCAGTAAGAGTAGGGAAGAACATTTGTTGCATATAAGACAAGTTTTGCAGAGGTAGAGAGAAGAAGAGTTGCTAATAAACATTAAGAAGTGTAGTTTCATGAAAGAGGAGTTGGTATATCTGGGATTTTTGATATCTATGGATGGATTGAAGATGGACCTTGAGAAGGTAAAAGCAATTGTTGAGTGATCTACACCAGATAACATTGGAGAGGTGAGATCATTTCATGGATTGGCTAGTTTCTACTGGAAGTTCATTAGGAATTTCAGTTTGATTTGTAGCCCTATGACATAAATAATAAGAGGAGACAAGAAGGAATTTAGATGGACATCTAGATAAAACCATAGTTTTGAATTGTTGAAGCAGAAGGTGACTAAGCAGCCTGTGTTGAATTTACCATATTTCAATAAGGTATTTCAAGTGGAGATAAATTTACTAGAAGGTAAATAAACTTAGTAAGCATGGGAGATAAATTATAACTTTTCTAGATAAATTCAAACTTGAATTCACATATAATTGTAACTAGAATCAATAGAATCCCTTACAATATTCCTTTATATCACATAAGATATACTTAGCATAAAGAATAGTTTTACCTCATAGGTTGATTATCATAAACCATAACATGGAGTTCTCTACATCTGGAATGTTGATGTTGCTCTTCATGAGACTCAGTGATTCTTCTGCTACGGAGGGAGAGCAACATCCTAGTGCTTTTCCTCCAACTGTGGACTCAAGTGGTCCCCTGCTCACTACCTAACTGGTAGTGCCCCGACCCTTCACGAAGGGTATAGATATAAGGAGTTGTCAAGTTTCACCATATGAGTCCTAGTGATGTGTCCTACAAAACTCAACTGACCATACAACACTAGATCCCTTCTAGCTAAGTAATAATCATTCTTATTGGTCATTCCATCTAGACACACACCTTTGAATCGTCTTAGAAACTATCCTATCCTATAGTTTTTCTTACTTTATTTGGAATTCTAGACACAACTAATCTGTATAGAAAATCTATTCTAGTCAATCCGACTTAGAATTAATCCATAATTCATTATAAACATGTAATGTAAAGATTTAGATATTTCAAACCTTTTCAAAAGTCCCCTATTGCATTCTTGCAATATCTAGGGTTTATGACGTCCTGTCATTTACTTCTCAAGGTTCAATACCCAACATCTCGATGTATTTAATCAAGTTTCAAAATTATTGAAGAATCTCTTAAGGTGTTATAAAGACTTCCTGTCTTGCTCTATAGTTTTCTCAACCTTTCACTGTCAGTCAAAATATATATGTACAATGTCATATTTGACATAAGAGTTATAGATTCCCTACATTTTCCTTGTTTCAATACTAGGGTTTAGCTTCTCTAACCCAACGCATGGAAATATAAACATCCTTGATTCTCTAAAGGTAATAACATAAGTGTAACTAATCATAAGAACAAAATGCCTCTAGTCTCTACTAGACCACTTGAAATTGTATAAATTCACATTTTATGTACATGTATAAACATAGTATTCAAGGTATTCCTTCACTAATGTAATATCAAAAGAATACAATCATTTCACATCAATAGTCTTGATCTAAGTCAATCTTCCAGCATATGTTGGGCTTTCATATCTTATACCTCACTCATGAGGCATGACCATTCATAAAGAGATGACTTCCATTTACGGAGAAGTATAATAGTTTCATACTAACCATAATATCCACCAATAAACCAGGAAGGCACTTAGTGCCGCCTACAAGACAATAAAACTTTCCTCTTATCTTTTTTCTCCATATCCAACAAGGATTCAACATATCCTTCAATTACACAAGATGTGTTTGGTTAACATAGTAACTATCATTAATAGTTAAACTCTACTATAGGGAATTTGGGTTTCCACGTCACGTTATTCCACTTTCTAATCATATCATAAGTTGAACCATATTCCCCATCCTAGGTCTATCCATGGTTCTCAATTCCAATTTAAACTATTCCATAGGGTAGAATCATATCCATGTTATTCTAGGCATACCTTACCTTGCTTAAATACTGAGATTATGCAATGAATGCTGACTCTAAATACCTTATGAGCTTTGGTGGTAAAAACTATTCTCACTTAATAAAATAAAGGATAGCTAACATTAGGGGAGCAATCCATTTCTACTATCTTTACTAGCATGCAAACTCCCTCATGAAATAACTATGTTAATAAATATTCATACCACCTTCTTAGCCATAAGTAATGAGCATGGGCATGGTATTCTCAATACCCTTAATGATTCATACACATCCTTCATCCAAGTTGAGCCATCATTTGGTTTGAGTGTATAAGCACATTTTTGCATTAAGAACACATCAGCCATCAACCACGACAGAGTATGAGTGTCGACGTTTAAAGCTCAGTCTTCATGGACATGAGCCAATACACAAAAAGGAACTTGATTTAATATAACTCAACCATTGGTTTCGAGCATTGCTATAGCCAAGATTGTATTACAAAGAAGCTTCAAGATTAACATATCTTTATGTTGTAATTCAAGCTTTGGAACGTCATTAACGACAACAATACTCATGCATAGAAATACATATAGTGTGGTCTACACAATTCTAGACTTACAACCACGAAGGCATTTTTGATAGCACATAAAACTAACAACAAAAGCCATAGGGGTAAAATATTTCATAAAAGTTGTTAATATTATCAGGGTTCATACCTGATTTCCTGTCGATAGCTCTAAGATGAACACGAGGTGTGCTTAGCTACTGTTGTATCAAGCATTTTCCCTCAGACTCGACTCCTTACTCAAGACTTTGCTCTATTTCATTCTATCGACATTGTTAGTCGACATAAATATAAATGCTCAGCTATAATGCCCTTGAGCCATTGCTACAATATGGATTATAATGCATTAAGCTCACCAGCCTTAATGACCTTGAGCTACAGGTATAACATGGTAAATATTGCAATAAAGCTCGACTTTCGTGGCTGTGATCCTTAGTATAAGAAGGGATTAAACGTAATGAAGCTCGGCCTCCCTAGCCTCAAGAAAGTCATAGAAAGGTACATAATATAGTAAATTTCAACCATAAGTCTTGACCTTAGGCACAATGAAGAATGGAGAGCAATACAGCCCGGTCATAAGGTCTAGAGCCTCATAAATGAAAAGAAAAACTTAAAGATTATTCAAGCTCGACTGTAAGGTCTGAATCATTACGAAATAGAATATATCAGAGATACTGACACCACAGTAAAATCATCAACTACCTATGATATGCATGTTATGGAAGTTTGGTATAGAGGAACTCATAACTAAATATGTACGCAAGATAACATCCTTTACTCTACTTGAGCACAGTCCTTCCAAATACGAAGGTATTCCTAGTTTATCCTCCATTGTCCTATTCTCAGTGTCTTTTCCCTACATTGAGTTTCCCCTCATGCTCCCTAAAAAGCTTCTCAAGCTCCCACAAGAAAACAGTTCACATTCCCTTTGTTCAAGGTGGTTAAATTTGTTCATCCCATACACTAGCCAAAAGGTCGTTCCCCTTCTAGACTGAAGATCATCATGATCATTTCTTTAGAAGACTAAAGGATTATTACCCAAACCTAATTCACATCTCTAAATTTGACAAAACTACCTCCCTTTACCAAGGTGGCGTGAGTGGTTTCTCCCACTCAGCCAACTACCACAAACATGGCTCGCACAAGCATGACACCAGCCGGTATATGGTGAGCTCCAAGTTCCCATCATTTATGATGTCAACTATATCAAAGTAATAACACAATATCATAGCCAATTTAAAATATCATATTATATAATTATATTATAATATCTTAACACACATCCCCCTTGTCTCTTCCATAATGCTTAACAGTCTACAAGATAAACAATTAACTCCCACATGCGAAGGACGTGCTGCCATGTGGGATGAAAAATATTTAAATAATAAACCCATGCCATCATTGGATAAGATAAGTGTGGTCTAATATAGGCCCTATCATTTAACTCTCAGCCACATATGTCGTTGCCAATTTTCACATATAATTTAACATAATAATACTTAAGAAATAATAACATCATGGGAAATGTTGATGATAGAGATTGTTACATCGTCTAACTAGTATATTTGTCAAGTGAACGAATTCAACGATGATCATAAATGATCAACGTCCATATGTAATATCATAATGAGAGTCATTAAGTTAAAGCATTTAAAGATTGAACATATATAGATGACAATCATTTAGAAAATAAGAGTTGGTAATACAATCTTACACAATCGATGACATTGATCTAATGTCATTTATCGGGCGTATTCACTCCTTAAAATGAACTCAAGGATGATCATCAAAATGACTTTGCAATTGAGGTCACAACGTAAACTCGTTTACGACATAAGAAGAGACGTGTTTGATAGAAAATTGTCTCAGTCGCAAAACAACTAATGTTCAACCTTGATGATGTTACTATGCCCAAAATGACTACGTTGATGTTAAGCAACTAGAATAGACTTAAAATGGTGACAACCTATTCTATTCCTTGTATCTATTCCCTTCTCTCTGATGGTGCTCTCCCTCCCTTTCACGGAGGGCAAAAACCTATTTCCTGAATGCAACTTGCAATCAACAACACAAGATTAGTGTTTCAGTAATCATTTTCATAATCCTCATGAGATCATCACATCTTGACAACTTTTAAACACATGTCAAATTTTAGTCAAATAAACATGACTCATGAAAAGCATTGATTTTTCTAGCCATTTTAACTAAACGTCAAATCATTGAACATGTATAATCATCTACTAATTACTAGTATATTTGTCAAGTGAACGAATTCAAGTATATTCATCTATAATCATCTATAATTACTAGTATAATCCTCATGAGATCGTTACATCATCTAACTAGTATATTTGTCAAGTGAAAAAATTCAACGATGATCATAAATGATCAATGTCCATATGTAATATCATAATGAGAGTCATTAAGTTAAAGCATTTAAAGATTGAACATATATAGATGACAATCATTTAGAAAATAAGGGTTGGTAATACAATCTTACACGATTGATGACATTGATCTGATGTCATTTATCAGGTGTATTCACTCCTTAAAACAAACTCAAGGATGATCATCAAAATGACTTTGCAGTTGAGGTCACAACGTAAACTCATTTACAACATAAAATGCGACGTGTTCGATAGAAAATTGTCTCTATCGCAAAACAACTAATGTTCAACCTTGACGATGCTACTATCCCCAAAATGACTACGTTGAGATTAAGCAACTAGAATAGACTTAAAAGGGTGACAACTTGTTCTATTCCTTGTATCTATTCCCTTCTCTCTGATGATTCTCTCCCTCCCTTTCACGGAGGGCGGAAACCTATTTCCTGAATGCAACTTGCAATCAACAACACAAGATTAGTGTTTCAGTAATCATTTCATAATCCTCATGAGATCATCACATCTTGACAACTTTTAAACATATGTCAAATTTTAGTCAAATAAACATGACTCATGAAAAGCATTGATTTTTCTAGCCATTTTAACTAAATGTCAAATCATTGAACATGTATAATCATCTACTAATTACTTCAAAGTAAAAAGTAAAACATAGTTAAAGTTAGGGGTGTAACATATCTCCCCCCATAAGAGTCATCGTCCTTGATGATCCAATGCCTCTGAAACCTTATAAGACAAAACTTTTGTTTACCCTGCAAAAGCATACACATTTGAGAAAAACTTTGATATAAAATCATGGCAAACTTTCAATGCCATATTACCCTCGGGTTGTTGGTCCCATTGGACCTTGCATTGAAGAAGCTCGATCATGACCACTCCTTGGTCCTATGCCTATAAAACATTCTCAGAATATACAATTATCATTTGTCATATACTTTCCAAATATAATTCATAAAAAGCATTATACACCCTCGTAATAGTTGATAATAAAATGATTCTGTAATCAGTTCGAATTGGTAACTTCAAGAATTTTGAAGAGTCCTTTATATCTAGAAATTGGCAAGGTATGCATTCCTTATTTTATGAACTTTCCATCTCTAGCCAAGAATTTTGTTAGTGCATGATTGGAATTTACTTAACTTTTCTATCTAACATTAGCTTCCACCAATCTTTCTGATTGGCTTTTTTTATTTATCAATTTCTGACAACATTTCCAGACTAATGCTAATCCTAACTTCTATGATTTTGGCATCTTTTCTATCCAATGTTTCAAATAGAGTCATCCTGATAGCAGAATTATAGAAATTGTTGTCTCAAACTCCATAATAGATAGATACTCTTTCTACTTGTAGCAATCAACTACTCTTACATAGGTTTACCAAGAGAGTAACACCTAAGGTTAACAACATTAATTAAGGTGTCAATATTCATCAAGCAAGATACAGAAAGTAGCATCAACCTTTACTTTTCTAGCTGAAAAGGTTATTCATCAAGTACCAATTTCATTTATTTCATGCATCATTAAAATAAGCTGATAAGTAAATACAAGAGAAAGGATCAGAATTCCTTTTCTAGTTCAACTATCCTCCAAGACTCGACATGCCACTGAAAAGAGGGAACACATCACCTAGCTATTGTTCCTTCCAACCACAGACTTAAGCGGTTCCTCCGTACACGTCCTAATTAGAAGCAGTCCTACCTTTTGATGAAAGGTTGTGTTGGAAACCCTCACAGTTGCCATATGAGCTTTGGTGTGTACCCCCACTTAACCAACTCTATCACGCTACTAAGGATACCCTCCTACTAAGTATGAAAACTTTGGTTGGCTAAGTGTCTAAAGTACTGTGAATTGACGAGTGCATGCCATGGCAATGACACTCACTATGGCCATAGTTTTATATACATACGCTTTGAAATCCATGTAGTAATGGTTCACCACCCTACTTGACTTGGAGAGACTATTACTTGACTTGGAGAGACTATTCACTTGGGCTTACTGGACTACCTGTCCACCCACATACCATAACACAAAGTTCCAAAAGTGATATCTGCATAAGACCTTCAAATAACTTACATATCAATTATATAACCCTAAAAGGGTTCAGAGCCAATTCCTTTCCATTCAACGTTTCTTTCATCTTTAAAGCTAAGGACATATTAGGTGCTTTGTTACAATTTACTCCCTTACACAATTCCATCACAGGCCCACCCAAGACATGATAGAGAAGGACATTAAATCAAACATAGTGAACAACCAAAAAGTTCTTGTATAGCCACCACAAAACTCAACTCAACATCAAAATATAAGCAGTTTTTAATTTCACAATAAATCAAATAATGAAATCTTTTCCAACAATAAATCAAATAAGATAAACAATCTTCAAAATTTGGTGACTAGACCATTTCAAAATACAGAATAAAACAATGACAATCCTTGCCAGTATTAAATAGGAATTTTACCAAAAATCCAAGGGAGTGTCACAATCTAGAAGAACACTGTTAATGCACTATGTGACTTGACTAAGTCACTACAAGGGAGTAGATTGCTACACTGTATTCAGATTTTCCAAAAGCTTACAATGGTGTAGAGATTGTGTTACAAGCGCATAACCAATAAGTCCCTTAATATTTCCATTATGCCCAAAATTTTGCAAATAAAGGGGTTATATCAGATTCACTCCTATTTCCTGGAGTATCTATCATTCACCTATTAGATGATATCATAAGATCATTTTATACAAAGATTACAATTGGAACACAAACTTCTTTTCTTCGTTTTACATCATAAAACTCTATTGAGATTACTTCACTGAATATATTACTTGTTAAAACTTTAAAAATTTGACTAAATATCTTGATGATGATTACATTCACCAATGAGGTTGTACTTTCTAGCTCTACCAAAAATGAAATTAATTCATTCACAACCTTTAATGATCCATTTCTTCCACTTGGCTTATTCCATGCTATCTAGAAATTAGACTAGAACCATCTTTGCTAGGTGTAGTTGATATAGTTTCAAGGATTTACAACACTCAGATGACCCTGCACCTAGTTGATTACTTCTAGATCTTCCCATCCCTAGGTTCTTGAGAATTAAGATTGATCTTGAATTCATATAGACACTGCTCTACCCAAGCACTTAGCCTAGTTAGTAATCGACCAAGGTTTTAATACCTTCTTGGTCAAGTCTTGAATTCTTCCCACTATGCAACCTTAGTATAATTATTTTGCTCTTAGAGTTTTAACTCCTCAGTAGGTTTTCTTTTAGCCATTTACTTGGTTAAGTGCTAGGAAGATAGTCTTCAAGACAGCTTCCTTGGTTTTTCTCTATGCCATTCTAGCATAAAACCAATTTCAACCTTAGCTAGTCTACTAGATGTTGAACAAATTTTCTTCTAATGAGCTCATAGGTCCATGTGTTGAACCTGGTTAGCTCTGATACCATATGTAACATCCCTCTTCTTAATACTCAAGTAATCACAAGAATTTACTAGAAGGTAAATAAACTTAGTAAGCATGGGAGAGAATTTTTTTTTTTTTTTTTAAACATTTGTTTAACCACAAGAATAAAGTATAACATTTCCAGATAAATTCAAACTTGAATTCACCTGTAATTGTAACTAGAATCAATAGAATTCCTTACACTATTCATTTATATCACATAAGATATACTTAGCATAAAGAATAGTTTTACCTCATAGGTTGATTGTCATAAACCATAACATGAAGTTCTCTGCATCTGGAATGTTGATGTCAATCTTCACGAGACTCAGTGATTCTTCTGCTACGAAGGGAGAGCATCATCCTAGTGCTTTTCCTCCAACCACGGACTCAAGTGGTCCCCCGCTCACTACCTAACTAGTAGTGCCCCAGCCCTTCACGAAGGGTATAGATATAAGGAGTTGTCAAGTTTCACCATCTGAGTCCTAGTGATGTGTCCTACAAAACTCAACCAACCATACAACTCTAGATCCCTTCTAGCTAAGTAATGATCATTCTAATTGGTCATTCCAACTAGACACACAACTCTGACTCGTCTTAGAAACTATCCCATCCTATAGTTTTTCTTACTTTATTTGGAATTCTAGACACAACTAGTCTGTTTAGAAAATCTATTCTAGTCAATCCGACTTAGAATTAATCCATAATTCATTATAAACATGTAATGTAAAGATTTAGATATTTCAAACCTTTTCAAAAGTCCCCTATTGCATTCTTGCAATATCTAGGGCTTATGACGTCCTGTCATTTACTTCTCAAGGTTCAATACCCAACATCTCGATGTATTTAATCAAGTTTCAAAATTATTGAAGAATCTCTTAAGGTGTTATAAAGACTTCCTGTCTTGCTCTATAGTTTTCTCAACCTTTCACTGTCAGTCAAAATATATATGTACAATGTCATATTTGACATAAGAGTTATAGATTCCCTACATTTTCCTTGTTTCAATACTAGGGTTTAGCTTCTCTAACCCAGCGCATGGAAATATCAACATCCTTGATTCTCTAAAGGTAATAACATAAGTGTAACTAATCATAAGAACAAAATGCCTCTAGTCTCTACTAGACCACTTGAAATTGTATAAATTCACATTTTATGTACATGTATAAACATAGTATTCAAGGTATTCCTTCACTAATGTAATATCAAAAGAATACAATCATTTCACATCAATAGTCTTGATCTAAGTCAATCTTCCAGCATATGTTGGGCTTTCATATCTTATACCTCACTCATGAGGCATGACCATTCATAAAGAGATGACTTCCATTTACGGAGAAGTATAATAGTTTCATACTAACCATAATATCCACCAATAAACCA
Source organism: Sequoia sempervirens (assembly GCA_007258455.2). Classification (NCBI taxonomy): domain Eukaryota; kingdom Viridiplantae; phylum Streptophyta; class Pinopsida; order Cupressales; family Cupressaceae; genus Sequoia; species Sequoia sempervirens. The sequence goes on from VDFB02105785.1 coordinate 126,241,369, forward strand.
GGAAGGCACTTAGTGCCACCTACAAGACAATAAATCTTTCCTCTTATCTTTTTTCTCCATATCCAACAAGGATTCAACATATCCTTTAATTACACAAGATGTGTTTGGTTAACATATTAACTATCATTAACAGTTAAACTCTACTATAGGGAATTTGGGTTTCCACGTCACGTTATTCCACTTTCTAATCATATCATAAGTTGAACCATATTCCCCATCCTAGGTCTATCCATGGTTCTCAATTCCAATTTAAACTATTCCATAGGGTAGAATCATATCCATGTTATTCTAGGCATACCTTACCTTTCTTAAATAGTGAGATTATGCAATGAATGCCGACTCTAAATACCTTATGAGCTTTGGTAGTAAAAACTATTCTCACTTAATAAAATAAAGGATAGCTAACATTAGGGGAGCAATCCATTACTAGCATGCAAACTCCCTCATGAAATAACTATGTTAATAAATATTCATACCACCTTCTTAGCCATAAGTAATGAGCATGGGCATGGTATTCTCAATACCCTTAATGATTCATACACATCCTTCATCCAAGTTGAGCCATCATTTGGTTTGAGTGTATAAGCACATTTTTGCGTTAAGAACACATCGGCCATCAACCACGACAAAGTATGAGTGTCGACGTTTAAAGCTCAGTCTTCGTGGACATGAGCCAATACACAAAAAGGAACTTGATTTAATATAACTCGACCATTGGTTTCGAGCATTGCTATAGCCAAGATTGTATTACAAAGAAGCTTCAAGATTAACATATCTTTATGTTGTAATTCAAGCTTTGGAACGTCATTAACGACAATAGTACTCATGCATAGAAATACATATAGTGTGGTCTACACAATTCTAGACTTACAACCACGAAGGCCTTTTTGATAGCACGTAAAACTAACTAACAAAAGCTGTAGGGGTAAAATCTTTCATAAAAGTTGTTAATACTATCAGGGTTCATACCTGATTTAGTGTTGATAGCTCTAAGACAAACACGAGGTGTGCTTAGCTACTGTTGTATCAAGCATTTTCCCTCAGACTTGACTCCTTACTCAAGACTTCGCTCTATTTTATTCTATCAACATTGTTAGTTGACGTAAATATAAATGCTCAGCTATAATGCCCTCGAGCCATTGTTATAATATGGATTATAATGCATTAAGCTCATCAGCCTTAATGACCTTGAGCTACAATTATAACATGGTAAATATTGCAATAAAGCTCGACTTTCGCAGCCATGATCCTTATTATAAGAAGGAATTCAACGTAACAAAGCTCGACCTCCTTGGCATCAAGAAATTCATAGAAAGGTACATAATATAGTAAATTTCAACCATAAGTCTTGACCTTAGGCACAGTGAAGAATGGAGAGCAATACAGCCCGGTCGTAAGGTCATCCCATACACTGGCCAAAAGGTCGTTCCCCTTCCAGACCGAAGATCATCATGATCGTTTCTTTAGAAGACTAAAGGATTATTACCCAAACCTAATTCACATCTCTAAATTTGATGAAACTACCTCCCTTTACCAAGGTGGCATGAGTGGTGTCTAACACTCGGCCAACTACCACAAACATGGCTCACACAAGCATGACACCGGCCGGTATATGGTGAGCTCCAAGTTCCCATCATTTATGATGTCAACTATATCAAAGTAATAACACAATATCATAGCCAATTTAAAATATCATATTAGATAATTATATTATAATATCTCAACACACATCCCCCCTATCTCTTCCATAATGCTTAACAGTCTACAAGATAAACAATTATCTCCCACATGTGAAGGATGTGCTGCCACGTGGGACCAAAAATATTTCCATAATAAACCCACGCCATCATTGGATAAGATAAGTGTGGTCTAATATGGGCCCTATCATTTAACTCTCAGCCACATATGTCGTTGCCAATTTTCACATATAATTTAACATAATAATACTTAAGAAATAATAACATCATGGGAAATGTTGACGATAGAGATCGTTACATCGTCTAACCAGTATATTTGTCAAGTGAATGAATTCAACGATGATCATAAATGATCAACGTCCATATGTAATATCATAATGAGAGTCATTAAGTTAAAGTGTTTAAAGATTGAACATATATAGATGACAATCATTTAGAAAATAAGAGTTGGTAATACAATCTTACACAACCGACGACATTGATCTAATGTCATTTATTGGGCGTATTCACTCCTTAAAATGAACTCAAGGATGATCATCAAAATGACTTTGCAATTGAGGTCACAACCTAAACTCGTTTATGGCATTAGAAGAGACGTGTTTGATAGAAAATTGTCTCAGTCGCAAAACAACTAATGTTCATCCTTGACGATGTTACTATGCCCAAAATGACTACATTGACGTTAAGCAACTAGAATAGACTTAAAACAGTGACAACCTATTCTATTCCTTGTATCTATTCCCTTCTCTCTGATGATGCTCTCCCTCCCTTTCACGGAGGGCAAAAACCTATTTCCTGAATGTAACTTGCAATCAACAACACAAGATTAGTGTTTCAGTAATCATTTTCATAATCCTCATGAGATCATCACATCTTGACAACTTTTAAGCACATGTCAAATTTTAGTCAAATAAACATGACTCATGAAAAGCATTGATTTTTCTAGCCATTTTAACTAAACGTCAAATCATTGAACATGTATAATCATCTACTAATTACTTCAAAGTAAAAAGTAAAACATAGTTAAAGTTAGGGGTGTAACATATCTCCACCCATAAGAGTCATCATCCTTGATGATCCAAAGCCTCTGAAACCTTATAAGACAAAACTTTTGTTTACCCTGCAAAAGCATACACATTTGAGAAAATTTTTGATATAAAATCATGGCAAACTTTCAATGCCATATTACCTTAGGTTGTTGGTCCCATTGGACCTTGCATTGAAGAAGCTCGATCATCACCACTCCCTGGTTCTATGCTTCTAAAACATTCTCAGAATATATAATTATCATTTGTTATATACTTTCCAAATATAATTCATAAAAACCATTATACCCCATGGTAATAGTTGATAATAAAATGATTCTGTAATTAGTTTGAATTGGTAACTTCAAGAATTTTGAAGAGTCCTTTATATCTAGGAATTGGCTAGGAATGCATTCCTTATTTTATGAACTTTCCATCTCTAGCCAAGAATTTTGTTAGTGCACGATTGGCATTTACTTAACTTTTCTATCTAACATTAGCTTCCACCAATCTTTCTGATCGGATTTTTTAATTTATTAATTTCTTACAACATTTCCGAACTAATGCTAATCCTAACTTCTATGATTTTGGCATCTTTTATTTCCAATGTTTCAAATAGAGTCATCTTGATAGCAGAATTATAGAAATTGTTGTCTCAAACTCCATAATAGATGGATACTCTTTCTACTTGTAGCAATCAACTACTCTTACATAGGTTTACCAAGAGAGTGATACCTAAGGTTAACAACATTAATTAAGGTGTCAATATTCATCAAGCAAGATACAGAAAGTAGCATCAACCTTTACTTTTCTAGCTGAAAAGGTTATTCATCAAGTACCAATTTCATTTATTTCATGCATCATTAAAATAAGTTGATAAGTAAATAAAAGAGAAAGGATCAAAATTCCTTTTCTAGTTCAACTATCCTCCAAGACTCGGCATGCCATTGAAAAGAGGGAACAAATCACCTGGCTATGATTCCTTCCAACCACATACTTAAGCAGTTTGTCCACACACTTCCTATTTGGAAGCAGTCCTACCTTTCGATGAAAGGTTGTGTTGGAAACCCTCACAGTTACTATCTGAGCTCTGGTGTGAACCCCCACTTAACCAACTCTATCGCACTACTAAGGATACCCTCCTACTAAGTATGACAACTTTGGTTGGATAAGTGTCTAGAGTACTATGAACTGATGAGTGCACGCCGTGGCAATGACACTCACTATGGCCATAGTTTTATATACATACGCTTTGCAATCCATGTAGTAATGGTTCACCACCCTACTTGACTTGGAGAGACTATTCACTTGTGCTTATTGGACTACCTGTCCACCCACATACCATAACACAAGGTTCCAAAAGTGATATTTGCATAAGACCTTCAGATAACTTACATATAAATTATATAACCCTAAAAGGGTTCAGAACCAATTCCTTTCCATTCAAGGTTTCTTTCATCTTTAAAGCTAAGGACATATTAGGTTCTTTGTTACAATTTACTCCCTTACACAATTCCATCACAGGCCCACCCAAGACATGATACAGAAGAACATTAAATCAAACATAGTGAACAACCAAAAAGTTCTTGTATAGCCACCACAAAACGCAACTCCACATCAAAATATAAGCAGTTTTTAATTTCAACAATAAATCAAAGAATGAACTCTCTTCCAACAATAAATCAAATCTTGACCAACCAGTCATTAGATAAACAATCTTCAAAATTTGGTGACTAGACCATTTCAAAATACAGAATAAAACAATGACAATCATTGCCAGTATTAAATAGGAATTTTACCAAAAATCCAAGGGAGTGTCACAATCCATAAGAGCACTGTTATTACACTATGTGACTTGACTAAGTCACTACAAGGGAGTAGATTGCTACACTGTATTTAGATTTTCCAAAAGCTTACAATGGTGTAGAGATTGTGTTACAAGCGCATGACCAATAAGTCCCTTCAGACTTCCATTATGCCCAAAATTTTGCAAATAAAAGGATTATATCAGATTCACTCCTATTTCCCGGAGTATCTATCATTCACCTATTAGATGATATCATAAGATCATTTTATACAAAGATTACAATTGGAACACAAACTTCTTTTCTTCGTTTTACATTATAAAACTCTATTGAGATTACTTCACTGAATATGTTACTTGTTAAAACTTTAACAATTTGACTAAATATCTTGATGATGATTACATTCACCAATGAGGTTGTACTTTCTAGCTCTACCAAAAATGAAATTAATTCATTCACAACCTTTAATGATCCATTTCTTCCACTTGGCTCATTCCATGCTATCTAGAAATTAGACTAGAACCATCTTTGCTAGATGTAGTTGATATAGTTTCAAGGATTTACAACACTCAGATGACCCTACACCTAGTTGATTACTTCTGGATCTTCCCATCCCTAGGTTCTTGAGAATTAAGATTGATCTTGAATTCATATAGACACTGCTCTACCCAAGCTTTAGCCTAGTTAGTAATCGACCAAGGTTTTAATACCTTCCTAGTCAAGTCTCGAATTCTTCCCACTATGCAACCTTAGTATAATTATTTCACTCTTAGAGTTTTAACTCCTTAGTAGGTTTTCTTTTAGCCATTTACTTGGTTAACTGCTAGGAAGATAGTCTTCCAAACAACTTGCTTGGTTTTTCCCTATGGTATTCTAGCATAAAAACAATTTTAACCTTAGCCAGTCTACTAGATGTTGAACAAATTTTCTTCTAATGAGCTCGTAGGTCCATGTGTTGAACCTGGTTAGCTCTGATACCATATGTAACATCCCTCTTCTTAATACTCAAGTAATCACAAGAATTTACTAGAAGGTAAATAAACTTAGTAAGCATGGGAGAGATTTTTTTTTTTTCTTTTTAAACATTTGTATAAGCACAAGAATAAAGTATAACATTTCCAGATAAATTCAAACTTGAATTCACATGTAATTGTAACTAGAATCAATAGAATTCCTTACACTATTCATTTATATCACATAAGATATACTTAGCATAAAGAATAGTTTTACCTCATAGGTTGATTGTCATAAACCATAACATGGATTTCTCTGCATCTGGAATGTTGATGTCGATCTTCATGAGACTCAGTGATTCTTCTACTACGAAGGGAGAGCATCATCCTAGTGCTTTTCCTCCAACCACAGACTCAAGTGGTCCCTCGCTCACTACCTAACTGGTAGTGCCCCAGCCCTTCACGAAGGGTATAGATATAAGGAGTTGTCAAGTTTCACCATCTGAGTCCTAGTGATGTGTCCTACAAAACTCAACCGACCATACAACTCTAGATCCCTTCTAGCTAAGTAATGATCATTCTGATTGGTCATTCCATCTAGACACACACCTCTAACTTGTCTTACTAACTATCCCATCCTATAGGTTTTCTTACTTTATTTGGAATTCTAGACAAAACTAGTCTGTTTAGAAAATCTATTCTAGTCAATCCGACTTAGAATTAATCCATAATTCATTATAAACATGTAATGTAAAGATTTAGATATTTAAAACCTTTTCAAAAGTCCCCTATTGCATTCTTGCAATATCTAGGGTTTATGATATCTTGTCATTTACTTCTCAAGGTTCAATACCCAACATCTCAATGCGTTTAGTCAAGTTTCAAAATTATCGAAGAATCTCTTAAGGTGTTATAAAGACTTCTTGTCTTTCTCTATAGTTTTCTCAACCTTTCACTGTCAGTCAAAATATATATGTAGAATGTCATATCTGACATAAGAGTTATAGATTCCGTACATTCTCCTTGTTTCAATACTAGGGTTTAGCTTCTCTAACCCAACACATGGAAATATCAACATCCTTGATTCTCCAAAGGTAATAACATAAGTGTAACTAATCATAAGAACAAAATGCCTCTAGTCTCTACTAGACCACTTGACATTGTTTAAATTCACATTTTACATACATGTATAAACATAGTATTCAAGGTATTCCTTCACTAATGTAATATCAAAAGAATACTATCATTTCACATCAATAGTCTTGATCTAAGTCAATCTTCCTGCATATGTTAGGCTTTAATATCTTATACCTCACTCATGAGGCATGACCATTTATAAAGAGATGACTTCCATTTACGGAGAAGTATAATAGTTTCATACTAACCATAGTATCCACCAATAAACTAGGAAGGCACTTAGTGCTGCCCACAAGACAATAAAACTTTCCTCTCATCTATTTTCTCCTTATCCAACAAGGAGTCAACATATCCTTCAATTACACAAGATGCGTCTTGGTTAACATAGTAACTATCATTAATAGTAAAACTCTACTATAGGGAATTTGTGTTTCCACATCACCTTATTCCACTTTCTAATCATATCATAAGTCAAACCATATTCCCCATCCTAGGTCTATCCATGGTTCTCAATTCCAATTTAAACTATTCCATAGGGTAGAATCATATCCATGTTATTCTAGGCATACCTTACATTGCTTAAATAGTGAGATTATGCAATGATTGCCAACTCTAAATACCTTTATGAGCTTCGGTGGTAAAAACTATTCTCACTTAATAAAATAAAGGATAGCTAACATTAGGGGAGCAATGCATTTCTAGTATCTTTACTAGCATGCAAACTCCCTCATGAAATAACTATGTTCATAAATATTCATACCACCTTCTTAGCCATAGGTAATGAGCATGGTCATGGTATTCTCAATACCCTTAATGATTCATACACGTCCTTCATCCAAGTTGAGCCATCATTTGGTTTGAGTGTATAAGCATATTTTTGCGTTAAGAACGCATCGTCCATCAACCATGACATAGTATGCGTTTCGATGTTTTAAGCTCGATCTTCGTGGACATGAGCCAATACATAGAAAGGAAATTGATTTAATATAACTTGGCCATTGGTTTCGAGCATTTCTATAGCCAAGATTTCATTACAAAGAAGCTTCAAGATTCACATATCTTTATGTTGCAATTCAAGCTTTGGCACGTCATTAACGACAATGGTACTCATGCATAGAAATACATATAGTGTTGTATACACACTTCCAGACTTACAACCACGAAGGCCTTTTTGATAGCACAGAAAACTAACAAAAAGAGCCATAGGAGTAAAATATTTCATAAAAGTTGTTAATACTATCAGGGTTCATACCTGATTGCCTGTCGATAGCTCTAACATGAACCTGGGGTGTGCTTAGCTACTGCTGTATCAAGCATTTTCCCTTAGACTCGACTCCTTACTCAAGACTTCGCTCTATTTGATTCTATCGACATTGTTAGTCGACGTAAATATAAATGCTCAGCTATAATGGCCTTGAGCCATTGTTACAATATGGATTATAATGCACTAAGCTCACCGGCCTTAATGACCTTGAGCTACAGGTATAACATGGTAAATATTACAATAAATCTCAACTTTCATAGTTGTGATCCTTAGTATAAGAAGGGATTCAATTTAATGAAGCTTGGCCTCCCTACCCTCAAGAAATTCATAGAAAGGTACATAATATAGTAAACTTAAACCATAAGTCTTGACCTTAGGCACAGTGAAGAATGGAGAACAATACAACCCGATCGTAAGGTCTAGAGGCTCAGAAATTAAAAGAAAAACTTAAAGATTATTCAAGCTTGACTATAAGGTCTGAATCATTACGAAGTAGAATATATCAGAGATACTGACACCACGGTAAAAACATCAACTACCTATGATATGCATGTTATGGAAGTTCAGTATAGAGGAAATCATAATTGAATATGTACACAAGATAACATCCTTTACTCTACCTGAGCACAGTCCTTTCCAAATACGAAGTTATTCCTAGTTTAGCTTCCATTGTCCTGTTCTCAGTGTCTTTTCCCTATGTGGAGTTTCCCCTTGTGCTCCCTGAAAAGCTTCTCAAGCTCCCGCAAGAAAATAGTTCCCATTCCATTTGTTGGTGGTTAAAGTTGTTCATCCCATACACTGGCCAAAAGGTCGTTCACCTTCCAGACTGAAGATCATCATGATTGTTTCTTTAGAAGACTAAAGGATTATTACCCAAACCTAATTCGTATTCCTAAATGTGAGGAAACTACCTCCCTTTACCAAGGTGGCGTGAGTGGTTTCTCCCACTTGACCAACTACCACAAAAATGGCTCGCACAAGCATGACACCGACTGGTATATGGTGAGCTCCAAGTTCCCATTATTTATGATGTCAACTATATTAGAGTAATAACCCAATATCATAGCCACTTTAAAATATCATATTATATAATTATATTATAATATCTTAACACGCATCCCCCCTGTCTCTTCCATAATGCTTCACAGTCTACAAGATAAACAATTATCTCCCCCATGCGAAGGACGTGCTGCCACGTGGGACCAAGAATATTTCCGTAATAAACCCATGCCATCATTGGATAAGATAAGTGAGGTCTAATATGGGCCCTATTATTTAACTCTCAGCCACATATGTCGTTGCCAATTTTCACATATAATTTAACATAATAATACTTAAGAAATAATAACATCATGGGAAATGTTGACGACAGAGATCGTTACATCATCTAACCAATATATTCGTCAAGTGAATGAATTCAACGATGATCATAATGATCAATGTCCATATGTAATATCATAATGAGAGTCATTAAGTTAAAGCGTTTAAAGATTGAACATATATAGATGAAAATCATTTAGAAAATAGGAGTTGGTAATACAATCTTACATGATCGATGATGTTGATCTGATGTCATTTCTCAGGCGTATTCACTCCTTAAAATGAACTCAAGGATGATCATCAAAATGACTTCGCAACTGAGGTCACAACGTAAACTCATTTACGACATAAGAAGCGATGTGTTCAATAGAAAATTATCTCATTCTCAAAACAAATAATGTTCAACCTTGATGACGTTACTATCCCCAAAATGACTAGGTTGATGTTAAGTAACTAGAATAGACTTAAGACGATGATAGCTTGTTCTATTCCTTGTATCTATTCCCTTCTCTCTAATTATGCTCTCCCTACCTTTCACGGAGGGCGAAAACCTATTTCTTGAATGCAACTTGCAATCAGCAACACAAGATTAGTGTTTTAGTAATCATTTTCATAATCCTCATGAGATCATCACATCTTGACAACTTTTAAGGACATGTCAAATTTTAGTCAAATAAACATGACTCATGAAAAGCATTGATTTTTCTAGCCATTTTAACTAAACGTGAAATCATTGAACATGCATAATCATCTACTAATTACTTCAAAGTAAAAATTAAAACATAGTTAAAGTTAGGGGTGTAACAGGAGACCTGTAGTTTATTTTAGTGAGAAATTGAATGATGCTAGGAGAGGATATTCAATGCATGATCAGGAGTTTTATGCCATAGTTCAAGCCTTGAAGAAGTGGAAACATTATTTGTTTCCTAAGGAGTTTGTGTTGTATACGAATCATCAAGCATTGCAATATTTGAATAGTTAGGGTAAGATGAATCAAAGACACATGAGATGGGTAGAATTCTTGTAGAGCTATACTTTTTTTTTCAAGCATAGGAGTGGAAATTCAAATAGAGTTGTTGATTCTTTGAGCAGGAGAAGGAATCTATTGAGAGAGATGAGAGTGGAGGTATTAGGCTTTTATGAATTCAAGAACTTGTATGAAGAAGACCCAAATTTTGTAGAACCTTGGAGAGCTTGTAGAGAACCTATTTCAGAGGATAGAAGTCAATGGTTGGATTATTTTATTTAGGAGGATATGTTTTTTTAGAGGTAATCAGTTGTGTATACCCCCCGAGTTCAATGAGGGATAACTTGGTGAGGGAGAAACATAGTGGAGGAATGTCAGGACACTTTGGAGTTGATAAGACAATGGCATTGGTGAGTGAGAATTACTTTTGGCAACAAATTCATAAGGATGTTAGGAGATTTTTGCAGAGCTACAAAGTTTGTCAAGTTGAAAAAGGAAGTAGTCAGAATGTTGGATTGTATAAGCCTTTGACAGTTCTAGAGAGACCTTGGGAGGATGTTAGTATGGATTTCATACTTGGTTAGCCGAAGACACAAAGAGGTAATCATTCTATATTTGTGGTGGTAGACAGATTTTCTAAGATGGCACATTTCATAACCTGTAAGAAGACAACAAAAGTAGTGCATGTAGTAGAATTGTTTTCCAAAGAAGTTGTTAGATTGCACGGGTTGCCTAGAAGTATTGTTTCAAACAGAGATGTGAAGTTTGTTGATTATTTATGGAGAACACTTTGGAAGAAGTTGAAGATGGATTTTAAGTTCAATTCTACTTTTCACCCACACACAGATGGATAGACGAACGTAGTGAATAGGATTTTAGGAAATTTTTTAAGATGTTTGGTTGGAGAGAGGACTGAAAGTTGGGATTTAGTCCTTGCACAAGAAGAATTTGCTTACAATAATTTAGTAAACAGAAGTACAAGAAAGACACCTTTTGATATTGTTACTGGAGTTCATCCTAGAGGTATATCATAGTTTAGAGGCATCAATAAGGAAGATGAGAGGAGTGAAGAAGCATAAGACTTTGTAGAACACATGAAGAAAGTGCATAATCAAGTGAAACAACAGTTGGAAGATATGAACTAGAAGTACAAGGAGAAAGCAGATGAAAAGTGGAGACATAAGGAATATGAATTTGGAGATGAAGTGATGGTATATTTGAGGAAGGAAATATTTCCAGTTGGCACATACAACAAGTTGAAGATGAGGAATTTTGGACCTTGTAAGATCTTGAAGAAATTTGATTCAGGAAATGCATATGAAGTGGAGTTACCAGAAGGTATGAGAATATCACCTATATTCAACATTGCATATCTATGTCAATATCATGAAGCATAATTCAATGAAGGAAGCAAAATTGGAGAATCAGTTTCCTAAACAATAGTTAGATGAGATTGAAGATATTTTGGATGTTAGAGATGGGAGAAAGACTTGTGGAAGAAAGTACAAGGAATATCTTGTGAAGTGCAAAGGTAGACTAGTGGAGGATTTTTCTTGGATTTCTCAGGCTGAGCTAGACCATCTTGGTTTTCCTTTGGCCCCTACAAAGTGAGGGACTCACTTTTTATCAACCCTGGTTGTCTGATGTAGGAGAATCCTTGGTTCTTAGAAATCTTGCATCAACCAAAAAATATTTTCTTTCAATTTTCTATTTTTGTTTTGTTCTTGCTCAGTTCATGTTGGTAGATTCGTCATCTTTTCTCACTAGACCTTGTGGATCTTTTTGTACATTTTCAACATGTTCATTTTCCTTGTTCCAAGATTTGAGTACTATTGGACCTTCTTTCTGGCAAGTTATCACTTCTAGATTTCATGCCAGTTTCTTGAACTGACACCAGAATAAATCCAAACTTTTTGGCTAGTTCGATCATTGTGGATCATTCCTGTGACTTGCGGATCTTAATGGTATGATTTTAACTGTTTCGTGGAGTGTCCTCAACCTTCATTATAGGTCCACACTTCATTTTATGCACCTGTTGAAGAGTAATTCAAATTTGAGGCTGACCTATTCATGTGCACGTTACTTTTTCTTTCCTTGGATAATGTGATGATCTTTGGCCGACACGGATGATTCCATAATTTTGGATATGATAAAAAGCTTGTAATTTATCATTTGAAGGGTAGTAGTCAATTGAGTAGTTTAAGATAAATATGATCTATAATATTTTGCATGCATATAGGAGCATGTTAGACTGTTGTATTTTTTAGCATGTTGCATCACGCCTGTGAGCCAAATCTGTAAGCTCGGATGTTGCTGGCTGAATGTAACTAAGATTTTTGTTAATGATAATATTTGCATCTGCATTTGCCTCCATATTTTATGTTTATTTCGTTGTGTTACTCTTGCTACATAGTCCAAATTTTTGTCTTTGAGGACCCTCCAACCATGGCTATGCCATATCCCCATCCTCAATCATAAGGAATTAGTAGATTCCCTCATTGAGTTGACTCACCTAAGAGTTTTAAGTCAATTATTTATGTGGACCTCATTTCCTAATGAAATAAAGGAAAACAAGTCTATCGATTATCATTTTGGTGAAGCCCCCTTATTATTTTTAACACATATTTTTTGTTGTTTTTTTGCGGTGAACCTAACATTCTTGCACTATAAAATTTCTAAATTTGGATTCTATTCAAACCTAATATTTAGGATTTACATTAATTTACATTTTATTGCATTAATTTGTATTTTATTTAGGGTTGTTTACTTGCATTTGTTGGCATCTCATTTTAGGTTTGCATTTTTTCATTTTTTTAAAATCTGAAAAATTTATAAATTTCATCAATTTTTCACTATGGTTACATAACATTGCATGATTATTCACTTAAATCATAAAATAAAATCAAAATTGCATCTCAAATTAGGTATTTTTGCTTGTTGTTTATCATCATTTCACATTTGCATTTAGATCTTATTTTCTAGAAATTTGAAACTGTAACTCCCTGTTTGCAACTAGAATCTAAAAACATAAACATTAACTCAAAAATCTATAATTTAATTTTTCAAAACCCTGAGAGAAGACTCATTCGCCCATGGTGAAATGAGTCCCTAATCAGATCTATTTCTAAATTTTTGGCACTAAATGCTCTCTATCTACATTCAACTTTTAGTTTCAATTTCTAGAGTTTCTATTTTCACAATCATCTTTTTCATAAAGTTTAATTATTTAAATTGATTTCATTTTTTCAAAATAAAAAATTGGAATTACAAGACATCATTTTTAGGTTTTTGTATAGTATAATAAAAAATTTACCTTGTTTAAAAATTTAAAAATTTATTATCTCTTTGCATTTCAATTCATTTTTGCATCATTGAAATGTGTATGGGAAATACATGAAAGTCCTTAAATTATTTGGTTGATGTCTCAAGTTATGTGTTTGGTAATGATCCTAATGCACTAGAACATTATCATGCTTAATGAACTCCTAATGAATGTCCCCATGAGGTGGGAATCTTAGGTCAAGATGAAGATAGTATGCAACAATTCATACAAGACTCCTTACACAATCTTGAGAATAATGCATCCTTTTACCCATCCATGCAACAACCAACACCTCCCACCATACCATCATTTGATATATCTAAACTCTTATCTTCTAAAATTGAAACATAAAGAAAGCCTCAACCATCAATCGTTAATGAACTTGTTAGAAAGAGAAATAATGATACTCTTCTATCTTATACCAATCGAGTTACTAATAAACCCATTAACTTAGAAAAGTGATATGGTCAAGGCTTTAAGATCTTAATAAAACAAGGATGTGACATAATCAATGATCATGAAGTCCACAAATTACTATAAAAAATCCCAATTGAAGATCTACCAAAGGATTTGGATATCAAGATCCCCCCCCCCCGGATCTTCTATGGAAACAAATATCCACCTTCATAATGATCAACTAATGCCTCACAAGGATGATAGGATCATCTTAGGTCCTCCTCCTTCAAAAAAAATTGAACAAGTCACCCAATTATGCAAGAAATCCAAGCCTTATAAAGTCAAATAGTTAACATTTTTGCACACTAAAATAGAAATTGAAGAAAGAATGGAACAACTTCTCCATCTAGGATTGAGTTACTTGCCACCTACAAAAAAAAACAAAAGGTAAGAGTACAAACATGAATTATTGTGCATTTCATCAAACACTTGGCCATCTTACTCATGAGTGCCATGCCTTAAATAGACTCATTAGAAAATTTGAATAAATTCAATATGACTATGTTCAGATAATCCCTTAACAATTAATTGATTTGATCTTTTCCATGTGATAGTTGTAGGATCATAGCATTCTCACTATTGCATGTTTTACATTTACTGAAAATCATTTATATATTGCAAGAATCTCATTCTCATCACCCATCTCAGATCATCCTTCTCCTGCACTTAGTGGGGGCAAGGAGTTAGATAGTCTTGTTCCTAGTAGAACACTTATTTTCCCTTTGTCTAGTTATCTACCTTCCACATATGCTAAATAATATTGGGATGCGGATGATCTACCATAGGTTGAATCACATTTTCTTTACTATTGTTTTTCTTTGTCTTATTTTCATGTTCTTTATGCATGATTGCATGTGTGTAATGTGATCTCATGTATCGTTGAATTTTTTGGCATGTATTTATGTTCATTCCTCTATTTGCACATACATTCTTCTATATGTTGTAAACCTTTATCTTTTTCTTTTGTCTTGTGTTTTCCTTTTAGGGATGATGCAAAGTGTTGAGGCATTTAGGTCTCTTCCATTTTGACCCAAAAGATTTTATTTTTTTCACTCTCTGTGTGTCATTCTTCCAGTTCTACGAGTATTTGGGGAATGATGATGTTTTTGAGCTCTATAATAACATTGTAGCAAAGACATATGCTAGACCCAAATTCATGGATCCCTTTTGTGTTTGGTATTTCATTTGGGGGCAATCGCTTTTCATGATGTAACTTCATTTGGAAACATATGATTGACATAGGGCTTTCCAAATAAGCTCTCATGTTTTCTTTATTGTTTAGCATTTATCATTTGATACTTTAAAGTAATTTCTCACAACAAGTGTTTAGCAATTTCTTTAAAGTTGGATCATACATTGGCATTATAATTTTTAACTATAACTTATGTTTCTTAGTGTAGTCTTCTTATTTCATGTGATGTTCCTTCCTCTTGGTGGTGTCATTGGTTTTGATGTCCTTCAATATTGTGAACTTTATGAGCATATGACATTCCTCTTAGTGGTAATACTGTTCTTTGCATTCCCTAAGTTGTGAATCTATTATCCTTGACTAGTTCTCTCTTGGAGACATTAGGCACAATGTTCCCTAAGGAGAGACCTTTCATGAACTAAGAAAAACCCCTTTGAATATCCTATTACATTTTTTTCAAGGCCACCAAGCATAACACAATTTGCTTGCTAGTTGAGCCTTTTTCATGATTACTTAGCATAATGCAGCTTGCTAGCCTTGAGACCATTTATGTGGCAGCCTATCAAAGTTATCAGGAGGTATATCTTTACTATGGTTAGCTAGCCACTTCTTGGGGCTCACCTAGTGTATATCAGAGTGCACTAGCCCTTGTGAGAATATTTGATTTGCATAGTGGACAACGAGTTCCACTTGCAAACATTTTTGGAAAAATATATAAGCTTGATTCACATCAAGTTGGATAAACAGTCGAGGCCTGATCCACCCCCTTTTTACTTTTTTTTTTTTTTCTTTCTTTCTTTGAGTCTTTGGCATTGTATGATTGAGTATCTTGTCATTATTGTTGCCTTCACTGGTTTGTTTTGAGATCTTAGATATTAGGGGCTTGATCATCCTCCTTGGCCTTTTTCATCTTATGTTTCCAAGAATTGTATAATTATACATCTCTTGATTGTCTACTTTAGTGTGAATTT
Source organism: Sequoia sempervirens (assembly GCA_007258455.2). Lineage (NCBI taxonomy): Eukaryota > Viridiplantae > Streptophyta > Pinopsida > Cupressales > Cupressaceae > Sequoia > Sequoia sempervirens. The sequence goes on from VDFB02105785.1 coordinate 126,257,475, forward strand.
CATGCAAGGTCATCCTCTCACTAAAGTGTGGGCTAAATATAGTGTATAAAAATGTACTCCTTTACATTTTCACACTTTATTTGGGCCCCTCAATTAAATTGGGCTTAATTATGCCTTAATAAGCCCTATTTTGCATCTACAAGCCTAATAAATTACATTTTCTGAAGGGGAAACCTAATAATAATTAAATCCAACATACAATACTTTACCTTGGACAATGTGTGTTCCAAGAATAGGGACCTAGGACCCATTTTCCCATGGGTGAATGGGTACTCCCTAGGCCTTTGAACATAAATTTAATATGTTTTTGGTGGTATTTTAATCTCCCTAAATTTAAATTTTAATGTTGGCTTGTAATGTTTAATTTTTGGGAAATTAAGGATACATACCTATAAATACAAGGTTATTTTATCAAATCAAGTATATAGTTTTTTTGAGACTTCACAAGACCAAATATTATGATAAAAGGAATTCAAGAGAATATTTATTAGTGATTTATTACAAAAACCAAGATCTCAAGCATCATGTCAAAGTATTTTGCAATCATGCATGTTTTTGGAGCTAGCATTGTGATGTAGATTTTAAAGATTCAAAGCAAGCATTCAAGCCATATTTATAGAATCAAGATACACATCCATTGATTCCATTTTATGCAAGATCAAGCTCAAAATTTCAGATTTCTGAAGGTTTATTCAAGGGTTTGGCAAGTTGCAACATATCATTGTTAATTGATCATTCCTTTAATGTTTCATTATTTCAATTCAAGGTTTAATTGTACCCAAATGGAATTTGACCAAGAAAAACCCCCATTCACCAAAAAAAAAAAAAAAGATCTCTTGTCTTTATGTTGCAGTTCTTAGGTTGAAGAAGGATTGAAGATATCTTGAAGAGCAATATTGCAAAAATTTTCAAAGTTATCAAAGTTGTCAAATGAGAGAATCTCATCTACATATCTGATATCTGACTTTCTGACACTAAAACCTGGATCAAACAAAAGCTACAAATTGACATCAAAGGCTTCCAAAAGTTGTTTGAAAACTCTGTACAAAGACCCATTCACCAATGGGTGAATGAGTCCCAATTTTCCTCCTAAAACTACCTTTTGGTGACTTGTAAACAGTGTTTTACTCTTCTTAGATTTGTAGAAAGTTTATAGTTTCTATTTGTATTAAGCTTTAAATTAATTTTCAAGTTTGAATGGGAATAATTGAGTTGATTTACTATTTTTAGTTTTTCTCTCAAAATTTTTGTTTAGGTTGATACTACCATCCTCAATCATAAGGAAATAAGTAGATTCCCTCATTGAGTTCACTCACCTAAGGGTTGCAAGTCAATTCTTTGTGTGGATCTCATTTCCCAATGGACTAAAGGAAAATAGGCCTATCTATTATCTTTTTGGTGATGAAAAATGGCCCTTTTTAATTTTCATGGCCTTTTAGGTCTTGTTTCATGATGTTTGGTCTATTTTGCTCTGATTTAATATTGTAATGTGGCTTGAACATGCATATTTAGGTACTGAAATTCAAATAGTGATGTCTTGTGAAGGTGTTGTGAAGTGTTGTAAAACATTTCTACACTTTTCTAGACTCTATTCATTGCAATTCACCTAAAAATCACCTTTTCATCACTTATCATGTCCTATTTTGAAGTGGTGTAAAGTCTAGTAACAAGATTTCATGCTTTTCTAAGCATAACTTCACTATTTACACCTTTCTTATGCTTTATTTGACACCTTTATACCCTTATAAGCTTTAATTAAGTGTATTTTTTAATGTAAACCCCAAAAACAATATAAAATTCAAGATAATTCTTGACACCCATTTTCAAGTCTTAGGTGGGACCCATTTGCCATGGGTGGCGAATGAGTCCCCCTTGGCTTCAAATTCAAAATATTTCAAATTTCATTTTAGGTTTTTATTCAAAATCACTTGATCATGTCAGCCTATGATGAGGTATCAATGGGTTACTAAGGTACAAGAATGTATAAATAAGTGTTTTTACATTTATTCTAACCCCCATTAACATCAATTCATCAAGTTCACTTATTCACTCATTCAATCAAGCATTCAAGCACCTTAAAACATCAAATCAAGCATAAATCAATAATTTTGGAGCATCCATTGATAGATCATCAGATTTTCTTCAAACAAGGGTTTTGTAAGTTGATAGAATTTGCATGTTATTTTTTTATCATTCTCTTTCATTCCATTATTTCATTAAAGGTTTGATTACCAAAGTGGGTTTTGGCCAAGGAAAACCCCTATTTGCTAACCATCAACCATTTTTCCCCTCTTCCATGTGTGTTTGTAGAACCTTGTGTGCAAATTTAACAAGCATTTAGGTGTTGAAGAGTGTTCAACAAGTCAACTAGGTGCTTCAAGTCAAATCAATCATGTTTCAAACTTGGAGAAGGTTTTCTATTCATTTCCTTCAGAATTGACTTCGGCAACCCAACAAGCAAACATCCTCAGATCTATTGTTGTAGAGTTGTATCCTGATTTCTTAGAATTTTGGGAGAGGAATTATTCACCATTAGTGGTGAATGAGTCCCACCTTAAGGCTGAAAATCTAATTTTTGTTAGATTCCAGATCCCGACAATCAGAAACATATTCCTAACAGTTTTCATCAGAAGTAGGACTAGTTCGCCACCCTAGGCGAATGATTCCCACTGGTGAATTTTTGTAATTCCATACAACATTCAGAACATTCTAGAATCTTCATTAGACCTCCAAGTGCACCCTGATTCAACTCATTTCTTTCTATTATGCATTTATTCATTCTTAACTCTTTATTTGCATATCACATTGTGTTTTCCAGCATAGCATTAATCTTAGGTTTTGCATACTTAATCAATCATTTAGATCACTTAATTATATTTAGTTCATTTCATTTAGCTTGAAAAAAATCATACATGGCATAATTTGAATGAATCTAGTTAGCATTTTTGGCCCTACTCTCTCCTTTTAGGTGAAAAACCCTAGAAGAGCTAGAGAGTCCTAGGGTGCTAAAAATCTACAGTTCACTTTGGTGAACCTGCATTTTGAACACTTTGCATTTTTTATTTCATTTGGATCTTGCATCCTAGATTACATTTGCATCAACATTCAATTAGGGTATTGTTTTGTTTTTGCATCCTAGGGTTTCTCACATTGCATTAGTGCAAAATTTATTTAAATTTCATTTTTGCATTGCACATCATTGAAAAAACTGAAAATTTGTATTTTGCATCCTTAAGTGCCATTTGAAAAGCATTTCAATCACATTATTTTTTTTTAAAAAAAAAAAAATCTCATACTGGGACTCATTCGCCACCCTGGGTGAATCAGTCCACATGCACTTTTTAAACAACATTTCTTACATTTTATGGCATTTTTCTGCATTTCTATTTTTTTTAGTTCCTTCTCTATTATAGTTAGCTGAATTTATGTTATTTGCATTTAGAACTCTTAGATTGCATTGCATTTTCATTCACACCATTTTTTGTGGTACTTGTATGAGTTTTTGGTGCCCCATTGATAATACTTTAGTGAGACGAAGTTCTAGACTCATGGCTTACTGTGATAACACTTTTGTTGTGGACCTTGGGATCTCAAGAACTCTTACTCCTAGTATGGACAATGGTGCATTAGGCATGGACAATACCACTTCTATGCCTTCACCTTTCCATCCAATGAATGTTGTCACACAAACAAACTCCATCCTGCAAGAAAAGGAAATTAATATTCATGAGGATTTTGCATACTTACAACAAAACATATCCCTTGAAAACATTTCCACCACTGCCATCCTTGCTATAGAAAACCTTCATCATTTGATTGAAAGTGATGATGGCTTACAAGTTATGAAAATAATTGGAAAGATTTACAATAAACATGCCTCTTCCAATTCTCAATCCACAAACATTCCTATAAGTCGAGGAGGACCTCATGTTCCTCCCACTTCAACCATAGTATCCATACCAAATTGTACCACTCCTCAGGTTACAACAACTATGCAATAGGTTAGTCATGTGGCTCCTTCTTTTGCAATTCCAACTAGCATTCCTAGTTCTCTTGTGGCATCACAAGTCCCCTCCACCACCTTCACCCCTCTTAGTGTTCCTTTCACTTCCCCTAACATTACTTACACTCCATCACCATTTTCTCTTCCACCTCACACCACTTACCCCAATCCTACTCTTACACAACTCCTTAACACTAGTTCATCCATGCAACAACAAATTTCCACCATTAGCCAAGGTCAAAACTCTCCACCCACATATCATGTTCATAGAAGCCCCTTATCCTTAGAAATATTATGCACCTTGATGCCACAAGGGATAGATTTTCCTAGATTCGAGAAGTACAGAGCTAAAGGAGATCTTATTAACTATGTTAATACTTATATAGCTTTATGCAGTAATTTTTTCCTTAACGATAAACTCTTAGACAAAAATTTTCCAAGGACCTTGAAAGATACAACATTGGAGTGGTTTTCCAACTTGACCAATCATTCAATGATTTGGTGGATTCTTTTATAAGTCACTTCCAAGTTCACATGACTCCTAAAACGATGATGGCTAACTTAATGAGATGGAGACAAAACATAAATGAAAAAGTAACTAATTTTATCTCATGATACCAATCATTAAATGCTCAAATTGATGTCAAGATTCTTGATGCACATCTATAAAAGATGTTTATTGAAAAATTTCATACAAACCTTTAGGATAAATTAACAATGATGAAATTTACTTCATTTATGCATTTATGCACAACCTTATGTGACTATCACAACTTGGTTTCTAGTCATGATTCAAAGTCCACTTCTAACTGAGCTGACAAATCTAACCCACAAAACCAAAACAACACACAAAACTTTCCAAACCAAATAGAGTATTTTTATAGTTCAATCTACCTCCTCAACTACAATCAACCCAACCTATTCAAAATAAAGTGGCAACTGTTAAAGTAGTGGTTCCTTATACCTATGGGGACCCGAAGAAACAATGAACCAATTGCTTCAACAACAAATGATCGCTTTTCCTACCATTAAACCACTTGATACCTCCAAGCCCTTACCACCCACCTTCAAACCCAATGGTTATTATCACTTTCACAAAAATGGACATGACATCGAACAATGTAAGTTTCTAAAACATTTAGTTCAAGACCTCATTACTTCTAGTCATTTATCCATTGTGGGTGTTAATGATCAAGGAAATAAGTCTGTTGCACCCTTAACCAAAATTTAAAAATATTTACCAACCCCATTCCTAAACATAATATTTCATTTGTCAAGGTTGGTGAACCTTCAAACCCTCAAGTCATGAATGTTGATACCAATAATGAACAACATGATATACCTCCTAATGTTACCAAAGTTAATCCTATGGATGAATTTGTGGGTGTGATAGATGTTATCCCTCATAAGGGCCCAACCAACAAAACTCTTGATATCACTTTTTCTTCTAAAGATATACTTCAAAAACTTCTTGATGGTCCTCTTTACATAGCTAGCATAATCTATGATAAACCCACTAATGGGATATTAATAGATCCCGCTTGTGGAAAGAATGTAATCACGGAAGAGTTTCTAGTATTACATGATCTATATCAAGATAATTATGAAAAACCAACTACATGGATTAAAAAAAATAGTAGTTTTGTATGCCCTATAATTGGATTGATCATGCTTCCATTACAAATAGGACCCAAAACTTTGGAGGTAACATTTTCATTTATTTCACAATTGGACCAATTTGGTTTGTGGCTAGGCCACCCTTGGCTTCGCTCAATGAAAGAAGTTTCCACATGGTAATGAAATATTTACCATACACCATAGTGGCTTTAATCCATTATCTTCTAAAGGTAATTTCTCCTTAGAATATTTTTTTCCTAGACATATAGAACCCATCACCCCCCATAAATATTTATTTTTCATAACTTATCAAAAGTTCAAAGCCAAACAAATAGTTGAGTTGTCTCTTTGTAACATGTCCCTATCCACTTCTACTCCTACTCTCATAGATGAAACCATGCTTCAACTAGAGTCTGACATCAAAAAAACCATACCACCTCATGAACAACCACCCTTAGACACTTCCCCACCATTGTTTAAATGAATTAGAGAAAGTGAAACCAATCCTGTCATAACTCCTTGAATTAAACAAGTGTATAAAGCTAAAGAGAACATGATTAACCCATCTTCTTTAGTTTCTTTTATTCTTCCCCCTTTCAAAATTAGTATAACCTATGATGAATCAATCTACTTTTACACCTCAACAACTTCAAAAAAAAATTAAATGAAACTGCAGTGCTAGGGAATGTCAGCGTCATCACCGTCTCCTCGCTCGTCAATCTTGCATGGAAGAAAATAAAGAAAACCAACCTCCACCTTTGACAGATGTAATATATGACCACCCTCCTTCTCTTGACCCACCACAATATACCCCAATCCAACATTCACAAAAAAATGAACGAATCCAACAACCACAAGTTTTGATACACCCTTCCTTGGAAATCACCCTTCGTCCTCCCATCATTATCAATCTTGATAATGATGATGGTGTTGAGATTGAAAAAATAGATGAAGAAGTGAATAATGATCTAAAATCTTTATTTTCATCTACCATGAGATTAAATGATAAGTCCTCTCAACCAAGAGAAGAACCTAGTGCATCCCCTAGTTCGACACTTGCAATTCTTCCTTTGGATAGTCAACCACCCTCACAATACACTAAACTTGATTAGGAGGTGGATGACTTGTTAGATGGTTAACTTGCATTTTCCTGGCTAGCCTTTTACATTTTTCTTTGATATTTCTTTTTCAATTTCCTATGCGTATTGTGTTCCCATGTATCATGTGTTCAATGTTCCCTCTCTTTGTACACTTCTTCTATTTGTAACTCTATTCTTCTATATGTCATGCACTTTCAATTTTTTTCCTTTTTGTTTTGTGTTTCTCCATTTGGGGATGATGCAAAGCATAGAGACACCCTATGTCTCTCCCATGTTGACCCAAAAGGTCCTTTTATTTTTCTCTTTTGTTTTGTGTTTTCCTTTTGGGGATGATGAAAAGCATAGAGATTCCCTAGGTCACTTTCATGTTGACCCAATAGGTATTTTTATTTTTTTGTTTTGTTTTGTGTTTTCCTTTTGGGGATGATGCAAGGCATTGAGACCAAAATGTCTCCTTCGTGTTGACCCAAAATATTTTCCTTTTACTTTCGTTGACCTTTTCATTTTCTTTCTTTTCACTTGTGTTTTCCTTTTGGGGACATGCAAGGCATTGAGACCGCAATGTCTCTTCCATGTTGACTCAAAATGGACTTTCTTTTTTCTTTTGTTTTCTCTCTCTTTGTGTCATTCTTCTAGTTCTATGTGCTTTGGGGAATGATGATAGTTCTGAGCTCTTTAATTAAAACATTGCAACAACAAACATACTGACCCCAAATCCATAGATCCTTTATGTGTTTGGTGAGTTCTTTTTTGGGGGGAACCCTCCTTTTCTTTTATTTTCCTCTTCATGTACATTATGTAGCCTAACTTAGAAACATATGAATTTGAATAGGGCTTTCCAATATTGGCTCTCATGTCTTATTTTCTTTTTGCATCTTCTTTCCTTTGCTACTTTAAAGTAATTGGTCACAAAACAGTGTGTAGAAATTCCTTTAAAGTGGGGGGCATACATTACCATAATTCATTTGCATTCTTGGTTCCTAGTGTAGCCTTTTCATTCATATGATGTGTTCATAACTTTTTGGATTACATTGGGTGTGATGTCCTTCATAAGTGTGATCTATCTTATCATATTGCATTCCTCTTAGTGGCCTAATGTGATGCATTGCATCCCCTAAGTTGTGAATATTTTGTTCTTTGATTGGTCCTCTCTTGGAGACACTAGACACAATGTTCCCTAAGTGATTGACCTTGCATGAACTTAACAATACTTCTTTGAACATTTCTTCACACTTTTACACTTTACATTTTTACATTTTACACTTTGCACTTTTGCCACCTTGTATAACACAACTTACATGCATGTGGGACCATTCTCTTTGTTCATGAGTTCTAAGCATACAAAGCTTTGCTTGTCTCATGAAGGACAAACTAACATTTTTATTTGTGGTTCCTTGTTAAATTTATTAGGAGGTATAAATTTGATATGGTTGAGCAAGAAGCCCATCTAGTGGCATGAATTTCCCCATAGTCACCTTTGTGTTTGTGAATGCATACCAACTAGTGTATGTAATTCACCTTTTGGGCCTTCTCACCTGGTGGAACGCCATGTGTTTTTTCACCCTAGACTGAGTATGAATTCTTTTTTTCAAACAATCAGCCTAGATCTAATCCACAACTAGTTGGACAGACAATCGAAGCTTCATACAATTATCTCTTTCACTTATGTGTTCCTTTATTCTTATGTTTAGTTTGTCATGAGATCTTCATCTTGGGGGCTTGATCATCCCTCTTGATTGTTATTATTCCATCTTACTAATGTGAGCACATTTGAACCCTCTCAATGTGCATGGTTGCTTCAGTGTGAGTTTGAAGTAAGTTCATCCTCTCACTAAAGTGGGGGCTAAATATGTAGTAGAAAACTGGTCCCTTGTCATTTTCATGGCCTTTTAGGTCTTTTTTCATGATGTTTGGTCTATTTTACTATAATTTAATATTGTAATGTTGCTTAAACATGCATATTTAGGTATTGAAATTCAAATAATGATGTCTTGTGAAGGTGTTGTAAAAAATTTCTACACTTTTCTAGACTCTATTCATTTTAATTCACCTAACAATCACCTTTTCATCACTTATCAAGTCCTATTTTAAAGTGTTGTAAAGTCTAGTAACAAGATTTCATGCTTTTCTAGGCATAACTTTACTATTTACACCTTTCTTATGCTTTATTTGACCCCTTTATACCCTTATAAGCTTTAATTAAGTGTATTTTTGAATGTAAACCTGACAAACAATATTAAATGCAAGATAATTCATGACATCTATTTTCAGGTCTTAGGTGGGACCCATTCGCCATCGGTGGTGAATGAGTCACCCTTGGCCCCAAATTCAAAATATTTCAAATTTCCTTTTGCTTTTTAATTCAAAATCACTTGATTTCGCCCTGTGATGAGGTATCAATGTGTTTCTAAAGCACAAGAATGTGTAAATAAGTGTTTTTACATCCATTCTAACCCCCATCAACATCAATTCATCAAGTTCACTTATCCACTCATTCACTCAAGCATTCAAGTACCTTACAACATCAAATCAAGCATAAATAAATCATTTTGGAGCCTTCATTGATACATCTTTAGATTTTCTTCAAATAAGGGTTTGGTAATGAACCGTAGATTTTTGGCTCCAATACACTCTCTAACTCTTCAACGGTTTTCACTTAAAAGGAGAGTTAGGGGAAAAAATGCTAAGGGTTCATTCAAATTATGTTATGTGTGATGTCGTGTCATCTAAATGATATTTCCTAAATGGAATTAAGTGATTTAAATAACTAATTATGAATGCAAAACTAAGATTCAAACTATGCTTGGAAACACACTGTGATATGCAAACAATGAACTAAATATGAAATAATGCAGAACATAAAGAGAAGGGTTGAATCTAAGTACACCTGAGAAAGATTTGAGGAATATAGAATATTGTGAATGCTAACTGAAGTTACTAAAAATCAATAGTGGGACTCATTCACCTAGGGTGGCGAATTAGTCCTGCAACTGGTGAAAAAGTGTCAGAAATAGGTTTCTGACTGTCAAGATCTGGAATCTGACAAAATTCATATTTTTAGTCTTAAGGTGGGACTCATTTGCTACTAGTGGAAAATTAGTCCTCTCCCAAAATTTTGAGAAATCAAGAGACAAATCTATAACACCAGATCTATAAATGTTTGCTTGTTAGGTTGTTGAAATCAATTATGCAGGAAATAGACATAAAACCTTCTCCAAGATTGAAATAGATTTGATTTGACTTGAAGCACCTAGTTAACATGTTGACCAATATTGAACACCAAAATGCTTGTTAAATTTGCACACAAAAGTTTGCAAACACACATACAAGAGGGGGAAAATGGTTGAGGGTTAGTAAATAGGGGTTTTCCTTGGTCAAACCCCACTTTTGGTAATCAAACCCTTAATGAAATAATGAAATGAAAAAGAATGATAAAAAAACAACATGCAAATGTTATTAACTTACCAAACTGTTGATGATGCAAATCTAAAGTAGTGTCAATGGATGCTCTAAAATGCTTGAATAATGCTTGATGAGATGTTGTAAGATGCTTGAATGCTTAAGGTTGCTTGAATATGATGTGTGAATATTGGAGGATCTAAAATGAGGTGAAAGTAACTTATTTATACAATCTTGTGCCTTAGTAACTCATTCATACCTCATCATAGGTTGACATCAAGTTTTTTTGAATAAAAACCTAGAAGGAAATTTGAAATATTTTGAATTTGGAGCCAAGGGGGACTCATTCGCCACCCATGGTGAATGGGTCCCACCTAGGACCTAAAAATGGGTGTCAGGAATTATCTTGTATTTAATGTTGTTTGTTGGGCTTACATTCAAAAATGTGCTTAATTAAAGCATATAAGGGCATAAATAGGACAATAAAGCATGAGAAAGGGATAAATAGTGAAGTTATACCTAGGAAAGAGTGAAAGCTTGTTACAAGACTTTACAACACTTCAAAATAGGACTTGATTAGTGATGAAAAGGTGATTTTTAGGTGAATTGTAATGGATAGAGCCTAGAAGAGTGTAGAAATTTTTTAGAGCACTTCACAACACCTTCACAAGACATCATTATTTAAATTTCAAGGACTTACATATGTATTTTCAAGCCATGTTATAACATAAAATTAGAGAAAAATAGACCAAACATCATGAAACAAGACCTAAAAGGACATGAAAATGACAAGGGTCCATTTTTCTATGGCACATTTAGCCCCCACTTTAGTGAGATGATGAACTTGCTTCAAACTCACACTAAAGTAGCCATGAACATCGAGAAGAGGGTTCAAATGTACTTATGTTAGCAAGATGAAATACAATGATCAAAAGGGATGATCAAGCCCCTAGGATGAAGATCCCATGGGAAACTAAGCATAAGAAAAAATGAATAGACAAGTGTTGAAAAGAATCGAATGAAGCTTTGATCGTCTATCCAACTAGTTGTGGATTAGATCTAGCCTGATTGTGAGAAAAAGGAGAACGTATACTCACTCTGGGGTAACAGAACACATCATGTTCTACGAGGTGAGAAGGCCCAAATGTACTCAATCTAGGGCCATGGAACTTCTGGATTTCCATGGGGTGAGAAGGCCCAAAAGGTAAGATGCATACGCTAGTTGGTATGCACTCACAAACACAAAGGTGTCTATGGGGAAAAGTCATGCCACTAGGTGGGCTTCCCACTCAAATATATCAAAGTTATACCTCCTGATGACTTTAACAAGGTACCACAAAGGAAAATGTCAGTTCGTGCTCCATGAGACAAGAAAAGCTCGGTATGGTTAGTACTCATGAACAAAAAGGAAGGTACCACATGCATGCAAGTTGCATTATGCATGGTGGAAAAAGTGTAAAATGTAAAATGTAAAGGTGTAAAATGGGAAGGATGTTCAAAGGAGTCTTGTTAAGTTCATGCATGGTCAATCACTTAGGGAACATTGTGTCTAATGTCTCCAAAAGAGGACCAATAAAAGAATAGTATATTTGTAGAAGCTGTCAAAACCAACTTCAGATTCCAAGAACACCTACATGCAAAGAGATACCTATCATAGGGAAGAGAATGGAGAAAAAAGAAAGAGAGGGTTTGAAGCTCTGTAATATGAAAGATGTATTAATAGAACATTTGAATGAAAAATACAATGGATCAATCCTTAAGAAAGGAGATCATGCAAACCTAAAAGTAACCCTAATAGGTAGAAATTTAATAATTAATATAATTATTAAATGTCGCAATATGCAAACTAAAGTGAAATCTTAAGAGATAAATAAAAGTAACTTAATTAACATAATTAAGTTAAAAACTTTACTCTAACACCCCCCTTAAGATGAGCAAGAGTTCAGCTACAAACATGTGCAAGAAAGCAAAGGTAACTACAATGTATGAGAGAAAACAAGGGTCCTGGAAACTAGGCCTAATCAGGTACCTGAATACAACCAAATCTTTGTAAAGTGAAGTAAAGGAGAAACCCCAGTGGGAAAAAAATCCTCTCCAAAAAGAGATGAAAAACAAGAGTGAAAGAAGAAGAGAGATAGAAAGACTCAACATGACCCCCAAAGAACTACTTCTATCACACAAGTACAAAATATGTTCCACCCATAGGAGAGAGAAGAAACTACAAATCCCACCCAGAATGAGAGAACCCCTATGCCAATGATCAAGCCAATGTGTCTCCTCGGAGGAAGAAACAAATCCAACGGTTGAGGAAGAGGAAATCCCTGGATGTGAGGTGAAAATGGAAGTCTTGGATGATGCTCACTGAAGAACTGAACTGCAGTATGAGTGTTTGAATAACATGATGGTGAATCAAACAAATCAAGATGATCCTAAAATGGAATCTCCAATGAAATGGGATAATAGGTGTCCTGAAACTGTCATCTATGAGGAAAGGAATATCCTTTGATATGGCCTCAACAACTACACTTGATGGCTTGATGAGTGGAGCTACAATGTTAGTCATAGTTGAAGAGGAATCCTGCTAAATAGATGTGATCTCAACAGGAGGTAGAGGTGGAGAAGTCTCAACACTAGTCTCATGAACAGATGGAAGAACACATAAGTTCAAGTGACCAAACTTCACCTCAAATATTGCATGCTCTCTTGTAGAAAGAGAGGAAAACTCAGATAGTTGAGATGGTGGACCAAAGCGTGTGAATGCATACAATTGAGAAGAATGATCAACTGTCCCTATTGCAACAATGTTTCAAGTCTGAATGTCTTTGATGTGCATTGAGTCAGGTGTGAACTCAACTGTCTTCCCTGTCCCACTATGAGCAATTTAATAGATGGAGAGAAGGTTAGTGGACAAATATGGTACACATAGTACATCATTGAATGTACCATCATCAATGTTGATAGAACCTTTCCCACATACACTCATATAAGTGTTATTACCCATCAATATGTGTGGTGAGGACACAACCTCAAAAGATGAGAACATGTCCTAAGAAGATGCCATATGGTGTGAAGCACCTGAATGAAGTAGCCATCTAGATGAATGTGAACTAGTGGTTGCATAGAATGCATGAGCCTTATGTGGGGTATGTCCATCTATATGGAATGATGGTGAAGAAGAAGACCCGCCTGATGTAGATGAAGAAGAGTGATGAATATTGTTCCTCTCAAGAAGAGCTATCAAATCTGAAACCTGTTTTGCATATCCATCTATCTTCTTCTCATAACACTTGGACTCATCATGTCCTAGCTTAGTACAATAAGGACACTTCGGTTTGTCTTTCTTTGATGATTCCCCCTTAGGAGAAGGTGAATAAAAGTTGTTTTTTGAAGTGGATTCCTTCCAATGCTCTATGGGGTATGTGCAAGATCATGATGGGCCAAAAAGTGGCGATATGTAAGTGATATGATGGCCCATGTGGCTGACAACTTTTTTCTACCCAAAATTTATGAAACGAAAAGGGTTTTTAAAGGAGATTCTCAGCTTTCCAACAATATAAATTATGCTTTACTTTGAATTTAGTAAATAATTATTATTCATTTTCTATTTGAATTACAACTAAAGTCCTAATTGATAGGCTGATTGAAAAACATCTATAGCTTTCAAACGGTATCACATTTTTTGAATTTAAAACATGTGTCACATTCCATACTTTCCATACTATAGGATTAAAAAAAATGAATTTCATGAAGTTTTCACCAAGTTAAGGTGGTCAGACATATGAGTTGTTATATTTTTAAAAATTTGTAACAAAAAAATCATAATTAATTATTTACTTGGAAAAAAATTACAAAAAAAATGCATCACATCTAGACCTGAGTTCTCTACTTATATCTAAAATATTATAAAAAAATATTATTATTTTATTGTGGTTAGGGTAGTCAAACAGACACCTACTTCTTATTTTTTCCCTAAAGTTTAAGTACTACTGCATTGAAATTTCAAATTTTCACCAAATAGACTTTTTTTTTTAAATAAACCTAGTAGTTTAGAAACTACATTCAATTATCTACAAATTCTATTCTTACATATTTTTTAAATAATATAGATAACTTATTCAAAATTTTATGAAAAGTTACCTAACTCTGATTTTTCTAAATTTTTGCCACCTAAGGGTCTTCTTTTTCCATGATGATCCTACACATACCCTATGGTATTTGGTTTCTATTTCTACTTCTACTTCTGCTTCCTCTAAGATGACTGTGCTACCAATGCTTGGTGTTGTGATCCTATGAGAGCATCCAACTGTGATATCTTGGCTTGCTCTTGTGTCAATCGATCATAGAACACCTCAAAAGTAGGCATGGTAAAGTGGTTCCCCAATGCATCCATGGTGGAATAAAATGTTGAAGAGAATATCTGAAAAGGACCTCGAAGCTTACAAAGAATTAGGTAAATAAACTCCTCATATGTTTTGTTCTTACCACAACCCTGTAGAAGAGATCTTTATTGTTTGAATTTCATCAGAAAGTCTTCAATAGAGGGAAAAAATCAAGTACAAGTGAAGTCAACTCTTCCTCAATCTGTATTGCATGAAACTGATTGATGGTACCAAATAAATCATTAAACTTGGTCCATATTTCAAGAGGACCGTTACACCCATCAAGATGAAACAACAAGTTGTCTGCAACATGTAAGGAAATCAAACCCATAGCCTCATCCATCTTATTTCTATGTTGCATAACCTCAAATGACCATGTCAAAACTGGTTGAACTGTATCTAAACAGGACCACAACCCCTTTGATCTGAGAAGGTGTGGCATGAATACCTTCCAAGTATGATAGTTATGAGGTGTGAGAAGTTCAATAGAAGAAGTGTTTTCAGCCATGTTTGGAGAGGTTTAATGAATGTTTAATGTGAATATTTTTTGGTTTTCTGAAGTAAATGATAGAAAGCAAGAAAAAAACTCCCCCCACAATGCAAGAAACCAAACCCCAGTAGTGATTTTTTAGCAAAAAAAAGGGAAAAAATAAAAAAGGATTCAGACTAAATCTTGTGTACTAATAATTTTTCTAGAAAAAATAATAGAAGATCTGAATAGATCGTGAGAAGAGCTTTCCAATGCCTATTCATTTTCAAAAAATGGAGCAAAAATGACCAAGTTATGGCCCCCAAAGTGCAAAAACATCATCTAACTTTCACTGCAAAAAGAGGCAACCAATCTAGAAAATTTTGAAAAAATACTACATCACAACAGGCTTAGAGCTAGCTTTCCAACACCTATTTGTTTTTGAAAATCCGAGCAAAAATGCCCAAGTTATAGCCAATTTACTGAAAGTACCTCAAAAATGCTCAAATAGGCCTCCAAGAGCCCTCGGGGGCTAAAAAAAGAAAGTCCCTGGTTGCATGCAGGACCAAGGGTGGTGGCTAAGGCCTACGCTGGAGCCCATGGTTATTAATAGGACTACTAGCTAGGCTTAGAAGGCTACAAGGGGCTGGGAGCAAGCACCCGGTCATGGATGTGACCTGTAGTGGTGGTCCGACAGCCCTTAGGGGCTTATCTCTGGCAGAGTGGCTGGTGGGTGTTTTCTGCCGGAGCTGGTGGGGAGTGGGTGGCCGCTTGGTGGTGGATGGGTGGCTGCCAGGTGGTGCCCTCTTTTTCAACTGGCGGCACAAAATCTAATAAAAAAACTTTGTTTTTTTTAATTTTTTTGATTTTTTTTTAAATTTTTAACCTCGAAGATCGTCACCTGAGGCTGTACGCCCTTGGGGCCAAAAAAAAAATCGCCCCCCAGTGAATTGTTTCCAAAATGGATGAATGAACAATCGATTTGGGGGTTTTTGGGTGTTACGGAATCAATGGAGAGGTCCGTTTTGGCCCAAAATAAACCCAAAGAATGAAGTGTGCCAGATCCACAAAAATCAAATTGAAAACCTATGAAATCCATATCCAACCCTCATAGCTCCAAATTATTCAAAACAAGAATAGGCTATAGTAGGCCCACTTTGATACCATGTAGAAGTTGTCAAAACCAACTTTAGAGTCCAAGAACACCTACATGCAAAGAGATACCTGTCACAAGGAAGAGAATGGAGAAAAAAGCAAGAGAGGATTTGAAGCTCTGTAATATGAAAGATGTATTAACAAAACAATTGAATGAAAAATATACAATGGATCAATCTTTAAGAAAGGAAATCATGCAAACCTAAAAGTAACCTTAATAGGTAGACATTTAATAATTAAAATAATTATTAAATGTCACAATATGCAAACTAAAATGAAATCTTAAGAGAGGAATAAAGGTAACTTAATTAACATAATTAAGTTAAAACCTTTACTCTAACAATATTCACAACTTAGAGGATGTAGTGTGTCACATCAAGCCACCAAGAGGAATGTAATATGCTAAGATAGATCGCACTTATGAAGGAAATCACACACAATGTCATCCATAAAGTGACAAACACATCATATAAATGACAAGGCTATGGGTAAGTGCACCAAGATGGTTCCCAGAAAGGGGGCTTAAGTGGCCACTTTTTTTCTAAAATCAAGAAATATTGACTTGAATGTGAAATTGAGGATAGCTACACTCAAAATTTTGAGATGGAACAAAAACAAGGATCTAAGTTCTCCGAGTCTACTTTATAAACTACTAATTTATTTTGAAAATGGTTGAGATTAAGGGGTTCAAAAGAGGGATGTACACAAATTTTTGTTGTTTTTGTCAGAAAAACATAACATAGCAACTCTTGTATGACCCTAACACGGTGAACTTTTTTGTAGTATTTTTAAAATCACTATAGTCAGAAGTTACCTAACAGTATGTAGTTGATGCATGATATTTTTGATAATTTTTTAATGAATATTTGATTTTTGACTAATTTTCTAAGTGGGCACTTCCTAAAAAGAAAAATTTTGGTCGTGCTCCCAATAGAAAATTTTGAAAGTAATAGATTTTTTTTATTTTTTATTTTTTAAATTTGTAGAATGGAGTCTAGTTTCTAAAAATGTAATTTATTTCAAATTTTGATGAACGGTTAATTTATAGCGAATAAAATACCAAACACTACTTTTTGAAGAAAAACGGAAATACAAATAAAAGAAATTATGGATGAAAGGCTTAACGTTGTCAGAAAGTGAAAAAAATTACATCATTGGAAAGCTAAGAGAGAACCTAACATTACCCATGTGTTCGATTTTGTCGATATTGAACCAGATGTAATCTTGGTGGTGAGCACGAACCCGATTATGTGAAAAATTGTAGAATTTTACAAAAACACGTCTCTAGTCTTTGGGAATGCCCTCCAAGCCTTTAGGTTGGTATTCTAAGGAAAATACAAAAGGTAAGGCTCATGGATTCCCAAAGAAAAATATAACGTGAGTACATTATAATGCACTCACGTTATTTGTTAGTTTTGACATTTTTCCTTTCTCCGAGGAGCATTTCTAGCAACACATACCGCACTCGTGTTATGTCTTCCTTTACTTAAATGCCACTTTATTGAATTTTTGTTGATATCTTTGTATGTATGTGTATGCTGGTGTGTCATGTATGTATGTATGTATGCTGATGGGAGAGAGTGGGAGAGAGAGTACGAGAGTGGGAGAGAGTGTGGGAGAGTGGGAGAGTGTGTGAGAGTGGGAGAGAGTTGGAGAGTGTGGGAGAGGCTAGGAGAGGGTGGTTGAGAGTGGGAGAGGGTTTAGGGTGGGAGAGCATGGGAG
>VDFB02105785.1:126275418-126323459 GCA_007258455.2 Sequoia sempervirens
GGACCAGATCACTTCAATTAACCTACAACAACTTGGAATGTGTCCCTGCTAAAATGAATCAACAATGAAACTTGATCCCATAACCTCTACCATGTATTATAAAAGAAGAGGCTTTGGCACAACCTTTTATAAATGGGATCCTCCATGGCATTTATAGACAGGAACAGAGCAGATCAACGATGTTACAAGCGTAGAAAGTCACAAATCAAATTCAAGAGCATAAATATGGATATGTATCTAATAATAGCTTAACTTGAAACTACTCCACTGATGGTGGAGAAAAAAATAACACCTATTCGTTGATTACAGTGGAGATGTTTTAATTAGGCATAATACATATATAAACTATTTGAAGTAGCACATGCAATGACATTTGTGGTTGGTGGATACCATGCCAAACGGAGTAACTTTGAACTGGAATAATATGCCCCTCCATTTATTTCACCTCTGCCTCCCGCCCCCTTGTGTTGTCATTTACTGATGAAAAGAAACAACAAAAGTAAGGAAACAATTGGTAGGTAGTAGAGATGGAAATCATAGCAACATCAAATACTAGGAAGTAGGAAGAGGAATGAAAACAATGAATTTGTGTATTGTTACCACATGCAGTTTGTCCATGTGTAAGACTTGCAAGGAACCTTGCAGGCTTTGGAGGTGCTGGAATGATCCATCTTCTAACACAAATCCCAAGAAAACATGCCACAGACAAAAAGACAACACAATTTTTATACTATGGTATAAAATACCCTAAACCAAATTGTGCTAACATATAATTCAAATACTAGGGCATATAAGATGACACTGATAGGCTTATATAATAAACCATAACTGTCTATTTTCACTTCAATAACAAAGTGGCCATAGTGAGAATCAATAGGATATAACAAAGAAGATAAAAATCATAGCCATTAAAGCATGAAATTTTAAAATTCAATAATCATATTGCATAATGTCCTATAATGATTTCCATGAAATATGGTGTTTATTTTGCAAATTAGTATTATTTAAAATTTATGTGTGGCATTACATGATGAATGCACATCCACCAAAGATACCTTTGTTATCATGCCTTTGGAAAAACACATTATTTATTGGGAGATCATTATTAACATTTACAAAAACCAGTTATTATCTTAAAAACATATATAAAAACTATTTACATACCTATTTGGATTTTTAGTGGCTTCCAAAATGGTTCCCTCCTTGCTTGTGCCAAAATGGGAGCTTTCGAATAGGGAGGGTATGGACATCCATCGCAACATAATGGAAGGTAGAATTTTGTAAGATGTTATATCTGCAACTAACCTGGGAGACATGTATGCAAAATGAGAAACCATAAACAAGGAACATGTAACTATTTGGAAAATGTCTCCAAAGGGATGCCATCGCATGGAACACAATAGTTGCAAGCTATGCAGGACAAAATGGATTTGTTGATAACTTGATAATGCTTTAGAAACATTCAAGCAGACACAATTGGCAGGTGCAAAGCCAAATTTCATAACTTTCACCAGCATCCTCCTCGCCATACAAGAGACTAGACATTGGTAAATTTACAAAAATAAATGACATAGAGTGCCCACAATTAAAATAGGCCCATACAAGATATTAACATTAAAGCAAGAGAATGCATCAAACACAACAAATAAAAGAGTATTTTAAAAACTAGTGAATGATTAGTTTCCACTTCTTAAGTTTCTTAAATTGCAAACATTTGATGCTAGAATATTTAGGTTTTTTTTGCTTAAAATGTAATCTACCCAAGGAAGAATATGGCATTTCACAATACAATTTGGAAAGTGGAGGCTAAAAACAAGCTGCTGGATAAAGAATTATAAAGATAAAACATATGAAAGTGGCATCTTGACATGTGTTAGCAATTGTTGGCATTGTTGGACCTATGCTACTTCTCATGCAACATCTTGAGCTTCTTATCAGTATGTAATAGGTCAGTTCAATTTAGACATTAGACCGCCTTTAAGATTTGAGTTAGTCAAGTCTACTTTGAGATGTTTTAATCTTGTAGAACCATTTGATAATATTGCATTTTCTAAACATCTAGGCAATGTACATTGCAAGAAATTTCTTATAGTGTAATGTTTTGTGTTAATTTATGGTATTTGTATGGATTTTGTCCTATGAGTTTGCTTTGTATGTACTATATTGTTATGCTCTTTGAGAGGTCTGGGATTTGTACCCATCTGTATTGACGTTTGGGCTCTCTAGATCTTTGATTGTTGTTGTGTTGTTAATCTTGTTGAGCGGAACCTGGCTGCATTGTATTTGTGTCTATTGTAAATTCTCAAACTTAGTAACTGAAGAAGTATAAATAAGATGTAAAAGATTAATGTTGTAAGATGTACTCCATTAGGTTTGGTGCCTCTAACTAGCATTGAAGATCTGAAGGGTGGATTTTAATTTATGTGCTATCTATTATTTGAAATATGTAGCTGTAAATCGAGTTTAGTCTCCTCTTAGATAATTTCGGTTGGGGTCAAATCTGTAAACTATGTTGGAAGAATTCTCTAGGAGATGATTTTTTCTAAGGTGTAGGATCTAGTGTATTTTCTTGTGCAACTATTGTCTCTTTTGCTATTATGTCTAGTTTTTGAGTAATGCTCTCTTTTGAGTCTTTATAGTCTAATCCGAGATCATTGGATTGTGAGCCCCTTTGTTTGTATAGTTTGGATCAATGATAGTGCTGAATTTCTAGGTGTTTGTCATTTAGGTGATCATACTTCTTCTGAAAACCATCTGAGTCATAATCATTGTTGTAGTGTTCGCACTAGTCTATTCTTGTGAATGAATGTGGCTAAAGAAGCAAAATGCTCATATGACACAACCAATGCTTGATGTCCCCTATATTTTTAACCTTATTAATGTTTAAATTGGCGGAAAATTGTAGTTAAGGGTTTTTTGGGGTAGAAAGGGCCTTTGGAAATTTTTTGAAGAGAGGATGAAAGACATGAAAAATGGTCTTGTGGAGTTTCAATAGAACCTGTGTTTGGATTTTTAGAAGAATAATCCATTTTGTTTACTTCAACTTCTTCACTGCCCATCTCATTCACATTCACATTAATTTTGTAGTGTTCTTGTATGATAACAAGCTGAAATCAAAAACATTTTAAAACTAATTACAAACCCTCCCTAACAAGCTAAACTAATTGAAATAAAAAATAGTCAAAATGACATACTTTGATGCAACAGTTGCTCTTCAACCAATTAATGTCTTCTCTATATTGAAAAAAATAGTCTCTTTAAATATACTGTTGAATCTTGATACCTTGATTCCCTGTCAATTTACGAAATATACACAAATGGATTTTTTATAAAAGGCTTTACAAACTTTAAAGTGAATGTAATTGGCAGATGTAAAACTAAATTCCACAATGTTTTCCCAGCATCTTGCCAAGCTGTGCTAATGTGAAAGCTTTGGAATAGGGTATGGAAATCCATCGGAGGATAAATGAAGGGGAATTTTTGTCAGATGTTATAGTTGCAAGTGCCCTGATAGACATGTAAGCCAAGTGTAGAAGCATAGTCAAGGCACATGAACTATTTGACAGAATGCCTCTAACATATGTATCCCCTTTAACTGTAATGATTGCAGGATATGCATGAAATGGATTTGTTGAAAAAGGTTTTGTAAACCTTCAAGCAAATACAATCGGTAGGTGCAAAGAAAATTACACAATATTTTCACCATCCTCCCTGCCTGTACCAAAATAGGAGCCTTCAAATAGGGTATAAACATCAATTAAAGGATAAAGGATATTTTTCCAGATGAAGTTACAACTTTCCTGCTAGACGTGTATACAAAATGTAGAAGCATAGACCAGGCGCATGAATTGTTTAACAAAATTCGTCAAAGAGATGTGGCCTCAAGGACTATAATGATTGCAGGAAATGCATTATATGTACTTGTTGAAAAGTCCTCATAAAATTTCAAGAAAAAGCAATATGCAGGTGTAAAGAAATATTCGAAAAACCTTTGCTAACATCCCTGTTAAACACTTAATCAAATAAAAAGAATACAATTTAAAAAATGTAGGTTGTGGAATTGCAACTAGACCTTGCAATTTGATGGATAACAAAAGTTGGTTGATCCTTGTGATTGCATGCGGCAAGCTGAAAACTTCAACTGGAAAAGCCAAACAAACACAAAAGAATTGGACATTAACTTGAATAACCGCAATCCTTATAAACTGCAGAAGTTTAAAGAAAAGAAGGAAAAAGATGGATAGAAATTTTGATTAAGACCCAGAACACCTTATTAATCCTACAAACAAAACAAACATGACCAAAAAGACTAGAACCCAAAGTTGATTGACCCAAATCACTAAAAACAAAAACACAATCTTTTTATCATTTGGATAGAAACCATATAGTGTTTTGGACAAATCATTGATGATTTTCTTAGCATCCTCAAATAAGAGAGAAACCACTTCCACAACAAACTCATAATTGCTCTCATCATGTAGCTGTTGTAGGTAGGGTGAATTTTTCGTCCAGGGACCCCTACGATAGAAAACAAAAAATGAAAATCCAATCTTTACATCTCATTCTGACATTAAAAAAAAAAATCTCTGAATTGAAGTGAAATTAAACCAAAATTAGACCATACGTTCTGAAATATGTTTATACCCACCTCGTGAAAGAGAGAATTAGTGTGATCGACGAATGTGCGTTGCAACTGAACGACGTCGATTGTTCTATTCACTATAGTGGTTGCATTTGCCATTTTTTCCATAGAAAACCCTAGCCAGTCGACAATTATGGGAATAGAAAGAACTGTTTTACAAATGCAATGTGTCTCTGCATGTGTCTCTCTACATGCAACGACTCCTACCCTAATCGCCAACTATCCAAGCTATCTGACAGTGTACAGAGCTTCCTTCAAAATTTGTGCGGTCTCTAGTCTTGGTAGTTGCGAATGCACCTGCCAGCCATTTGACAGCTCCAATGAAAGGCGGACAAAACAGTCTCCAATAAAATTCTCGTTAAAAAAATTGCAATTTTCTCATCACCTAATCGAAAATAAATATGTCCAAAGATATTGGATTGGTTTTGATTGGCTAAATAGGGAAAGATTAATCACTGTTTACAGTTTTTAGCCTCCTATAGTTCCTAACAGGAACTAATAATAAATAGATCTTTTGACTAGATCCTAGCTAGTTAGGGATATGCTTGACTATTGAGAGGTTTTTAGCAATGTAACAACTTATCATTTCATATAGAATGAATCCCATCTCTACAAATAGTGGTATTAAATAATTGATTCCCTAGATCTAACACATGTAGGACTATGTAGGGTCAAATTGGTTCAATCACTAACGAGACATTTTCTTACAAAATATTAATATATATGATTTTTGGATTAATCCAATTTTGTTAAATCTTATTTAGACTTGTGTAAAAGGTAGTGTTATAAATCTAAGTGGCATTTTTATATTTACTTTTCATATGCTCATTTCCCCTTTGATTTTATTGTGATTGGTATTGAGGAAAAAAAATTGAAAGTATTTTTAATTAAATTTTTAATAAAATATTTTTTAATTTGACAAAAATAAAAATTATATTTTTAAAATTTAAAATACATAATTAATTACTCAATATAATAAATATTTATGTATTTTATAATATTAATGTTTTTCATGTGTTATTTTATATTTTTTAAAATAATAATTTTTTAATATAATCATAATATTATTTTAGTTTGATTCTATAAAAGAATTATAAACATTTTCAAGCTATCATTAAACACTATAGAGTAAAAAAATTATTAGTAAAATAATATTTAATACCATAAATGAATGATAAAATATATGAGATGAAATTAAACCATAATAATTATCTACCATTTAAAGTAAAGCTAAATTCACTCATCACTAACATAATTTCATCTAGCATCACTAGTTCCATCAAAGTTTGAAATGTAGGAGGTAAATAATTAGAATGAATAGCCTTAAATCAACGTTGTAGGAATAATATTACTTTTAGGTAGGGATACATAATCATTAGGGGAATAAATATTATCAAGAACCAAAACACATGAAGGAAAAATTTTCAATGGTAAAACATCATCATGCTCATGCAACTTTTCAAATGCTAGTCATAAGAAGAATGAAATCCAATTGAAACTCATGGACAAGACCTAGTACAAGAATTATGGTTATGAGAAAATTCAATTGAAAAACATACAAACGAGAAGTAGTGTTTTAATAAATGTAAGACTTATTCTAGGAGGCTTTACATTAGTACTAATTTTGGAGAATAATAAATGATTAGGTGGAAGTATAAATATATTGATTTATAAGGTGTTACATTAATATTGATTTTGGAGGATAATGAATAATTAGGCGAAAGTATAAATATGAATCCCATTTTTTAGTCTATGTGGGATACTCAAATTAATATGTTTAGCTAAGTTTTTATATTATGTCACTTATAGTTAGAAAAATGTTAAAAATTTGACGATGATGTAAACTAGTGATTTATATGTGTGTTTGTGGATAAAGTCATGTTCTTGTTTATGTGAATATACATACATGCATGCACATATATATATTTATATATGTATATGTATATATTTATATATGTATAATCATAGATATATTTATTTCATTTTTAAGAATTTATTAATAAAATGTTTATTATACTTTCAACTATTTTTAATGAGTAATATTTTTCTATATTGCATAAATTAAGCTACATAAAAGATCAATTTATAATTTGTTAAAATAAATCATTAACACTAATGTCTAGGGTGGGTATTTTTTTGTAATTTTTTGTTGCATATTTTATTTATTATTAATTTTTAATTTCGATTAACTATGATTTAGATACATATTATCTCATATAATAAAGACATAGAACTTTCATTCAAAGGTCATTTTGCATGTATTTTTTTGTCTTGAATCATTAAGATTTTTTTTTTTTAAATACCTCCATTCACACTTTATCAAATTTTGTTTGAAGGTGTCTTCAATCAAGAACACTATTGACAAGTTTCAAGTCCTATATTTCTATTTAAAGATATTCAATGATTTTTGTCTTCTAGAATTTGTTTCTTTCAAATGTCTCATGAGTAAGACTTACATTTATGATTCTACTTTGTTTTATATAAATAATATATAATAATATTTAACAGTTAACCCTTACACACAATCCAAATATTTTAATATAAAAACAATACATAACAATTAATTGAAAATGAATGGATTTAAACCCTTAGCTATAATTATGCTTGAAACATTCAAAACAATTTCTACACATTGAAAATTTAAATTGGGCTAAATCCACAAATGTGAATTTCAACCTAGAAAGAGAATAAATTAGTTGATATATATTTAAAGATAAATTTTAATTTGCTTTGAATAGACTTGTCCTTTGAATGAATCTAAAATCATAGAATAATGCGTGTGGTCTCCAATAATTGAAATAAAAACATACATGTTCACCATCAATGTCAAATCATAGATAATGAAAGAAAGGAAGTTATAAATCAATATTCAATGCTCATCTCCGAGTAAATAGCTATTCAATGGCCGTCTTTGACTTTCCTCGCGACTCCAATCTCCTGATTTCCCACGGCAATGTCTAATTAGTATTTTTTTTTAATTAATCAATACAGTGAAATGACGTTTAATATGTTGAATAGATCATATAATTTAATATTATATTATATTAATTTTTTGTAGCAGGAAATTTTTAAAAATTCCATA
The DNA here is from genome assembly GCA_007258455.2 of Sequoia sempervirens. Lineage (NCBI taxonomy): Eukaryota > Viridiplantae > Streptophyta > Pinopsida > Cupressales > Cupressaceae > Sequoia > Sequoia sempervirens. The sequence continues at coordinate 126,283,143 of VDFB02105785.1, forward strand.
AATTTAAGAAATAAGACGATTGGATATTTTTGGATTATTGTATCTATTAAAATTTAAATTTCTTAGAAGTATGATTGGGCAGTTTAAATTTTGGATAATTTTGATGAAGAATTGGAATCTTGATGTAGCAGTTTTATTAAAAGTTTATTCTCTCTTAATTAGTTAGTAGGTTACATATAGTGTGAGATTTGAGTTTAAAATAAGTATTATGCCTACAAATAATTATTGAGTTGTTCCGAAAACAAGTTTCAGCTGCCATTTAACTAGCATACATATATTATATATTAATATATATAAAATACATGGAGAGTTATCATTCTTTAATTTTCATTTTTGATTGATTTATTTTTGTGATCAAATCTTTGATTTCTCTTTGGGATCAAAAATATTATTTATTTATTTATTTATTCTTTTAGTTTATGCAAATATTTGAATTATTTTTATTATTTATTTATTTATTTCTTTTTTTTGTTTCATCAAATCTCTTTGATTTGATTTTTTTGTTTCACCAAATCTCTTTGATTTGATTTTTTTGTTTCATCAAATCTCTTTTATTTGATTTTTTTTTAACTCTTCCACTACTGCAGTTGCACATGACTTCCACCTGCATGTCATTTTAAATGCAGTTTCAAAAACTTTACACATATTTTTGGATGCCACTATAGATACCTCTCCGCATAAAAATCTCTTTTATTTGATTTTTTTGTTTCATCAACTCTTTTTTATTTGAATTTTTTGTTACTCTTCCACTACTGTAGTTGCACATGACTTCCACCTCCTGTATTTTAAATGCAGCTTCAAAAAATTTACACAGATTTTTGGATGCCATTGTAGACGCCTCTCCGTGTAATGATAAATCAGTTGTTGTTTAATGGTAAATCAGTGGTAAAAGCTTCCAAAATGTCAGATGAAAGCCTCCAAAATCTCACTTATCATGTAAAAGTTAGATAAATATTTATTTTTCAATTGGGTGAGAACATTCTATTTCTATTTGGAGTGTTTTATTGTCAATTTCATGGCCACTTTTCTTTTTCATTTGCATTTCTTTATGTTTTACATCTTCATGCAAATATTTCAAAATCAGATAATATCTAATTTCTGTAAGGAAAAAATCTAGATCTGTCTAAGTTTATTTCATTCTATTATTTAACACTTATTATGAATTGTTTAGCACTTATTTTTAACACTTATTATTATTAGTTGTTTCATGCATACTTTAACATTTTAACATATATATAGTTTTCTATGACGTAATCTTTGAACCTCTTTTAGATACAAGTCAAATATTCGTATAATTCAAAATGATTTTGATATTCCTCTACCTTCTATTCATAATAGTCAATAAAAGACAGCTTTTAATTTAGATATATACCTATTTTTAATATTATAACTTACTATATAAAAACAAAGATATATAATCCATTTGTCTTTCATTAAAATATATAAAAATAAAGAAGAAACCCTTTTCCCATAGAGAAGAAAAAATTTCTGCTTACAAAAAAGCATTTTTCCCACTGATGTAGGATAAAACTCCACAAACATAGAAGTAACTTTTTCTCTGAGGTTCACGTATAAATATGTACTTGCTTGGCACTGTCATGCAAGTGCATATATCTCTCGTCTCTTTGTGTGATTTGAGATCATGAGTTTCACCAGTTCCTCCTGCGAGAATGTTTTTCTCTATTTCTGCATTTCTATGCTGTTAATTATTCCGTGCCTACGCGTATGCAAGGCAGCGGATACGTATTGCAACAGCGGTTTCAACTTCACGGAAGGAAGTAAACTGGAGCAAAACAGAAATATAGTTGTCGATAATCTTGTCCGGCACACATCCTCTTCTGGCGGTTACAATACTAGCGTGTCTGGGCAAAGCCCAGATCAGATTTACGGCCTTCTTCAATGCAGGGGAGACACGACAGCTGATGAATGCTTCGCTTGTTCAGTGGAGATAAATTCTACGATTCGACGATTGTGTGCGCATGCGGCGAGCGCACTAGTTTTTGTTAACGACAAGTGCCGCTTGAGCTACGATACTTCCAACTTCATAGGAAAACTGGATAACACCACCGAGCTATACCGTATTAATGGCGAGAACGCTACAGATCCTGCTGCGTTTAGCTCGGCCGTTAAGGACCTTTTCTCCAATTTGTCGGCTAAAGTTGGTGAGTCGCCTATTATGCATGCCTCTGGTTTCACTTCTGAGTACTCTCAGATTACCAAGATTTATGGTCTCATTGACTGTGAAAGAGATATTTCTCGTGAGGATTGCACAGCATGTTTGGCCAGGGGAATTGGCGATCTGTTGAACAAGAGTGAAGGCGGATATCGTGTTGGAGGTCTGGGTTGGTTCGGAAGTTGCTTGGCTATTTATCAAACATACCCTTTCTTTGCTTCTACATTGCCTCCTCCACCACTACCCCCATCATCAAGTTTACCTTCATCAAGTACTGCTCATATTAACTTATTTTTTATTTTCTTTTTATCGATCCGGGGGCTTAATTGGGTTATCTTTATATCTCATTCACTAAATTTGGAAATTGATGTTGCATGCAGAAAAGTCTTCAAACAAAATACCCATAATTCTGGGTTCTCTTGGCGGCTTGATAATCCTCATATTATTGGTGGGTTTGCTGTTTACCGTGCGAAGAAAATTGAAGCCTGCAATACATGGGAAGGGTGGATCCCAAGGTATTTTTAATTAGGGCGTATCTTAAGTTTTCTTTTCTTTGGGAATTGGAAATAGAAATTTCAAACTTTAATGTGCATAACAATCACAAATTGGAAAGGGCAGCTGTTTTAAGCGGTTAAAAATGATCAGCCTTTAATTGGATGGGTGGTTTAATTGATACCTGTGATTGATAAGAACTTCCAATGTAACTTAGACCAGTGAAGGCAAAGTTGATCGCTTTGGCTTTTTTCTGAAGGATTATGGTATGACATTTGCATACAACACAGCCACATCAAATCCAATATACATCACAGCAGATACTTCTTTTATATCCCTATTCAAATTAGTAGAAAACTTGAAAGTATCAAATCCATAGGTCATTATTCATGTAACTGTTTAAAATCCTTTTGTTTCTCTGTAATACTATTTTCACATAGCTCTGAGCTTTAATATCCAGGCGGAGGTGTAGAAGACTGGTCATTTGTTCTGCAACATCAAACACCATTTAATTTGGAAACATTAACAGCTGCAACTAGAGATTTCCACGAGGATAACAAGCTTGGAGAGGGTGGATTTGGCACTGTATACAAGGTAAAACTATATTTTATTTATTTGATCTCTTATTGTTCAACTGCGTATAGATTTGTTTGTTATAATTGATTCAACTAGATATGCTTTATTTTTCTTGTTAACATGTTTACCACATGAGGGTGAAACCCTTTTCATACTTATACTAAATCGTATTCATGTTGACATTTAGAAGCCTAGAGACAATTATCTCTATAGCCCTTGTTCAGGAAGTCATTGTTTGATAGAAATAGGCTGATAGTCTATGTTTAATCACAGGGCACTATGCCAGATGGTACAGACATAGCAGTGAAAAAGTTGTCCTTACAATCTCCACAAGGGAAGAAAGAATTTGAAAATGAGGTCAAGTTATTGGCCACGATTCAACATCAAAATCTTGTGGATCTTCTTGGATGTTGTACAGAAGGATCAGAAAGTTTGCTTGTTTACGAATACTTAGTCAACAAGAGCCTTGACAAAATACTATTTGGTAAATAACTCCATTCTATTTAGAACTAAAGTTCAAATGGTTACATAAAAATGTTTAGGCTACTCTGTTGTAATGCTAAAAAAAAGTGAGTTTTTAGATCCACAACGGAGCAAAGAGTTGGACTGGCAGAAGCGTTTCAACATTATAGTTGGAGTGGCTCGTGGGCTTTTGTTCTTACATGATGATTCTCATCCACGAATCATTCATCGAGATATTAAAGCAAGTAATATTTTGTTGGATGAACATATGAATCCCAAAATAGCAGACTTTGGGATAGCACGATTGTTTCCAGAAGACAAGACTCATGTTAACACACGAGTTGCTGGAACATAGTAAGAATTTCAATTACTATTTTTATTTTCTCTCAAAAATAATTGGTTCACGACATGTCTTTCTCCTCTCACAATGAATTAATTTATGGGTTGATTCCTACCATAATAATTTGTTTTGATATAGTGTTTTATTTTCATATGCAGTGGTTATTTGGCACCAGAGTATGCATTGCATGGCCAATTGTCTGACAAAGCTGATGTGTTTAGCTATGGTATTGTACTTCTAGAACTTGTAAGTGGAAGAAAGAATACATATTCTCAACTTTCTTGTGGAGTCCAAGGCCTTCTAGAATTGGTAAGAGATTATACTCTATGAATTTTGTTCTATGCCATTCTATTAAAATTACATCAAACAATTAATAGCCATTATAAATTTTATAACAAAATAAAATACAAAAAATCTTTAAAGCTTTTGACTATTTGAGATCAATTATGCAGGCATGGGAATGTTACAATAGAGGAAATAGTGTGCATGTAGTTGATAAAGGTATAGTTGAGAATTGCCCTATGGAGGAATGCTTCAAATGCATTCATGTGGGCCTGCTTTGTACACAAGAAGAGGCATTGCTTCGCCCATCAATGTCTACTATCTATTCAGTGCTTTCAAATTTTTCTATTACCAACTTACCAAATCCCACAAAGCCAACATTTGTAAGTGTTACACATAATGGAGAAGATCCACACTCAATGGCATAAATCTAGATGTTAGATACACTTCTCCATCATTCTCATATGTTTCGTCTCTTAGCTATGCTTTCATGATAATTACATGGGCTATTTGGGTCCTATGCTAATGTTCAATGGAGGAGATGATGAATGACTATAGCATGTTCTAACTTCTTAATACTAAACTCATCGACCACTTTGTTTATTTAAGAAGTATAAAAAGCTTTATAGTTATTAGTATAATGTTTTCCTTATAATCTGTTCCTTTGTTTGAAATTTTCTTTCCTCTTTTAGTTTTTATTCAAAAAAAATGCTAGTATGATTATTTTAATATTTAAAAAAAAATATATTTAATAATTCTTTTAGGTAAATATTAGAGTTTATAATAGTTTCTTTGGTTTTATAAGATTAGAAATTGATTGGAATGTACTTTTAATATAATTATTTTGTTAACTTTAGTTTTAAAATTTTAAATTAATTTTTTAAGTTAATTTTTTATAGATAAATGAGGGAATTTGTAGTAATCTTTTAGAATTAAAAATAATTTTTGAAACAATTAGAAGATTTTAAGATGTGCAATATCAAATCAACAAAATTAGATTTACTAAAAGGAAAGGGTGGGAAAAAGATAATCAAAATCAAAATCAAATCTTACCCTTCAAGAAAGAAGGGCCTCTATAATCCACCAAGGACCAAATGTTAGAATCACATAAATTACCCAAGTTACTTCTAAATGCAATTTTTTTAGTCCAATTTTCTTGCTCTATGCTTTTTATTTGAATATGGGGTGGAGTGACCCCCATAAATAAATAAATAAATAAGGCATCCCAAGTATTCATCTAACTCCTAAGCTAAAGATAAAGTCGAGTGCTTATGGTTGTCTTCCTCACAATCCATATATTGCTCACTTGCCTCCTTATCTACCTTCAAACTATTGGAACCAAATAGAACCTTAGAGCCCTAGAGAGGAAAAATATTGCCAATATAAGATAGATTTCCATTAGCAATCTCTTCTTGAATTTTTCCTTTATAGACTTAAAAGTGTGCTTTCATTTCAAACAATAGATTATATTTAATTTTTAATGTTATTATGAGATACTTTTTTTATTTTATTATTATGAGATAGAAAATTGTCTTCGTCACCCTCCTCAGAAAATTGATAGTTTTCCCCTTTGTTATCACTAACCTAGGAAATAACATCACAAGGTAAAGCCAACTTAGCAACCTCCCTAACAATTAAAATATCTAATTCTAATTTTCTTACTTCCTATTGACTTTTTTTCTCCCACTCTCCCCATGAAACAATCATGATTACTCCCTAGAAATATTCATTAGTTTTTCCTATCTTCTTGATCAAATTCTTAGGAAATGGTCTATTTCAACTTAAAGCTATATCCTTCACTTAGCTGAAGCCAATTTGGTCTCTTTCTAACATACATAGACCTAGGATTACCTCTGAAAGAGTGAAGATTGGTTTGAATATCAGTCTTGGCATTACATGGAATCCATAAAACATAGGCCACCAAGCCATCCTATAATATATTATGTGTATCCCTAGAAATTGGTGAAGTAACCTAGAAAAAAATAAGTTAACCTCCGAAGGAATAAAAGTGGATTCTATTTACCAACATTTTTTCTTCAATTGAAGCAAGGATAAAATTCATCTCACACACATTAAATGGAACATATGCTTCACTATCCTTTTGGCTTGCACAAGTAAGCTCATCCTCTAATAGCTAAAATCAAAAAAATTGAAGATCAAGCATATAGAAAAATTGAGCAATTGGTGGATCATTGACCTAGAAAATTTATTTCTTCTCAAAATCACCATATATTTTGTTTTAGACTCAAGTGAAGCACTAAAAATTAGGAATACTATCATCTAAAGTGTAATAAGCCATATCTTTTTCATTAAGGAAGGATTCATTCTCAACTCTATTCATTTGAGATTCTTGGATGATAAGTGGCCAACACACCTCACTATCCAACATGTTGATCACCTCCAAGTCTACATCATACAATTGACCAATCTGTTTATTCCCATAACAACATCATAATCAAAATCATGAGACATATTGATATGCAAATAAAAACATTTTTCAAATTGTCTCACTATTTTCACTTCATCTTGTCAATTAACTATGTCACACATAATACTAAAATCAATCCTATGGAACACTTCTTCCTATTGGTTAAATATAAAAAACATGCTTTGATGGCCTTATCATAGTGCACTCGACACGAGGAAGAAAAAATTATTCCACCAAATAAATAGGTTCTCATATATACTTTCATGTGATCACCATCCTCACACTCTGCAAGTGTAATTTTATCATTTAGTATAGTTGTACCTTCACTATCCTCATTAACACAAATAGTAGCAACTTAAAAATTAGAATTTGGAAAGAAGGAAGGAAAGATATCAAACAAAAAAATATTTTCCCACTCACTATTTACATCACCAACATGTGCATGCTCTATACAATTAGCTACATAAGTTGATTCATCTAAATTTTCACTTGAATACACATCTTCTTCATCCACACTTGTACAATAAACATCAGTGTCAATTTCTTCACTCTCAAATTATAAATTGTCAATTGTATCTTCATTGTTGTCATTAAAGACTTTACATTTACCTTGAATAAAATAAAAATACATCCTTGGGTAATCCCTTAACAATGGGTCCCAAACTTGGAAGATGAAAATTTTGAAGGTGGTGGAAAAAAATTGAACTACCTTCGTTCGAAGATATTTCTTTGAACAAAGATCCTCTGCTTGAAGATATTTATGTAGAGACCTTTGATCAAAGGTTACCTTCGAGTGAAGATCCTCTTCAATCAAAGGCCTTTGTAAATCAAATAAATAAATACAATAATACCTTAAAGTGATGGTTGTCTTTGCTTGAAGGTACTATTTTATTTCTTTTTAAAGTTACATGAATTAAGATTTTTATTGTTAGTTCATTTTGCATTGTTAAATTTTTCAAACCAACTCCCTCTGTAACTTCTGTGACCTCACTACAACCTTGAGTCATCGCTGCAACCTTGAGCCATGATTACTGTGTGGGAAGAGTATTCTTCTAGGTTTGAGCAAAGGGGGAGTTTGAGAAAATGTCATAAAAGCCCTGGAATTCTCTCTACAAGCAACAAATAGGGGCATTTCCTCACTCACTTTTTTGTATATTTTTTAATAATGATAAAGTATTTCATGTTTATTTTCTTCTGGTATAATCTAAGCATGATTTCCTATGCAAGTGATGAAATTTTGAATTAAAAACCTTAAAATTTATAAAGAGCCTATTAAATTGAAACCCTAATGTAGTAACGGAAAAAGTATCCTTTTCCCTTGCTTGCTTGATAATTGACATTAAAAGCTAAACTAATGGTGTCTTGGGGTGGTCTTGCAATGTGTTGTACACATTCACACTATTCTAGGACATTTATTTAACTAAAACATGCCTTAATTGGTCCTTTGCAAGAGTGTTGTAAAGAGTTGTAACACACTTTCATGCTTTTCTAGGATATATTTGCTTAATTATGCCTAATGGGCCCCGTTCTAAATAAAAATATACATAATGTGTACCTTTCTTAGGTGTTGTAAATTTTTTTAAGGCACTTTCACACTTATCTAGGTGGTTTTAATTAATTGTGGTTAATTGGAGTTATTAACCCCCTTTTTAGGCCTTACTTTTGACACCTCCCAAAGATCTATCCTGACAATCATAAATTAAATAACAAATTATTTCATTGGGAAAAGTTTGGTCCTGATAAGTTGAGCTAAGATCCATTCACCCTTAATGGTGAATGGGTCCTCCCTTAACAAGACCCCTCTTTCTTAGTTGACTTGGAATGGATTTTTGGCCTTCTTTCAGTTCCCCAAAGCTTGGTCCTGGAAACTTAGCAATGACCCATTTTCCTTTGATGGAGAATGGGTCCTCCTTTAATGAGACCCCTATTTTTGAATTTCATTCTAGCGAGAATTTAATTATCTTTCTTCCCAGATCGGGTGTCGGCCTTAGTTCTTTGAATTTTGGCGTTAGTCTCCTTATTTAGTATAAATAAGGGGTTAATTCACATTGTTTCTCCTAGCAATTTTGTGTGAATTCATGAGACCAAGAGGAAGAGAATTATAGAGCATTTCAAGAGCATTTTCAAGGAAGATTTCAAAGGTTTATTGCAAAAATTCAAATTCATATCATCATGTCAAGGGTTTAATGCATTCATGTGTGTTGTGGTAAGACTGTGAGTGTAGCATTGAGGATCTATTTACGAGCATCATCTTACATCCAAGATCTACATTCTTCATGGCCACTCCATGATAGTTTGCAGATATACTTCATAACATATCATCGAAGTTTATATCATTTGCATATTTCATGTTTCATGCTTCATTTCCTTCATTTCATCATTTGGTTTGATTACCTACAAGGGGTTTGACTAAGGGAAACCCCCATTCACTAACAAACAAGTTTTTCTTTCCCTTGAGTGTATTATTGTAGATTTATAGGTTGAAGAGAAAGTTGAGCAAGATTTAGATCAAAGTTGTCAAAGTTGCAAAAGTTGTCATTCAAACTGCAATATCACATAAATTGCTCTACAAAATTAACTACAGGCTGCTAGAACTTTATAATCAGAATTTAAAGAGTGCAAACATCAAGGTACAAGGTCTTGAAATCAATTTTTTGAAACCCTAAAAGGACCCATTCACCACTAAAGGCGAATAAGTCCTTAGTAGGGTTGAAGTAGTGAAAATATGGAATGTGGAGTTATAGACTAAGAGGAAAAAAGCCTAGAAGGAACTTTCCAGAAGCCCTAACAGGGAACCATTCACCACTAAAGGTGAATGGGCCCTCCATATCTCAAAAACAACAACTTTCTGGCTAGGTACACAACTTTTAATGCTCTAAAAACTTTCCCCATAGTTTGGTATAATAGTTAGGGTCAATTTCTAATTGTTATTCATGAATTTTGGCCCTCATAATTGAGTGTTTTAATAAGACAAAGATCTAGTGGTTTTTCATCTTGTTCATTCATGGTGGTAAATCTTACTTCTTCTATTAAATATTTTGGTGGACCCAACTCATTGAATATTGTAATTTTATGGTTTTGAAGTATTTCATTGCATTCTAGGCTAGATCTTACAGTCACTTACATTTAAATTAGCATTGAATTAAATATCTCATTTAGGGTTTCTTTTTTTGCATTACAATCTTGCGTCTCATTTAGGGTTTAAAATTGTATTTTTTTGCATTGATTAAATCCGAAAAATACAAAAACAAGTTAGTCACTTTGCATATCATTCAAATCATGTAAATTTGTATTCAAAAATCAAAAATAAAATCTCATTCCAAAAGGTATTATTTACCCTTCATTTCACTTGCATTAGGTCATCAAATTTTGAAAATTTATGTCACAGGAGTTATAGTTTGAAAATGGGCATGAAAAGCACATAAAACAACATAAAATTTAAAATTTTCACCTCCTTAAAAACCTAATTTAGGAACCATTCGCCTTTATAGGTGAATGAGTTCTTGATCAGGCTAAGCTTGTACCTTCTGGCATTTGAAAAGCATAAAAAATGACTCAAAAATCACCAGAAACATCTCAAGAATAGCTAACCAAGACCCATTCTCCTTTACTGGTGAATGAGTCCCTGTTACAACTTGGTCTACATTTTGTGGGATTTGAAACCTCAATTTTAGGATTTTGTTTGCTGCTGTCACTTTCCTATTTCAGTTTTTTGACTTTTTGTTTCATCAAATTCATTGCATTTAGCTTAAATTGCTTCATTTCAGTGCATTGTCAAAATTCAAAATTACATTCACAATATTTAATTTTTATTCTATTATGGCAAATTGTGTGGAATTTTGAAAATTGTATTTCATTCTAGGTCATTTCATTGCATCAATGTTAGTATCCATCTTTTCCAAGTTTACAAAGAAAAATTTAGTCAATAAGCATCTTAGTCATTCATTCAATATATTTCCTAGTTATGAGAGTCTCTTAGTGCAAGAGAGTGAAAATGTTGACACTTTCCTTAAACCTACACCCCCTCTTATATATTCTATTTGTGGGAATGATGTGATAGAATAAGATACAAACATAGATAAGCATGACAATCATAGTTGTTCTTCTCCTAATACCTCTCCTTTTAGTGACAGAGGTATCTTTGTGAAAGAAGATAAAATCATTGAGAATCATGAAGGTCTTTTTTTTCCTTCTCCTCATCCCCCTTTGGAAGATATTGTGACACAAGAGAATGAGATCATATACACATTCCTAAACATCACCTTACCTAGTTTCCATTCATCTTTTTCTTGTGAGAATGTATTAGTGAAAGAGGATGCAATTGGAAATGAGGACGATAGGTTGGTGTTAGATGATAAAATATATAAGGTCTATAACAACCCTCTTTATGTTCCTTCCCCTACTTATCCTATTTTTGAAGACATTATGGGACCAAGGAATGAAATTATAGACAATCACATTTGTTCTTCTCCTAGTATCCCTCCTATTTGCGAAGAAGACACTTTGATGTTAAAAAATGCAATCGATGAAAGTCATGAGAATCTTATGTGTCTCTCTTCCCCTAGGGAAAAAATTATTGAACAAGAAAATTCCATCCTTGATAATACAACCATTGATAACTCCCTTACTTGTGATGAAGTCATTTTAGAAGAACTAACCTTTGAATTTCATGGACATCTAGTTTGTAGTTCTCCTAAAAACTCTCCCCCTAGGGAAGATATCTTGGTGGAAAAAAGTGACAACAATAATGACTTGACTTCCTTAGATGAAGATGATGAAGTGACATTAGACTCCCCTTCACTAAGAGATCATGAAAATGAGGATAAGTCTTCTAAGGTTATGCACATTAGATATCCCTTGAAGTACTCTATTGAGCCTAAACTTATCATTTACCCACCCTCACAAAAACCTCAAGTTCAAAACAAAACCATGCCTATCCTCGAACCACCTAAGAATAATACTTCACAATGTAAAAGAATTATAACACTGTTGCACATACCTACAATATAAGAAACACTAGGCAACAACAACAACCTTTTGTTTCATTACCATTTCCTAATCCTATTTTATCTAGTGCTCCTTGTTTGGCGACAAACAATGGAAAGGAATATAACCTTGTTGGAAACCTTAAGAACACTCTTGCTAAGATTTTTTTATGGGAGTTACTGCAAGTATCACCTAGTTATCATGGCATACTCCAAGAGGCCTTGCAACAAGTTATGGTTCCTTCAAAAACTAATTTAAATGATGTAGTATCACTAATCCAACAAATGAACGAAATGAATTTGGACATATTCTTTCACCAGAGTGAGTTACTTGCCATGGAAATTGAGAAGTATGAAGCTTTCAACATAATAGTCCACATTGGTCAAATTGAAATAAAATGAACTCTTGTTGACAATGGTTCGACCCTAAATTTTTGTAGTATGGGCCTTGTGAAAAGACTTAGGATGAGTAAAAGTGATATTAAACCATATTCTTTATCTATTTGAGGATTTGACAACATAGGAAAACAACCACTTAGATTCATCACATTACCTATCAGATTTGGAGAAGTAACATTACAAATTTTGATCCACATTATGCCTGATGATATTTATTACAACCTCCTTTTAGGGAGACCATGGATTCATGAAATGAATGGTGTGCCTTCTACTTTGCATTGTGTCATGAAGTACATTTATACCAACAAATTCTACACACTAAAATTTGATCCCGAACCTGAAAGTTGCTTGATGGCCAAAATAGAAGGTTGAAATCCTTTGGAAGCATGGGAATCCTATACACTACAAGAAGTCACAAAAGAAGAAAAATAACATGAGAAAAAAATTGAGGAAGTCACTAAATTGTTAGAAGACGATTGGGGTTCCTTAGATTTCACACCAACATTCATGGGAGAATATAAGATCATAAATAAAGACTTTGAAAAGGGAAAAGAAAAAGTAGCAATGTCAACACACAATTCAATGTAAAACTTGAAAGCATCCACTTCAACCACCTTAGAATAAATAAATTACACAACAAACTTTGATGAAGCTGATTATGAGAAACCACCAAATCTAAAGGAAATGAAAAATCTTTATGAAAGAGCTTATAAACTTATAAAGAAACTTGGTTATAGTGGAAATGAATGTGGTACTAGAGAACAAGGTATTTGTGTCCCTATAGATCCTAGCATTTAAGAAAAAACTCATTGTCTTGGTTATTGTCCTTTGATAGAAATACAATTGTTAAACAAGCCTTCACTTAATGTCAACACTCTTATAAAGGATTCTTCTAAACCAACTTTAACATTAGTGAATCTTGAACTGATAGATACTAGTTCTCTTGATTACTATCCTTTGAAAGAAATGAAAGAAACAAAGAATTCCTTGCTTAACATTAATTTCATCACACAAAACAATAATGATTTGAATTTGACAGATTTTACACCCTATTGTAATGGAGAGTACAAAATCTCACAATGTAAAGAGCCTTGTGTAAGTATGAAACCCAATACTAAGCAAGAGATATCTTTATCACATAAGAAAGGAATGCCTTCTACTTTGGATCAAGAAGGTATCTTGTCAAGACTCCTCCAAGATCATTTGATATCCCTCCCTCTAAGAATGCAAAACAAATTTTACTCTAAGAATAATTCATTTTGTGCATATCATAGAGTTCATCATCATTCTACTAATAAATGCAATGCTTTGAGTAGTAAAATCAAACATCTTAAGGATTTTTGTGCTCTTCCTTATGTGGGGGCACCTAATTCATCTAATTGATACTAATTTTCACTCTAGCATGCCTCTCATCAATCATTTTTGCTCATCATTCTTTTGCACTAAGTGGGGGCAAGGGGTTAGGTATCCTTGTCATCATATGTCATGTGTTATCTCTTTTGGCTAGTTGACCACCTTTCATGTATGTATAAGAGAAAGCTTGGAATGTGATCAGCATGCCTTAAGTTGGCTCACATGTGACATACTGAGTTATCTGTAGCATTGTATTTTTGTGGGAAACCCTTCCCTCCTATTGCATGATGCAACTTATTTCAAAAACATATGACTTGGTATAGGTTTTCTGAGGAAAGCTCTCATGTCTTAGGATAAAAAAAATTTGGATACTTTAAAGCAATTTCTCACAATAATGGTGTAGCAACCACTTTAAAGTGGGGGCATAGAACAATGACATCTTTTGGAAAATTTTATGGTGTGATTTTCCTTTTTTCTTGTGATGTGTCCTCCTCTTGGTGGTGTCATTGGGTTTGATGTCATCCAAGAGTGTACGATGTACTATCATGGCATGATGTGAACGAGGCATCCCATGGGTGACGATCTAACACTTTTGACTTGTCCTCTCTTGGAGACATTAGGCACAATGCTCCCTAATAGGAAGACCATTACATGAGGAAAGTAAAATCCCCATTAATAATTTTTTTACATGATATTATAAATTATTTACAAAATAATTTTCATTGTGGTTCCTTATCGAAGTTGTTAAGAGGATAACTTCAGTATGGTATGAGAGGAAAATATGATTCTCATTTATCACTTCATTGGGATAAATCACCTAGTGGACAGACTAAGGTTCCACTACCCTGGAGTGAGCATACATATTTTGGGACAACTAACCCTGCGGATGACTTGAAGTTCCATGGCCCAATAGTGAGCAACATTTTTTATGAACAAACAACCACCACCTTACATCATGTTGAATTAGTTGTACTTGATCCTTTATTTTTGTTTATTTTTCTTGGCCTTTGATATTTTTTATTCAAGGGGTAAATGCTTTTGACTGGAGCTATGAACCAGATACAACCAATCAACAATACCACCCCAATAGGGTTTGAACCTTGGTGGCAAGAACAACAATGCCACCTATAAACCATCACACCATGCCAATATCGGCTTTCTTGGCCTTTGATAGGGTATGATCATTCATCTTTATAATTTTCACATACATAAGTGTCTTGGATGTCTAATTTAGTGTGAGTTTGACATGGGGTCATCCTCTCACTAAAGTGGGGGGAAAATGCAGTAAAAGAAAAATTAGCCTTTTCCCTTGCTTGCTTGATAATTAACATTAAAAGCTAAAATAATGGTGTCTTGGAGTGGTGTTGTAAGTTTTTGTACACATTCACACTATTCTAGGACCTTTATTTAACTAAAACATGCCTTAATTGGTCCTTTTCAAGGATGTTGTAAAGTTTTGTAACACACTTTCATGCTTTTCTAGGATATATTTGCTTAATTATGTCTGATGGGCCCATTTCTAAATAAAAATATACATAATATGTACTTTTTAAAGTGTTGTAAAGTGTTTTAAATCACTTTCACACTTATCTAGGTGGTTTTAATTAATATTTGTGGTTAATTAGAGTTATTAACCCCCTTTTTAGGCCTTAATTTTGACACCTCCAAAAGATCTATCCCAACAATCATAAATTAAATAAAAAATTATTTCATTAGGAAAATTTTTGTCCTAGTAAGTTGAGCTAGGACCCATTCACCCTTGATGGCAATTGGGTCTTCCCTTAATGGGACTCCCCTTTCTCAGTTGATCTGGAATGGGTTTTTGGCCTTCTTTTACTTCCTCGAAGCTTGGTCTTGTAAACTTATCCATAACCCATTCGCCTTTGGTGGTGAATGGGTCCTCCCTTAATGAGACCCCTATTTTTGAATTTCATTCTAGCGGTAATTTAATTATCTTCCTTCCTAGATCTAGTGTCAACCTTAGTTCTTTGAATTTTAGGGTTAATCTCCTAGTTTAGTATAAATAAGGGTTAATTCACATTCTTTCTCCTAGCAATTTTTTATGACTTCATGAGACCAAGAGCAAGAGATTTTCAAGAGAATTCATAAGGAATATTCAAGGCATCCAAGGAAAATTTCAAAGGTTTATTGCAGCAATTCAAAGTCATATCATCATGTCAAGGGTTTAATGCATTCATGTGTGTTGAGCTAAGATCGTGAGTGTAGCATTGAGGATCTATTTACAAGCATAATATTACATCCAAGATCTATATTATTCATGGCCAATCCATGATAGTTTGCATATTTACTTCACAATACATCATCCAAGGTGATAACATTTGCATATTTACTTCATTTGCATAGTGTTGTAACACACTTTCATGCTTTTCTAGGATATATTTTCTTAATTATGCCTGATGGGCCCATTTCTAAATAAAAATATACACTGTAATATGTACTTTTTTAAGTGTTGTAAAGTATTTTAAAGAACTTTCACACTTATCTAGGTGGATTTAATTATTATTTGTGGTTAATTGGAGTTATTAACCCCCTTTTTAGGCCTTAATTTTGACACCTCTAAAGGATCTATCCCAACAATCATAAATTAAATAAAAAATTATTTCATTAGGAAATTTTTTGTCCTAGTAAGTTGAGCCTGACCCATTCACCCTTGATGGAAATTGGGTCCTCCCTTAATGGGACCCCCCTTTCTCAATTGATCTGGAATGGGTTTTCGACCTTCTTTTACTTCCCCGAAGCTTGGTCTTGTAAACTTATCAATAACCCATTCGCCTTTGGAGGGGAATGGTTCCTCCCTTAATGAGACCCCTACTTTTGAATTTCATTATGGCGGTAATTTAATTATCTTCCTTGCTAGATCTAGTGTCAACCTTAGTTCTTTGAATTTCAGGGTTAATCTCCTAATTTAGTATAAATAAGGGGTTAATTCACATTGTTTCTCCTAGCAATTTTTTATGACTTCATGAGACCAAGAGAAAGAGCATTTCAAGAGAATTCATAAGGAATTTTCAAGGCATCCAAGGAAAATTTCAAAGGTTTATTGCAGAAATTCAAAGTCATATCATCATGTCAAGGGTTTAATGCATTCATGTGTGTTGAGCTAAGATTGTGAGTGTAGCATTGAGGATCTATTTACAAGCATAATCTTACATCCAAGATCTACATTATTCATGGCCAATCCATGATAGTTTGCATATTTACTTCACAATACATCATCCAAAGTGATAAGATTTGCATATTTCATGTTTCATGCTTCATTTCCTTTATTTCATCATTTGGTTTAATTACTTACAAGGGGTTTGATTAAGGTAAACCCCCATTGAATAACAAAAAAACAAGTTTTTCTTGACCTTGAATGTGTTATTGTAGATTTATAGGTTGAAGATTAAGTTGAGCAAGATTTTTAACAAAGTTGTCAAAGCTGCAATGTTACAAAACTTGTCATTCAAAGTGCAAGATCACAGAAATAGCTCTACATAATTAACTATAGGATTCCAAAACTTGATAATAGGGATTTCCAGAGTGTAGACAACAAGGTACAAGATCTTGAAATCAATTTTTTGAAACCCTAAAAGGACCCATTTGCCACTAAAGGTGAATGAGTCCTTAGTAGGGTTGAAGCAATGAAAATTTGGAATCTGGAGTTATAGACTAAGAGGAACAAAACCTAGAAGGAACTTTTCAGAAGCCCTAACACTGACCCATTCACCACTAAAGGCGAATGTGTCCTCCATAACTCAAAAATAGCAACTTTCTGGCCAAGTACATAGCTTTTTATGCTCTAAAAACTTCCCCCATAATTGTTATAACAATTAGGGTCAATTTCTAATTGCTACTCATGCATTTTGGCCCTCATAATTAACTATTTTAATAAGAAAAAGATCTAGTGGTTTATCATCTTGTTCATTCATGGCTATAAACCCTACTTTTTCTATTAAACACCCAATAGTAGAAAGCATGGACCAATTATAGGTCTCAATAACATTACAATTATAGAGAAACAAAGAATTATACTCAAGGAATTAACATTGTATATCTCGGAGATGACACCACCTAACATTGCATACATATAGAAGAGGAAAAATATATTATTGTGATGCTCTAATTATATTTAAATTTTGAATTGCTAAGTATGAGATAAGAGTTATAGTGCTGAATCATGAAAGTATATAAAAACTTAAACCAATCCTATAACTAGTTAAGAGAGATATTAATAATGAAAGTGTTTGAATTTCACGACCAATTAAACTAGTGCCTAATCCATTAGGATTGAATAAATGATATCACAAAAGCTATCCTTGTACAAAATCAAGATTGTACCTCACAAATTGGATCCTCATGACACAAGATGGACCTAGAGCCATAGAATCAAGCCACAATGAATCTTGGGCATACATGGAGTTCCTAAAAATTGGCATATCAAGGACACCTATTCATCTATACCTAGGTGATTTATTTTTTTATAAAATTAGGTTATACTCTTCATCATAGTTCCAAAATCCAAGTATTGTATCCATATTTAATTTCCTTAAATTACCATTCATTAAGTTATAAGATTTACTAGGATTTTGTATTTAGCTTAACTATTTGTTTCTTAATATTATTTAACTAATTAACCTTAATCTAGCTCATAAGGGAAACCAAAAATTCTCCTTTATATCTCCATACTACCTACATGCATAATGATTCATTTCACACTAGATTATTTGAGATGCTATGTACATAATTTTTGTGGGGCTAGAGGTTTTGTACTCCACAATACCTTATGTTCCAAGGAATCTCGTTCTCATTTCATTTTTTCACTAGTTTTCTTTATGCACATAAGTTGTGGGAACCTAATGGCTCTAAACTCAATATCATCCATACACGTGCCATAATCCATTTACACCATATTACACCACATTATGTAAGATTACTATGTGCATAATTCATGGGGGCCTAATATTTTTAAACTTTACACCACCCTATGCACCATGGAATCCTACTCAAGAAAATTTCCTCTATATTTTTTTCCCTTTAGTACATTTTAATTCACACCTTTTGTATGCTTCAACATTATAATTATGGATCTTAAGCAATACCAATTGATGAAAGTATGTATATTGACTTTTGTTTTAGTGCAAAACATGGGTTTTCAAGAACATGAACATAGTGAGGTGTCATCCTAAAATTGCAATATTATATCATTTCATGTTTATTTAAGAATGTACATGATTCATGTAGATTTACATGAATGCAAAAGTTAAAACAAAATATAAAGATAAAAGTGCATAGCTGTAGTGTATACCTGTATTTTACATTAGTTTTAGCATGCAAAAAAGTAACAATGAGGAAAGAGGATGAAGAAATGGTTGTTAAATAGCACTAGAACAAAGCTTGCACATGAATATAAACTCGTGAAATAAGGAAGTCAATAAATGATCATACTTAATTATCCCTAAATGATTGACAAAATACCACATTCAACAAAAGAAGATCACATAGAAAAAAGTGTTTGAAATGAATTAGAATTCCTACCATAAATTAATCAAATCCTATTACAATAATTCTAGTGAATGTGGCAAGTGAGAGATGATAACTAGATTTAAAGCCTCTCCTATGATACTATATTCTATCACATAGATATAAATATGTAGGCCAAACCCTACTAGACCACACCTTACCCTAACTTTCAAACATCATCATTTGAAAGGTTGTGTATTTAACTCTATTGATGTTCTATAATCATCTTGAGCCATTTACAGTCAAGGAATTGGTTCAATGACCAATCTATATTACATATTTTGAAATATATTTTTATAGCATTTAGTTACATGCATTGGTTTCCTAGGAAATATTTATTGAGTTAGATGACTTTTTATGGATCAAAGGAATCAATGAAATCCAACCTATGTACTTGAAAGAAAATCATCTTTCGATCAACCATTGGTCAACCTAGATTTTAAAAAATACATTTTCTCATTTACAGTAGAATTAACCCCTAAAATTCTTATATCCAACATAGTCTAATGGATTAGGAATCTTGAAGATGTAGTCATTGAATTGTTGATGCTTAATAAAAATAGTGCAACTTGGAACCATTGGTACAAATAAATTCTTCTATGTCAAATAGTGTAAACAAAAACACATGAATAGATTTATCATTCCAAATAGAGTCTAGATACAAACAAAAATAGATTCAAATTTCAACTTGAGTAGCTTTTTCTTATTTAGGATGGTCCAATAAGAAATAACAAAAAATCTGAAAGTATCTCCTTAAATAAACAATTTCATAGTCATATATCCATATCCATACTACAATATCACAAACATGAACTATAATAAGAGGTAAACATTCTTCAACGATGAAGAATAATTGAAAGAATAACCCTATAGGTTACAATTGCTTCCATCATGTATTAATATCCCACTCTATTGAACTCTATTAATAGACAAGAATCAATAATCTAAGAGTCATTTCCAAGTCATTTAATTGAATTATTACTCTATATCTACGATTCATTACAACCTCTACATCAAAACCCATATAGACTAGGAAAACTATGTGCACCAAAGGAATAAAATATTCTACTTATGATGGAGATGCATACCTCCAAATTAGTAGGTTATTTTTGAGTTAGAAAAACCATTTACCCTCTCAACCCTTACCCTTCACTTATCTTGCCTATTTCTCACTTACTAAACTACAACCATTCTTAACTATTTCCAAACTCACATCCTATTTTGATGAAGTCAAAATCTCCCACCCTTAATGTACCAACCTCCACTATTGAATTTATCCTAAATGGTCCAACTAATAAACACTAGATAGGATCAACACAATGAACATGAGCCACTCTCCTATTATCTTCTATTTTAGAGGATAAACACCTATACTTCCTCCACATCTATCTTTCTTTAGCCATCATATTCACCCAACCCTATCATAATTTTCATTGTTGAAAACTTTAATTTATGTATAATGGGATAGGAAAGATTCATAGATCCACATTTTTGATAGATGTATAGTGATGATAAATTTCTACTTAAATTTAAATTCACATTCCCTTAAAAGAAAATGGATTTAGAATGGTTCTACTCTTTATTTTTCTAGAACTATATATTCATTTAGATCTAAAATTATGTTATGTATATTTTCATGGAATACAAGTTCAATTGAACATAGAGGCCTACTTGGTTAGTTTTTTTATTCAAGTGTATATATTGTAGATAAAGCCCAAATCAGAAGGTGATAAATTTAATTTCTTTCTTACCAATACACTCTCTCTCTTGAAGTCTCTTAAAAATTATTCCTAACTCTAATATACATAAAGGGTATTTATTGAGAATATTTTCATGAAGCTTCATGATTAAATTCTCTTACATATAAATAAGAACACAAATTTAACTTATTAAATTCTAACACTATCCTTAAGCCAACCATTAAACAAGTTTACCCAAAAATTCCTTAATCTTCCTCATCTAACCTAGACTTATCTCTTCATTCATGGGGTAACCACTAAACTAGATGAAGCTATTTTATCTAGGTTATATTCCATGTCCTTCATCAATTCCTCACCCATAACCTTATCAACCTCCCTTCTATTAAACCCTTCAACCCTAAACTCTACTTTCCATAGTAGAAAGTGTTTTTCTTGCACATAGATTGCTAAAGTATGTGTGCAATGTTTGATGTTATAAATTTATGATGTTGTGATTGATATATGTAGATTCTATCTTATATGTGTGAATGGAAAACATAGTTAGGTTTTTGTAGTCATTCCCATTATGTTGTAGCTCTTTTGAATCTGAAATTCAACTTTGTCATCTTGTTAGAATCAAGACTCTAATTTACAAAAGCATAGACTCTCATTAGAAT
This sequence comes from Sequoia sempervirens, assembly GCA_007258455.2. Lineage (NCBI taxonomy): Eukaryota > Viridiplantae > Streptophyta > Pinopsida > Cupressales > Cupressaceae > Sequoia > Sequoia sempervirens. The sequence continues at coordinate 126,304,512 of VDFB02105785.1, forward strand.
AGTGCATATAAAATAAATAATATTAGGACCATATCATAAGATTATGTAAGGAGTGAATCTATTTTATAGTTTATAAACATGTCTCACTTGAATGTGTGTATATGTAGTACAAGTTCTTATTTACAAGTGTTATAGGGAATACAAGTCTACACATATTAAGTTGCATGAACATACCACGTGCTTATTTAAATGGTCTACTATCTTAAAGAATTACATTGATACTACACAATAATTCTAAGGGTCTCTTAATCTTCATGACATGTGTTATGCTTCACTAATACTTGTATTGTTATTTATCTTTAATTATCTTATATCTAACCTTAGGAAATACCCCTTTCCCAAGAAGAAAAAAAAGTAGAATAATCTACACTTGTCCTCTCACATATTTGGAAGATTCTATTTTACAAGTCTACATAAGGATTACTATAAAGAGATTACTAACTTTAAATAACAAAATTGAAAAAGAGAAGTTAGGTTCATGTTCCTATGTCACTTAATCTATGATATTATCTATAATAAGATAATCTAAGTATAAGAGACCTTAATTTCATCATTTAATAAATTATAAGTTGTTATTGTCTAAACCCTTATTTCCAACTTTAAATATTTCACCTAGACCCACTCCACCTCTTTTATCACCTTAATAACATCCAAAATATATCCCTCTCCTAAATTTATCTATTTTTCTTGGATATATATATATATATATATATATATATATATAAAGTTCCATTAATGGTATATCAGATCTCATTCCCCTCCTAGAACTCCTTCATACCAAATTACATATCCCTCTCATGAATTCTCTTTCCATTAGTATCCCTTTATTCATCACCCTTGTATCTCAAAATTACATTCTACTAGGTCAAGATATTCCTCAGAATAGATGTACAAGGTATTATGTATATATCAAGCTCAATTATTGTTTTCTTTAAATACATATGTATGTAAATGATGACTTAGTGGAACATTCTTGTATCTTTAATATAGTTACACACTTGAACTTACCTTGTTAGTTCCACATGTTAGATCAAAGAACTTAGAGCATACCTTGACAATATCACTGAGATGTATCGATAGGACATCCACATTAGAACTATTAGGTACACATTACCTTGTTTGTTGTACTGTTGGGTTTACATTAAGTATAGGAGCTATGTTCTTTAAATAATCCCCTCTATTGATCATTTTACGTTGGTTAACTGCTCAAGCTTTTAAAATTTTAAGTTAGAAAGTATTTAGTTAAGTTCATTAAAGAATAATAAATTAAATGAGTTCAATAATAGATGAAGATTAAATTATACACAAACAATAAAATAATTCACTTTATAAATTGGAATTTAAATGTTCCTATTTAATATCTATCAAAAGACTTATAATGAATTCATTTATTTCAATTTAAAAATTCAAAATCATGATGTTAAATCATGTTAGGAATTTAAATTTACTAGATTATTAGTATATACCTAGTTAAGTGAAATTTTAATTTCAAATTTAGCAATGGCTCTTTAGGATGAAATGTATCAAGTTTTTTCATACATTGTACACATGTGTTAGGAATATATGTATTTTCATATGATGAAATTTAAATTGGACCTTAATTAATTTTTTATGCAACATTGATATGAATAGGGTTTGGACATGTACTAATACATGGATTTAGAGATTGAGATTGATTTTAGATGACCCTTTGACCAATCAAGTGTACAAAACTAATTGTGAGATAATTTTAGAGAGTTTATTTAGGATTAGATGCTCATAGGGGCTGTCCATACATATTCTAGGGATAATTTAGCAACCATTCTTTTCCAGATGTGAGAACATGTTTTTGGTGATGTTCCTTTGAGTACATTCTAGTTGAGAGTGCTAAAGGAGACTCTAAAAAAGTAATTATTTCCCTAGTATTCCACTAGATCTTAAGTAAGGGCATATTAGGTGATTAGGTGCATATTCCCTAGGATGGCCCATTGATTTATCCTTGATTTCCTGCTATGCATGGTCGTTATCCAAATAATGACCAAATTACATTATATTTTGTGTAGCAATTCTATGTTGAAGTTTATTTAGGCCTCAACATTAACTATTTTGATTTACCACATCATTTTGGGTAGGAGTATGGTAGGGTTTGGAATAGGGATGTTTATGATTGTGTAGATTGAAAACATCCATATTTTAGGGCCTTTCCTAGACAAAGGATATTTGTTGTCACTTTATCCTAAGCCCTATTGGTGATTAGGTTGCCGTTGCTTCCCAACAAGAATAAATTGATAGTATTATTGATATTACAATCTAGGATCAAAAAATATCTATAGATTATTTGGGGTGATAGTTGATGAGGCATCCATGTACAAGTCATGTATTGAGTAGGATTCCTATGCCATGATAGGCATCCCATCTCCAAATGATATAGCCCATATTACACATGATGGCCATATTCTAATGAATGTAGGTCATAGATTGTCTGAGGACCTGAGGAGAGAATATTGTATTCAATTTCATCATAATTGGGGATCCCCTTAGCAGATGTTAGTTCTTTTTTGGGTTGCATCTATGGAGTTTTAGAGAGTCTTTTAGCTCAATCATTGCATTCAAATGTTGATCCTATAGCTAGATCATTTGGTGGGATACATGAGCCACATACTAATCATTCTATTGTTGTTGCACAGGCGCATCCTCCTACTAATGATTATGCCACTACATGCGCTCAGACATCTATTTGAATACACTTGAGTAGGTTACAAGAGAACTAGGTTTTATGGAGATGCTCTCTTTAGGGTCACTACCATCTCACTTGCATAGTACACTACACATCATTGGTATAGCTAATCAAGGGTAATCTCTATAGATGAGTTGGTGGATTCCTTCATTATAAGAGATGCACCTCACATTTGGGATGCTAGTATAGCATAGGTATGTATATAATTTTTGAGTTTTTAAAGTTAAATTTATGTTTCAGACATATATGTGCATGCTTATGTTTGAGATATAATTCCACATGTATGTTTATGAGCTTATGCATTAGATATCTATACATGTTTATATGTATTTTAGATATTTTCTAGATATTGAATTCATGTTTATGTTTATGTTTCATATCGGTATCAACATATGATGCAGGATTTGGTTATATATATATATATCATGTATTTGTTATTATTTTTCATTCAATACAAGTGTTTTGACTAGATTAAGACTAGAAGGGATAGTATCCATCACAAAAAAACCATTAAGGCAAATGACGGGCTCATAAGAAGTGAAGCACCCAATGAACTAAAGCAAAAACTTAAACATAAATAGTCCAAATAGCAGGAAGAAATAGAGGCAACACACAAAGCAAAGACCAACACTTAATGTGTTCTATGTACTTAATGTGATTTGATTAATATGATGTAATGACATGTGGTAAATCATAGAAAGGATAATATACATTGTAATTTCATTCAATATATACTAGATTTTTTAGTGATTTAACTAGTAAATAAGAAGTATTTAACATATGTGTGCAAATTAGATTTTGATAGATTATAACTATTTAAGTAATCATGCACTTAATATTATCAAGTATACATGGTAAATAAGAAGAAAAAACATGGTACCAACATTCAATACAAGTATTCTATTTACTTAATGTGATTTGATTAATATGATGCGATGACATGTGGTAAATCATATAAAGGATTATATACATTGTAATTTCATTCAATACTATAGTGTAGAAAAATGAATTCATTTATGTTTTCACACTTGTTTGGGCCCTCCCTACTAAAATTGGGCTTCTTTAAGCCTTATTTGGTCCTATTTTGCATCCAAAAGCCTTAATTAATGCATCTTTCCAAGGATAACCCTGGCATATACAAAATGACCACTCATAATTTAGTGATTTTTATTTGTATGACCAAAATTTAGTGATTTGAGACTCATACACCACCTTGGTCGTATGGGTCACACCTATGTTTTAAGGCCTAAACCTAAATTTAACATAAAACTAAACATTTCTTGAAATTTTTGTCCCAAGCTTAGCCTACTAGGACTCATACGCCCCAATTGGCATATGAGTCCTATGTAGCTTGGAACTAATGTTGAATTCAATTCTTGGTAGTATTTTATTCTCCTATATTTGATGTCAGCTTGTAGTGTTATAATTTTGGGAAATTTAGCATAAACAAGTATAAATACAAGGTTATTTCACAAATTTTCTCTTACCAATTCAAGTGATCTTATGAGCATTCAAGTGAGAGAATTAGAGAGCATTCAAGAGAATTCAAGAGTGATTATCAAGTGTTTTAGATCATTATTCAAGAATCAAGCAACATGTCAAAGTCATCATGCATCATGTTTATTTTTGAGCTAACTTTTGTGATGTAGGGTTTTACGATTCAAGCGAAAATTCAAGTCAAGATCCATATCATTCAAGCAAGATTTTAGATCCATATTCATGCTAGCCATTACATACAATATTGTGACCTTTATTCCAAGGGTTTGATGAGTTGCAACATAGCTTAATTGTTCATTCATCATTCCTTTATTCTATTTCTATTCATTTCAGGGTTTGATTACCAAAACGGAGTTTGACCAAGGGAAACCCCTATTTACTAACAAAATAATATTTTTCCCTCTCTTTAATGTGTAATTTGTAGATCTAGGTTGAAGATACATTAAAGAGAAATATTTGAGAAAATTTCTCAAGTTGTCAAGCTATCATATGGGTATGTGCAGGATCATGATGGGCCAAAAAGTGGCGATATGATGGGTATGTGTAGGGTATGTGGCTGACGATTTTTTTTACTCAAAATTGATGAAACAAAAGGGTTTTTAAAGGAGATTCTCATCTTTCCACCAATATAAATTATGCTTTACTTTTAATTTAATAAATAATTATTATTCATTTTCTATTTGAATTACTAACTAAAGTCCTAATTGATAGGCTAATTGAAAAACATCTATATCTTTCAAACATTATCTTTTTTGAATCCAAACATGTCACATTCTATGCTTCACATACTATAGGATTAAAAAAAATTATTTTCATGAAGTTTTGACCAAGTTAAGGTGGTTAGACATATGAGTTTTATATTTTTAAAAAGTTGTAATAAAAATTCATAACTAATTATTTACTTGGAAAAAATTACAATATGCATTACATCAAGACATGAGTCCTCTATTTATATCTAAAATATTATAAATTTTTTTATCATTTTATTGTGGTTAGGGTGGTGGGGTAGACACCTACTTTTTTTCTGAATTTAAGTACTACTACATTGAAATTTCAAATTTTCACCAAATATATTTTTTTAAAATAAACCTAGTAGTTTAGAAACTACATTTAATTTGCTACAAATTATATTCTTACATATTTTTGAAATAATATAGATAACTTATTCAAATTTTTATGTCAAGTTTCCTAATTCTGATTTTTCTGAATTTTTCACTACTTAAGAGCCTATATTCTCCATTATGATCTTGCACATACTGATCTACATTGCAAGATCATGGAAAGTCACCTATAGGTTGCAATTTGGTGTTTTAGACTCAGATATTTGACAGGAGAGAAGTTACAAGAGAACCTAAGAGGATATCAAAGTTTTAGATCAACCTTGATACTGGGATTGTTGGAAAAACAAGGAAAAACAATTAAGAAGGGGGGTGAATCAGTTGTCACAAAAGAATAAACTTTTCAAATTTTAATTAACTTAATCTTAGACCTGATGAATAAGCAATTAACCACAAGTAATTAACACATCAAAGAGAAAAAGAACAACAAGATTTTTTATGTGGAAACCTTGTTAGGGGAAAAACCGTGGTGGATGTTAGTCCACAATATTATACCTTGTTAGAAGTACAATGAAAACAATAAAGGGAATGCACATGCATTCAGGCACACTGCCTAGAGCTCACTGCTCAGTTATAGAAGGGGCTCACTACCCAACTATACAAAATTGGATTAAATTCAAAGGGTACAAACTAAGAAAATAGCTTCTACACAAGCCTGATTATAGTTCCAATTAAGAACAAAAAACTCTTTCACTTTTCACTCAAACTACTTCACACTTCGCTTGATCTTTTTCACACTCTGCTCTACCATCGAATGATATTCACACATACACACATAAGATCACACCCAACAAACAAAGCACACTTTTCACCAATGAAACAATCAATCTTATATATCCGCTACATGAGATTACATCAACAACTTAGTCAACTAGAAAAATAAAACATATTTGCAATGTCGGCACAAATTTACAATTAAATTTTCAATGTGGATCTAAACACCATTAGCGAAAAAAATGATGTGACCAAAAAAAATATTCACGAGCACACCAAACATTCAAATTTAACTTTTCAAGGATCCAGAACATGTTACCACCATCATGTCGGCCAGGAACATGAAAAACCTAACATACAGAAAAAAATCTTTGACCACTAGCACATCGAACAATGTATATGTACCACAAAGATAGAGCATGATCTAGAGACATCCAAGAACACCAAGAAACAATAGAGAAACATCTGCAACAACTAGAATTGGGTATGTGCAGGATCATCATGGAAAAAATAGGCCCTTAAGTGGCAAAAAATTTAGAAAAATTAGAGTTAGGAAACTTGACATAAAAGTTTGAATAAGTTATCTATATTATTTCAAAAATATGTAAGAATAGAATCTATATAAAATTGAATGTAGTTTCTAAACTACTAGTTTTTTTAAATCTATTTGGTGAAAATTTGAAATTTCAATGTAGTAGTACTTAAATTTAAGGAAAAATAAGCAGGGTGTCGTTTGACCACCCTAACCAAAATAAAATGATAATATTTTTTTATAATATTTTATATATAAGTAGAGCACTCATGTCTCAATGTGATGCATATTTTTTTATAATTTTTTTTCAAGTAAATAATTAATTATGAATTTTTTATTACAAATTTTAAAAAATATAAAAACTCTTATGTCTCACCACGTTAACTTGGTCAAAACTTCATGAAATTCAATTTTTATTTTTTTAATCCTATAGTATGTGAGGTATATAATGTGACGCATATTTTTGATTCAAAAACTGTGATAATGTTTGAAAGCTATGGGTATATGCAGGATCATGATGGGCCAAAAAGTGGCAATATGATGGGTATGTGGCTAATGACTTTTTTTGTACCTAAAATTGATGAAATGAAAAGGGTTTTTAAAGGAGATTCTCAGCTTTCCACCAATATAAATTATTCTTTACTTTGAATTTAATAAATAATTATTATTAATTTTCTATTTAAATTATGACTAAAGTCCTGATTGATAGGCTAATTGAAAAATATCTATAGTTTTCAAACATATCACATTTTTTGAATCCAAAATATGTGTCACATTCTATGCTTCATATACTATAGGATTAAAAAAGAAAAATTGAATTTCATGAAGTTTTGACCAAGTTAAGGTGGTCGACATACAATTTTTATATTTTTTAAAATTTGTAATAAAAATTCAAAATTAATTATTTACTTAGAAAAAAATTACTAAAAAATATACATCACATTGGGACATGAGTCCTCTACTTATATCTAAAATATTATAAAAAAAATATTATCATTTTATTGTGGTTAGGGTGGTGACAAACACCTACTTCTTATTTTTCCCTGAAATATAAGTATTCTTGCATTGAAATTTCAAATTTTCACCAAATAGATTTTTTTTTTTTTAAATAAGCCTAGTAGTTTAGAAACTACATTCAATTTTCTACAAATTCTATTCTTACATATTTTTGAAATAATATAGATAACTTATTCAAATTTTAATGTCAAGTTTCCTCTCATTTTTCTGAATTTTTTGCCACTTAAGGGCCTATTTTTTTCCATGATGATCGTAAAATACCCTATAGATGATGTTTTCAATCAGCCTATCAATCGATACTTTAGTTGTAATTTGAATAGAAAATGAATAATAATTACTTATTAAATTCAAAGTAAAGCATAATTTATATTGGTGGAATGTTGAGAATCTCCTTTAAAAACCCTTTTCATTTCATCAATTTTGGGTGAAAAAAAATTTGTCAGCCACATACCCATCATATTGCTAATTTTTGGCCCATCATGATCCTGCACATACCCAATTACCAGAATCACACAATCTTCACTCAGGAATGCTAACAGACACCACTAAAATACTGTTAGACCACAACAAAATCAAATCTATACGCGGACCTCTAAAACTTCTGCTAAATGATCTAGATACTCTAAAAAATAAACCCTTTACCACAACAATTAATCTTCAACGTACAAAACAAGACACTTTCATGACCTACACAGTTGAACTGGGAACCTGGAACACTTTCTTTTACAATTTTCTCAATATCCTCGACATATACAACCTTTGATGTATTCTAATAGTGTTGAAATAAATGACAACCACATATCAACAACACATCCACAACATCCAAAAATCTCCCCCTTTGGCGTTAATGGCAAGACATGATGTGAAAAATACCATCAACCCAACACACTTGCTTCTTAACTGCTTTTCTCCCATAAGGCTCTTCTCCTTGGAATATTTTTCACATTGCACTTCTCCCCCTTTGACATCAATGGAAAAGGTAACCATGACCTTTCCATATACACACTCTGAACCATATATTTGTACATTTGACTGCTCTCCCTAAGTAGCAGCCACAGAAACATCAATCTGAATCAAAATATAGCAATGTATCTCATAGATTGATGCAAGTAAATGCATCTTTTAGTTCTTATCAGGAGGGGTAATCACCCCTAGCATTCCTCTGAGATATTCAAAAGTATCCTTCAACAAAAACTTAGTAAAGATGTATGCAATCTATTCTTTGGTAGGCACATACTTCAATCTGACTTCTTTCTCATTCACTTTCTCCCTTAAGAAGTGAAACATGATTGATATATGTTTAGTCTTAGAGTGTAGGACCAAATTCTTTGAAATATTTATTGCACTTGAATTGTCACAATATATGGAAATAGGCTCTTCATATATCACCCTGATATCTTTCAACATTTGTTTCATCCATATCACTTGAGTACAATTATTGTCAACAGCAATATATTATGCTTCAATAGTAGATAGAGAAATAAAATTTTGCTTTTTGCTCAACCATGACACCAACTTCTTCCCTAGAAAGAAAGCACCACCACTAGTACTTTTCCTATCATCTACATCTCCATCCCAATCTACATTAGTATATGCACTCAAAGTGAGATCATCATCCTTTGGATATCAATGTCCAAAGTCAACTGTTTCTTTTAGATACTTGAAGATTCTCTTAACAATAGTCACATGTGATTCTTTTGGATCAACCTGAAATCTATAAACCATTCATACAACATTCATAATATCTGGTCTAGTCTAGGTTAAATAGAGCAAACCACCGATCATTGACCTGTATCTAGTTTGATTCACCTTAGGAGAATCATCATTTTGTGTTAGCTTGAATCCAGTCACCATGGGAGTACCGACAGGCTTTGATTCACATATTTGGACTGAGATATGAAAATTCCCTTGTCTAACTGGGTAACTTACAATCCTAGAAATATCTTCAGCTCTCCAATCATACTCATCTCAAATTCACCCTTCATCACATCAGCAAACTTCATACATAGATTGTCATCTCCTCCAAAAATTATGTCAACAAAAACTTCTATAATTAACTCTTTATCATGATCCAATTTGAAATATAAGTTGCTATCAGTAGTACCTTTAGTGAATCCAAGCTTTAGTAAGTATTTGTCCAATCTAGCATACTAGGCTTTGGGGGCTTGCTTAAGTCCATATAGAGCTTTCTTCAAGCAACAAACCATATCTTCCTTGTCAGTTAGCTGAAATCCATATGGTTGTTCAATATATACTTCTTTTCTAGTTCTCCATTTAGAAATGCCAACTTGACATCCATTTAATAGACTTTATAGTTCTTGTATGCAACATAAGCAAGAAATAATATAACAGCTTCAATTCTGGCAATAGGGGGAAAAGTTTCTTAAAATCAACACCTTCTATCTGAGAATACCCTTTACATGCCAGTCTTTCTTTATTCTGGACCACTTCACCTTGTTCATTCAGTTTGTTCCGAAAACCCCCATTTAGTACCAATCAAATTTTTGTCTTTAGGTCTGGGAACCAGTGTCCACGTGTCATTATTTTCAATTTGTGTCAGCTCTTCCTTCATAGCTTCCATCCAGTGTTCATCTTGGCAGGCTTTAGTGACATCTTTAGGTTCAATCTTGGAAATCAAGCAATACTCTTTGCAATCTTTCTTCTGGTTTGCACTCATTTATTCTTATCTCCTATAATTTGACTTTCAAAATTATTTAGCTTTACATACCTTAGGGTTTTGAGACTTTCACGAGGTTCTTCTGATCTTTCTTCTACACTTGCACTTGTCTATACTTCCTAACTTACTTGTTCTACCAGAATGAATTGAGGTTGCTTTACCAGAACATATGGAATAATCTAAAGTTGGTTCTATGTTTGAGAATTCTTCCCTTTGCTTGCATTGTCTTTATTTGAATCATAACCATAATATCCGGATGATTTGGCAGAGCCCTCATCAACTTTGACATTTGCACTCAGGTGATCACACAATAGTGGTTTACAATTTTTGGCCAAACTAGACACTGAAATATTTTTTCTAGCTAAATCTTCACTTTCGGGCACCTATAGCAGCTAAAATATGAGGAATTTGAAGATGATGCAAACTAGAGTTTCATGACATTTTGTCTGTAGATTCTAAATACATTTTTTTTAAAAAAATTGGAATCAGATTGCACCTCTTTTTCCTTTTCCCTTGAAAACTAGTTTTTTTTCAGAAAACAACATTTTTTGAGGAGTGACGCTCACTGTATAACACATAATTTTGTTTCCATGAAAGATAAAGTTCTAATTATTTTGAATTTAGATTTTTAACTCCAATATCTAATTCTTCCACTTGGTTAGATAGTGTTTTGGGTATGTGCAGGATCATCATGGAAACAACAGGCCCTTAAGTGGCAAAAAATTCAAAAAAATCAGTGTTAGGCAACTTGACGTAAAAATTTAAATAAGTTATCTATATTATTTCAAACATATGTAAGAATAGAATATGTAGAAAATTTAATGTAGTTTCTAAACTACTAGGTTTATTTAAAAATAAATAAAATCTATTTGGTGGAAATTTCAAATTTCAATGCAGTAGTACTTAAATTTCAGGGAAAAAATAAGTAGGTGTTTGTCTGACCACCCTAACCATAATAAAATGATAATATTTTTTTATAATATTTTATATATAAGTAGAGGACTCATGTATGGATGTGATGCAAATTTTTTTGTAATTTTTTTCCAAGTAAATAATTAATTATGAATTTTTTATTACAAATTTTAAAAATATAAAAACTTGATGTCCTGACTACCTTAACTTGGTTAAAACTTCATGAAATTTAATTTTTCTTTTTTTAATCCTATAGTATGTGAAGCATAGAATGTGATGCATGTTTCAGATTCAAAATGTGATACCGTTTGAAAGTTATAGATGTTTTTCAATCAACCTATTGATCTAGACTTTAGTCAGAATTCTAATAGAAAATGAATAATAATTATTTATTAAATTCAAATTAAAGAAATAATTTATATTGGTGGAAAGCTGAGAATCTCCTCTAAAAACCTTTTCATTTATCAATTTTGGGTAAAAAAGTCATCACCACATACCCTACAAATACCCATAATATTGCCACTTTTGGCCCATCATGATCCTGACATACCCTTTTATTGAATATTTTTCCTTAATCAAGTTTTGAAGTCAAACCAATTACAATTCAGGCATAGGAGGATCGTGATAACACCTAAACTTTTTTTGTATGTATCGAAATTCAATTTTTTGTTGGATCAAGAACTTCAATATCTAGTGCAGTCATATTTTTCAAATTTTATTTTTGATAATATTCTATTTTTCCACATGTGCAGAACATAGAGCTTCATTTTTAGTGAAAAACCTACAATCATAAGGAATAAAAAATAAATTTAATAATAAAAATAAATTTATTTAAAATTATACTTTTTGGGAAGCTTATAATAAGGACTACATACTTACAAAACATAAATTTTAAATGAATTCATTTGATCCTCCAAAAGGTAAATCAGAAGTGATTTTTTATCAGCATTTTGATAGGTGTAAAGGAGACTCTGTTATAGGTATGGTTTAAAACTAGAGGGGTTCTAGCCAAGGGGATTTGATCTAAGGTAGTTTGATCAAACCCTCTTCAATTAGAATAATTTAAATGGAAAGTTTTAAGGCTTAAATCATTATGTTTTTTAAAATTATCTAATTTCAACAAAAATTAGAATCTCCCAAGAATTCTAAACCAGCTTTGTGGGATCACCCACTCTCAACCATCTTTCTCAGTCTTCTGTTATAGCACCAATAGGCCTTGCTTTCAGTAGAGTAACCTAAAAATATTCCTTCATTGCTTCTTGCATCAAACTTTCCTATATCATCATCTCTCTTGATATAACATTTGCTTTGAAAGATCTTGAAATATTTAACAATAGGCTTATAACCAAACCATAGCTCAAAAAGGGTCTTGCCAGAATTAACAATAACATTTACTCAATTTAAAGTATACACATCAATGCTTATAGCTTCACTCCAATAGATCTGGGGCACATTTCCTTCTATCATCATTGTTCTAGCAGCATCCAAAATTGTTATATTCTTTCTCTCTGCAACTCCATTCCATTGAGGGGTTCGGGGAGCAGATATTGTCTTCTAATTCCATGTTCTTCACAAAAAGAATTGAACTCCCTCGAGGTGAACTCACCACCTCTATCAGATCTCAGAAACTTTATTTTCAGACCTTTCTCATTCTCTACCATAGCCTTGAAACTTTTTAACTTTTCCAATGCTTCACATTTTTCTCTTAAGAAGGAAACCCATATCATTCTAGAGTAATCATCAATAATCAACATAAAGTACCTTTCTCCATGAATAATTATGACTTTGGAGGGACCACAAAGGTTAGTATGTAGCAGCTCCAACAAATCTTTTGAATGAAACTGTTTGCTCCGGAAGGAGACTCTGGTCTATTTACCCATCTGACACTCCTTACAAATTGTGTTAGCAAGCTTCACTAACTTAGGTAGATCTCTTATTACTTGAGTGAAACTTACCTTGAAAATGTTATCAAAATTTACATGACACAACCTTCTATGCCAAAACCATCTTTCATCTACTTGAGCAATTAAACAACTCCCACTAGTAGTATTCAAGTGAAAAATATTACCTTTTGTCTTTCTACCTATAGCGATCATATTGCCAGAACTTCCATGTATCTTGCATCTTCCATCTTTGAATTGTAGATCATAGCCTTTGTCCACCATCTGTCCAACAATCAAAAGATTGTGCTTCAAGCCTTAAACATAAAGAACATCATCAGTGTTATCCTTACCACCAAGACAAATAGAACCTCTACCACAAATCACACCAACATTGTTGTCTCCAAATATTACAACACTACCATCATACTTTTCTAGACTTACAAATTTGTTTTAATCACCAGTCATATGATGTGAGCATCCACTGTCAATAACCCACTCATCCTTTTCTTCAACTCAGGCTGCAAGAGCTTTCTCATCTTTAATAGATTCAATAGCCACAAGACTATTTTCAATGGTAGCAATGAAAACCCATTCATCTTCATTTCCATTATCTTTATCAAACTCATCATCAATCACTCCTTCTTCAACAAAGTAACATTTATTTTGGAATCTAGACTTGTTAGACTTAGATCTAGGAACTCTTTTAGGACATCTTGATGCAAAATGACCTATTTTACTGCAAGAAAAACATTTAATAGGAAACACTCCTTCATACTTACCTTTTCTTCTACCGTCTTTCTTTACAATCAGTGCTTCCAATTCTTCTACCTCTCTTTCTTTATCTTCAAGCTATTTTAGTTCTTCATCATACGTGGATATCTTTCTCGAACATTCTCCTAGACCATATCTTTGCTTGTTACTTCTCGCTATAGTGAATGTAGATTTAGTCTTCGAAATAGATTCACCAAATTCACTTAATTCAAAAGTAGCAAGCTTACCAACCAACATGTCTTTTATCATCTTTGTTATTGATATGAGCTCTTCAATAGCATGAGCCTGCACTTTATAGGAGGGAGGCAAGGATTTGGGTATCCTAGCCACAATTTCATCTTCATCCAGAGAACCACCAACACATCTAATACCCATCACTATTTCATTTACTCTTTGCATAAGAGAAGTGATATTTTAATCTTCTCCCATCTTCAAATTCTCATACTTTCCTTTCTAACTCTATAGCTTAGCCATCTTCACATGTGCATCTCCTTCATACAAATTTTCCAGCTTCATCCAAATCTCATGAGTTGTCTACAATCCTATCACATTTTCCATCTCTGAATCTATCAAAGCACTCACCAAAGCTTCAATAGCCCTGATATTGTTTTCATCTTTGATCTCATCAGCAGTGGAGGGACCATTCTGAGGAATAACATATGGATCTTTTGTAATCTTCTAGAAAGCTTCACCAATACACCTTAGGTGACATTGCATCCTGACTTTCCATAGTGAGTAGTTAGTTCCATAAAATCTAGGAATGTCTTTCTTGTATGTTGCCATCTCGGATCACCTCAAGCTTTTAGACTTCTTCAGAGGAACTTTCTCTAATACCAATAGTTAGAAAAATAAGGATAGACAACTTAAAAGGGGGAGGGTGAATTAATTGTCACAAAATAATAAAAATTTTAAACTTTACTTAACTTAATCTCATATCTAATGAATAAGCAATTAATCACAAGCAATTAACATATCAAAGAGACATAGAACACTAAGATTTTTTATGTGGAAACCCTATTAGGGGAAAAACCACAGTGGATGTTAGTCCACAATATTATACCCTATTAAAAGTACAATGAAAACAATAAAGTGAATGCACATGCATTCAGGCACACTGCCTAGAGCTCACTGCTCAGTTACAAAAGGGACTCACTGCCCAACAATACAGAATTGGATTAAATCCAGAGGGTATGAACTGATAAAATATCTTATGCACAAGCTTGATTATAGTTCCAATTAAACAAAAAACTCCTTCACTTTTCACTCAAACTACTTCAAACTTCACTCGATTTTCTTCACACTCTGCTTTGCAATCGAATGATATTTGCACATACACACATAGGAGAACACCCAATACACGAATCACACTTTGTACCAATGAAAAAATCACTCTTATATATCCGCTACATGAGACTATATCAACAACTTAGTCGGCCAGAAAAAATAAAACATATTTACAATGTCGACCCAAATTTACAATTAAATTTTTAATGTGGATCTAAATACCATCATCCAAAATAATGACACGACCAAAAACAATATTCATGAGCACACTAAACATTCAAATTTAACTTTTCAAGGATCCACAACATGTTACGACCATCATGTCAGCTAGGAACATGAAAAAATGAACATACAGAAAAAAATATTTGACCACTAGCACACCGAACAATGTGGACATACCACAAAGATAGAGCATGATCTAGAGACATTCAAGAACACCAAGAAACAACAAAGAAACATCTTCAACAACTAGAATTACTAGAATCACACAATCTTCACTTAGGAATGCTAATAGAGACCACATAAATACTGTCAGACCACAACACGATCAAATCTATACGCGGACCTCTGAAACTTCCGGTAGATTATCTAGATACTCTAAAAAATAAACCCTTTAGTCCACAACAACTAATCTTCAATGCACATAACAAGATGCCTTCATGACCTACATAGTTCCACTGGGAACCTGGAACACTTTCTTTTATAATTTTCTCAATATCCTCGACATATTTAGCCTCTGACGTATTAAAGGCTAATAGTGTTGAAATCAATGACAACAACATATCAGCAACACATCCACGACATCCAATAGGGACTAAATCACCACTTGTGGCGTATGAGTCCAAGTATACCATATTTCAAGAATTTTCTATAGATCCTAGTTTAGCAATTCTAGATTTTGACTCTGGCCCAGAATCGTATGTACTGGGACTAAATCACCCCTACTAGCTTATGAGTCCTAGTGTGAATTAATATTTATATTTTTATGACTTTATACCTTGCTCTAAGCCTCTTCAACTTTTCAGGTGCACCTTTGTTTATCTTTAGTTTATTATTCTAATTTGAGTTCATTTTCTAAATCATATCATTAGGTTTTGCATGCGATTTATATTCTTTCTTTCCAAGCCTCTTTTTAGTGGTGAACCCCATTTTAGTCTTCAATTACACCCATAAGATACCTTATTGTATATCTCTTTCCCTCATTTCTATCCCTAGATTGATATCTCTAAGGTTTCCTTGAATGAAACTTGTAAGAAATTGATTGTTCTATCTCCCAAAATATAGAGTGACTATTTTTGATGTTTCATTTTGGTGAACTTGACCTTTAGAGAACCTTATTTTTTGATTTGGAGTGCATCATAGTCCTAGATCTAGCTTAAATCAAGTTTGCATTAGGTCTTGCATTAGCTAATTTGTATCTAGGGTTTCTAAAATTTGCATTAGTGAAAAGTGCATATAGGTTGAATTTGTGCATCTTGCATCATTGAATTTCATTTGAAATTTGTAATTGCACTTAGTCTAGACATCATTAAATCTAGAAAACTTAACATTCACTCAAAATTGGCTAAAATTAGTGCAAAAACCTTAATCTAGGACTGATATTCCTGTTTGGATGATTTAGTCCCAGTATAGGTGGTTTTGCTTGATTTCTAGTATTTTGTGTTGACTGTTTATTAGCATTTGAATCCCTCAAAAACCTTGATTGGGACTCATATGCCCCTTTAGGAAATTTATTCTCGTGTCAGACTAGAAATTGTATTTTATAGCGTTAAAAACTTTGTTTTTGTGTTTCAGTTTGCTATTGTTAGATCTTTGTTTTAGTTTACTGAGTTTCTGATTCATTCATTTCATTCCATCTAGCTCATTTCATGCATTGCATAATTTCAAAATTGCATTTACAAATTTCATTCTAGGTTATTGTGGACACTAAAAAAATAACCCTTCTACTTTCTCTGTCTCATTTGGATCCTCATGATTTTCGTTTAATGTTTCCTTGATTTAATGTTGTAATATGGAAAACACATTCACATTCGATCTTGGGCCCTTGTGAACTAAAAAAAATAACTCAAGTGGTACCTTACTTAAGTGTTGTAAAGTTTTGAAACACACTTTCACACTTTTCTAGGCTTTTCATTAATAATTGGACCTTCTTATACTTTAATTAGCCCTATTTTACAGATACAAGCCTTACTTATGGGTATTTTTGAGAATAAACCCATTAAACAACATTTAAAACACTTAAATTTTGAAACCTACCTCAAATGCCTAAGGTGGGACCCATTGGCCATTTTGGGTGAATGAGTCCCCTTAGGTGGGACCCATTCACCTAGAGTGGTGAATGAGTCCCCTTTGGCACAAAATTCAAAATTAATTCAAAATTTTTGTGGGTTTTCATTTTTAAAGATCTAAGGTCGTCTTGTGATGTATTTTGGGGAATTATGGCATAATCAAGTATAAATATAAGGTTCTTTTAGGGTATGTGTAGGATCATGATGGGCCAAAAAGTGGCAATATGATGGGTATTTGTAGGGTATGTGGCTAATGACTTTTTTTAACCCAAAATTGATGAAATGAAAAGGGTTTTTAAAGGAGATTCTTAGTTTTCCACCAACATAAATTATGCTTCACTTTGAATTTAATAAATAATTATTATTCATTTTCTATTTGAATTACGACTAAAGTCTTGATTGATAGGTTGATTGAAAAACATCTATAGGGTAAGTGCACCAAGATGGTTCCCAAAAAGGGGGCTTAAGTGGCCACTTTTTTTTTTGAAATCAGGAAATGCTGACCTTGGACGTGAAATTGAGGATAGTTACACTCAAAATTTTGAGATGGATGAAAAACAAGGATCAAAGTGCTCTAAGTCTACTTTCTAAACTACTAGTTTATTTTGAAAATGGTTAAGATTAAGGGGTTCAACAGAGGGATGTACACAAATTGGTGTTGTTTTTGTCACAAAAACATAACATAGCAACTCCTATACGACCTGAGCATGGTGAACTTTTTTTTAGTATTTTTAAATCACTACGGTCAAAAGTTAGCTAATAGAATCTAGTTGATGCACAATTTTTCTGATAATTTTTTAATGAATATTTGATTTTTTACTAATTTTCTAAGTGGGCACTTCATAAAAAGCAAAATTTTGGCCGTGCTCCCCCTACAAATTTTTGAAAGTAATAGATTTTTTTAAATTTTGTTTTTTAAAATTTATAGAATGGAGTCTAGTTTCTAAAAATGTAATTTATTTGAATTTTAGATGAACAGTTAATTTATAATGAAAAAATACCAAACACTGCTTTTTGACAAAAAACAGACATACAAACGAAATAAATTATGGATGAAAGGCCTAACATCGTCAAAAGTGAAAAAAAATATATCATTGGAAAGCTAAGACAAAACTTAACATTACCCATGTGTTCGATTTTGCCGATATTGAACCAAATGCAATCTTGACAGTGAGCATGAACCTAATTATATGAAAAATTGTAGAATTTGCAAAAAACACGTCTTTGGTCATTGGGAATGCCTTCCAAGCGTTTGGGTTTGTATTCCAAGGCAAATACAAAAGCTAAGGCTTGGGGATTCCCAAAGAAAAATAAAACGCGCTTGTGCTATAACATGAGCATGTTATTTACTAGTTTTCATTGTTTCTTTCTCCATGGAACATTTCTAGGAACAAATAACACGCTCGTGTTATTTATTCCTTTAGTTAAATGCCAACTTTTGAATGTTTTTTCATATGTTTATATGTATATGTACACTGGTGTGTCATGTATGTATGTAAGTATGCATGCATGCATGTATGTATGCCTATATGTATGTAT